>NW_019290075.1:34326-96575 GCF_000500325.1 Leptinotarsa decemlineata
AGGAGGTTCCATATCTTAATGAGGATCTAGAAGTGATTTTGAATTGGGAGGAGAGTAACCAGATTCAATTCAATGCCACAAAAACCCAGGCATCGGTTTTCTTCAAGAATATAAATGTCATCGAAGCGGAAATATGTCTGGTCAGACAATTCCACTTGCTCCTTCGATTAGTTTGTTGAGGGTTGAAATAGACACCACTATGTCTTGGCACAATCATGTCGCTGGAATTGCACAGGTTGCTTCTCGAAGACTTGGAACACTGTTCCGAACCAGAAAACTGTACACACCTCAGCAACTGAAGTTGCTGGATTCCGTCCGGAAAACACCATTCGCCTGATTGGAGACGCAAACATCACATGCATGGCCTGGAACATCGAAGAAAGGTTGGAGATATGTCTCTCTTCTATAGACACTTTCACGGAAAGTGTATCAAGTGACTTGGCACATTTGATTTCACCAAGAGCGGTACATATCAGAAATACGCGAGGGACTGTGGCTGCTCATCGTTTTGAGGTTCAACTCAGTATACCCCGAACTTAACTGTTTAAGAACTCTTCCATCTGGAAAACTGCGTTTATGTGGAATAAACTTTTTGAGAACGTTTTTCATGGATGTAATCTCCAGCGATTCAAATCCAATGTGAATCGCTACTTTCGCACAGGCACCGCTCTGACCTGAAGGATTTTCCTGTAGTGCTTGTGTTTCGTCCTTAAAAAATAATCGGCTAGAAATGAACGAGTTCCTTAGAGAAATTCAGTTTTTTATTTATTTTGTTGATTTTCAGCATATAGAAAAAAACCAACTCAACTACCTGGACATAACTATCGGATATAACCACAACTTCATAAAATTTCAAATGGCAGTATACGGAAAACCTACACAAACAAGCTCCACCATAACCGCAAGTTCGAACCATCCACCATCACACAAAATGGCTGCCTATAACGCATTCATATACAGAATGCTAAGGATACCACTTTGCAATGAAGCCCGGAACATGGAAAAGAAAATTATATACCAAATAGCAAACAAAAACGGACAATGGATGACAATAGATAAATTATGTAAATCTTTTTTGAACTCACCTGAAACACCGATATCATTATCGCCACCACATTCAGTAACCGTACATTTTCTTCTGAAGGGTTTCTCAAATGATCCATAATTTCGTAAACTATTTTCGATAAGTTTGAAAATATCTATGATTAAGTTGTCGTCGTTGAGGATACAATTCCTGATACATTGCCAGGGATTTGTTAGCATTTCTTAAACATTTCGAAAAAACAAAAAGTTCATATTTACGGCTCCTTTTCATCTTAGCGGTGTTTCATCATCCTACTTTCGTACATTTTCCATTGTGTAGCCGCCATTTCTTGACAATAACCTGTTCGTGTGAACAGCATACACCTTCAAATCAACTTTTTTTTCAGTACAACTACTTGTCTGGTTTTTCAGGAGAGATCAATTTTTGTGATATAGAAAGTAAAAACCTTTCTTTACCAAAAATTGATTTCTGCTATAAATATACCCATTTCCAATAAAATAAGATTCCTATTGTCATTACTTACAATCATCGATAACAGTAGATTTAACGCATTCGAGACATATAAGGTTGTAATTTCATGAATGAATGGTATGCATATTGGTGCTGTAGCGGCAATGAAGCAAGTATGTTAACCCGAAACATCGGATGTCCACCAGTGAGGATGACAGTGTTCCATGTAAGTGAAATATTTCCTCTTCCATTTACTATATTGTGTAGAAATCCTGTGAATTATATCTGATTCAATTCCAAAACCGATATTTGGAGTACATATTGAATTGGGAAAATGTTTTGTGTATAATTCAATGTTCACGTGAAAATAGTGCGAAATTATTTTTCTTTATATCACCAAGTGATTGGAACACGTGTCAAAGTGTTGAAAATAATGGTTTGGTGTTGGGATCAAACTCCAGTAATATTCATGAAAGTACTTATTTTAAGAGTGCATTCTGTTCCAGTTTGTGTCATAAAGTTACTTCTTTACATGATCAACACATTTTTGTGTAGAGTTGATTTTTTGAAATTGATTGCTTCTTTTCTTTCTTCGGAAGATTCACACATTTTTTGTATGGAAATGGAAAACTAGAAAGCGGAAACTTATGTTTTTTGTAAATAAGACAAAGAGATTCCAGTATGGAAATACAAGTAACAGTGATTTTTTTCTCTCTCAAAAATAATGGTCTGCATGACTCACGCACTCCCACCTTACATAAGTATCTAACCGCTCGCTTTTGCAAAACAAACACTGAATGAAAAAGTTGTTGACTGCAAAATCCCCAGAAGGCAACACCATATCTCAGGTGGGACTCAATCAGGGAATGATATACCATTTTTGTTGTGGATGAACTCAGTTTATTTGAAACTATTCCCAGGAATTTGGATTGGTTCTCATTCTCAAAAATTTGTCCATTGTCCATTCAAGTATAAATTGTACAGCTGAAAGTAGGTAGGTTGGTTTTTTTAATATCAAAGTATTTTTCCATGCCAAAGGAGCGTGGTGTCACACACAAAGATCGTAAAAACAAGGTCATTTACATATATAAAAAAAAGAATCGGGCCTAGTACTGATCCTTGTGGAACGCCCCATAAGATAACCTTAGTGTGTTATAGTTTTTCATTTGACCTCACTAACTGTTTTCTATCACTTAAGTAAGACCTGAACCAGTCATTGCACACTCGTCTAAAGCCATAGTAGTTCAACTTTTGCAAAAGAAGTTCATGATTTACACAATCAAAAGCTTTGGAGAAATCGTACAATACTGCAGCTAAGACCTCACCATTGTTGAGATGTGTATAAACATGTTCCTTTTGCCTTCTGAAAGCCAAATTGACAGTTGATTAATATATTGTATTTATAAAGAAAAGCTGATACCCTTTTTTTCACCAGTTTTTCTATGATTTTTGAGAGTGTTGAGAGCATGGAGATATGTCTGAAGTTATTTGGATCTTCTGCATTACCGCCTTTGAAAATAGGAATTACAAGAACTGTTTTCAGACAGTAAGGGAAATTTCAAAGGGAAAAGAATTTATTTATAGCCATCACTAGTATATTCAAAGCGGAATCGGGAAGATTATTTAATTTTTTTAATGAAACTTCGTCAATGCCTATTGGTTTTTTGATTTCATTTTCTTGCAAGATGTCTTTCAGCTTCAATAAATATGTGTCTTCAAAATGAAAGTTGTTGGGCATATTTATATTATTTAAATAATCCATAGAATTTGAAGTAGGAACAAAAAATGAAGTTAGTTTTTGAGCAATTGTGCAGTAAAAATTATTGATTTTATCATCAGCTTTGTTGATCCTACTCTTGTAATGAATTTCTTTTGCATGTTTAATTACCCGTTTGTAAATTTGGCGGTTTATTTCAACACCTCGACACGTGTTTCTTCAAGAGGAAGATATTTGTTGAAACATTATAGAAAATTCATCAGAAAAATATTTTTGTATTGAGTGTAGCGATCTCAAGTTGCTCGCAGAAATTTTGATGCCCTGTGTAATCTACGATATATTTTTTTTTTACTTTCAGACACAAACTGGACGATAAAGTCCTCTCAAAATAGTTGCATTCGTATAAACATTGAATTACAGGAAAGAAAAATACTTTGAAACAAATACTTTTGAATGGACACTGAATTATACAATAAACACGTTTCTCTATTCAGTTCATATTCCAAACATTCGTAATGGAATTGAATCAGATGTTATCCACAGGATTGCTACACAATGTAGTAAATAAAATGGGTACTATTCATTTTACATGAAACACTGTCATATCTTAACTGATATCTGTACTTGTCCTTTTTTCGATATAACAAAACCAGTTACTAACTCAATATGCACCTGCAAACTCGTAAAACGAACATTGAAATGCACTCACAGAAAATATATGAGATGCATTAGTAAAAGTCCTGAAAACTGATAACTTATTTGTTCGTTATATTCATTCAATATATAAATATCACATTTATCATTTGCCATTGCTTCTGTGCAAATATATTTGCATATTAATAATGTGAACACGAGCTTTGCCATGAGAAAATTTCAAATATATTCAACCCGCTAACCTACAATAAATCATTTTACTCGTTTGTTGAATGAAATGAATGAAAATCTGTGCATTGGCTGGATTTCAAAACATGTTTTTGAGTATAATCATTCCTCTGTTCCAAAAATAAGGTTAATGTTCAAATTTAGCGGGCTACGTATATTTGATTAGAGATTTGTAATTTTTTGACGTTGGCACATTCATCTCGAACATATGTTCACAGTGCCAGCGGTTTAGGATGTTCAGTTTGCTGATGATAGAAAAAAATGAATCAAAGAATTTGCATCAAATATTGTGTAAAAAATGGGAATAAGTGCTCAAACACACTCGAAATTTTGTGCATTTAGAAACTTGAGTTTCTAATAACTTGACCATGCCACACAGTCCCCTACGGCTCTGAATTCTCCACAGCCTTCTACGTCTGTGAGGAACACATTTAATAGACCAGAGCTTTGGAAACGATACACCAATTTATGTCCTGTCGGGTCCAATAAAATCATTGGACATTTGAAATGTTGACAATAACATACGGTGATTATATTCTGAGTCAGAAAAATGTTCACAAGTGGTATAAGCTTTTCACAGAAGGTCGAGAAGATGTAAACGACGACGATCGCCTTAAACTCCCCAAGCATATCAACAATCGATACCCCAATCGGATCTCCGGGTGAAAGCTGATTGGAGGACATCATACAGCAGAATGTATTCGATAACCACTATTCCTGACAGTCAGTTGGTTCTTTCTAACATCAGTCCAAAGGGAAATAGAATGGTAACTGCAGTTGCTAAGAGGCCTACTAGCAAATTCAAAATCGATTTCTGCAACATCAGAGGACTCTACAGATATTTGCTCAGTGCATCAACATCTGCAAACAAATAGTCTTCATATTCACAAAAATCAAAGTCACTGTTTCAACAAACCCTGTCAATTTTTCACTCCCGATTCAGACGTAACTTTGGAATATCTCTTTTTATCAGAAGCGATTTCTTCTGTCAACGGGAAGAAATGCTGGAACCCCAAAACTTTGATGTTTTGTTGTTTAAAATGATATCACAGAAGATAAATGAATTCATATGCTGCGTTTATCGACCACCAAGCGATACACAATGTAGGGCACTATTTTTTTCACTTACAATCACCATTCCTTTCCGCAAATCAATCATCCCAGTGCCGGATATTCCATATTCGGCGACTTCAATATACACAATAGCAAATGGTTCAAATTTTTTAATATCAACGACGAACAACATAGCGAAGCTGAGGCTTTTGCAATGAGCAGCGGACTTACTCAGATCATAAATAAGCCAATCAGAATTCCTGAACGTGATAGAGAATATGCTGATCTTCTGGATCTATACCAAACAATCAATCCCGAAATCTACACAGTCACGGTAAGGTCTCCATTGGGATCTTCTGACCACGAACCCAATTCAGTGTTGAGTAAATTACCGATAATTGTTGGGGAACAATCTGAGCAACGCAAGGTTTTGCACTACAGATCTGCTGAGTGGAAGGATCTTCAAGACAAATTCCTAAATTTACCCTGGCTAGATGTTTGTTTCAGCTCTAATGAACCTTCAACTTGTACTTCTGAAGCCATGGAAGTTATTCTATCATCCATGGATGCACATATTAATTTTTCAATTAAACGAACTTTTATCGGTAAACCTTGGTTCAACAAAAATTGCGCGAATGCTGTCGCCTCCAAAAATCTCGCCTGCCGGCACTGGCGAAAAATCCCAGTGCCGAATACCAAACTAGGTTTGTTAATGCTCGCATGAAAACAAACAACTTCACAATCAGATAATTAGAGAAAAAACTGCTTGCTAATCCCAACGGGTCTATATCATTCTGGTTGGTAGCTGAAGCTGTCAATCAAAACTTTACAAAATCCAACAATTCCAACACAAGCGGATGGTTCAATTGCAACAACAGCCATAGAAAAAGCAAATCTACTAGCTGAATAATTTGCGTCCCACCTCACAGTCGATTTTCTGAAAAAGGCACCACCCACTATTACCATGCTTGAATCCACAATGCCGAAATTTTCTTTTCGACAACGTCTAGTCAGGCGAATTTTGAAACAGCTCGATATTAATGAGGCGTCTGGTCCTGAAGTGTTCGTCATCGTACTTGAAAAATGCGCAAATGAATTCGAACCGGTATTTTGCAAACTTTTCAACCTGTGTTACAAGATTGCTCGCGTTCAAAAAAATCTAAATAACTATAGACCAGTCACTATGCTGTAAGTGATATCAAAAATCTTGAAGAAAGCACCATTTCCCTGAATGAACATCTTGAGCGATCATCAATTTGGCTTTCGAAAACAAAGATCAACAGTTGACCAACTTCCTGAAAGAACGTTCCCTGCAAGTGGCCGTCGATGGATATCTTTCGAATACTTTTACCATCAACGCTGGTGTTCTTAAGGGATCCATTTCGTCTCTAACCCCATTTTTATTGTATATTAACGACTTATTGCAAAAAAACAGGAATCAAATATATTACGTTGCTGACGACAGCACACTTGTCTCGTCATTTCGTTTGGATTCCAGGACGTGAATAATGTCAGGACAGATAATTTCTCTTTCTGCTTCGCTAAGTTTTATGGGGGTTAAAATGGACACCAATATGTCTTGGCACAATCATGTCGCTGGAGTTACAAAAGTTGCTTCTCAAAAGCTCGAAACACTGTTCTGAACCAAAAAACGGTGCGCACATCTCAGCAACTTTTGATGCTTTATAAAGCTCAAATCAGATCTTTGGAATAATGTTCTCATGTATGGAGCTTTATGGAATCCACCCTCAAGCTGGTGGATTCCATAAAAAAACCATCCGAATAATTGGAGACGCGAACATCACTTTCAACCTTGATAGTCTGGAACATCGAAGAAAGCTTGGAGATTTGTGTCTCCTTTATAGATACTTCCACCAGAAGTTATCAAGTGAATTGGCTTATTTGATACGAAATACGCGACGCAACTCAGTACTGTTTAAGAACTATTTCATTTGGAGAACTGCATTTATGTGGCA
The DNA here is from genome assembly GCF_000500325.1 of Leptinotarsa decemlineata. Taxonomy (NCBI): domain Eukaryota; kingdom Metazoa; phylum Arthropoda; class Insecta; order Coleoptera; family Chrysomelidae; genus Leptinotarsa; species Leptinotarsa decemlineata. The sequence goes on from NW_019290075.1 coordinate 41,450, forward strand.
TAAACTTCCTGAGAACGTTATTTCAAATGGATTCAATCTCCAGCGATTCAAATCCAATATGTACTGCTACTTTTGCACAGGTACCGATTCTTAGAACGCCTTAAAAAATTTTCAGTAGTGCTTTTGCTTTGTTTCGAAAAAAAAAACGATAGAAATGTTGAGAAAGTGAAAAAAATTGTTATGGAGGATCGTAGTTACTTTGTGAGAAATTGCTGAGGATGTCGGCATATCAGTTGGCTTAGGCTATGCAATTTTTTAGAAAATTTCATGCCTGAAACGTGTGGCAGCAAAGTTCTTTCCTAAATTGCCGAATTTTGATTAAAAAAACCATCGCATGAGCGACTTCGCACTCCTCTTGATTTCGAAATATAAATTTTCCAGTGTCCTTCCTCACTCATATCTTCATCTGACTTATGGTTGAGACTCTCTCTCGCTTTCTTGTTTATTCTTCCTTTGACTATTTTATCGATGTTATTCCTTTCCACCTTCTTTGCAAATAGCTAATAATGAATCAAAAACAATAATATAGAGAAGACTTCAATTTTTGACAATATTTCTCCATCTTTCTTCACTGAACAGTAATTCAATTGGTAGATTATAAATAGTCAGGTATTTATTCTGAGATATTCTACAATGGAAAGATGTATTCCATTTACTACTTATAATATTATAATATGTTTATTATCATTGAAAAATAATGAATGATGAATTAATCAATAACCTTATTAACAGAGACAGTAGTTTCAGACAGAATACATACTTATTTTCGTCTGCTCAACAAATGCTCAAGTTAAATTGCTGTTTGAAGTAGTTTCATTAACAAAATCAGAAAAGAAAGCTCTTTCGGTATTCAGAATGAATTTCTTTACTTCTCTCTTAAACATGTGAGAACTGTTGATATTTTTTATTTTTTCCGGTAATATTTGGTATAAGCGTAGTCCGAGATATGTTGCATTTCTTTGTCCTATGGTTTTGTCACATCGTGGTGCATTTAAAAAGTTTGCCTTTTTCCTAGTATTGTAGGAATGGATGATTGGTTTTATTTTGATGTTTCCTTATTTTACATTACTGAGTGTGCTCATACAAAAAAGTTGTCGAATATCACATACATTCGCTTCTTTGAATAAGGCGGCAGGTGGATGAGTTTTTTTTCCTATTAAATATAAACTTCAGTATCCCTTTTTGTGTGACATTTAGGACAAGTGCGAAGTACAACGTTTTCAAATGTTGAATGTCAAGAAAGTTTTTTAAGTTATTGAATTTAGAAAGTGTACCTCCTAACTTTCTGATTATTTCTTTCATATGTAGGTGCCATCGAAAATGTCTATCTAAATGGATACCTTGATATTTTATTGACTCGCCTTCAGGTATGTGACTATTGTTTCCTATATTAAGGGGTCCCATATTGGGTAATGTACTGCAGTATGATGTGAAAGGCAAATATTTAGTTTTTTCGAAATTGATCGTAAGTTTATTGTGACAGCACCATTTTTCGATCTCAATTAAATCTTTTTCTGCAGAGATTCTCAATTGGTTCCATGAAGAGAAGGTACCTTTTATTGGTATCTGCAATAGTTCATTCAAATATATTGTAAACAGGATTGGTCCTAGAACCGTTCCTTGCGGAACACCATAAGTAACAATTTTCGGATAACTCATAATTCTATCGATTCTAACTCTCTGTTATCGGTCACATAGATAGCTTTCGAAAATGTCGTGAGCTTTCCCACGCATTCCGCAGTTCTCTAGTTTTCTCAGGAGTTTTGTATGACTGATGGTATTGAATGCTTTGGATGAATCAACGAAGATGCACATTGCTGGAATTTTTTTGTCAAGAGCTTCGTAAATACAAGTAGTTAGATTTTGTATTGCATCTTCCGTTGATCTTCCCTTCCTGAATCCGTATTGCTGATCAGATTTTAATTTGAATTTCCTAGTAAAATTCATTAATCTTATTTTTGGAATTTTCTCTATTACTTTGGCTTTGTTTGAGATCAGTGATACAGGTCTATAGTTGTTCACTATTGTTTTGTCTCCACTTTTGAAAAGTGGTTTTATTATTCCAATTTTGAATATTTTGGGAAAGCAGCCTTTCTGATTAGGTGAGTTGATGGCGTTTTAATTTCATTGACAATCAATTTGAGCGTTTCTGAGCGAATTCCATCACGACCTGGAGATTTCTTCTGTTTTAATTCCATAATAACTTTGTAAAACCTCCTCTTCATTAGTTTCTGATAGATATATTGAATTCTGTAATCTTTATTCATTGTAATTGTGATTAGCCGATTCTTTAATTTTAAGGGCATATTCTTGACCAAGATTTGCATAGTACTCATTAAAATTATTGCAAATTTCCAAAGTATTTTTTATCACTGAGCCATTTTCTGATTGAATAATCGGTATTTACGTTTTTTCTTAGGTTTATTTATAATTGTATTCTTTTCAATAAGATATCGTAATCTATTCACAAATATTGTTGCAGCATTATTGGCATGTTCTGTTATATACATATTTTCCTGGTTTTCTGATAATAGATCTTGTTCAAGTTTTTCGTAATTAGTAAATTTTTTTTGTTTCCGTTCCTTTATCTATCTTTGTGTTATCCAAATCAAGTGTTATGGCAATTGTGTAGTGATCGGTTATACTCGTTTTGAAAATATAAGAATTAATTTGCAAGTCACTTTTGACAAAAATGTGGTCTAGACAAGTACCACTATTTGGTCTAGTTACTTCATTATTATATGAAATGAATCCCTCTGTGTTCAATATATTGTTATATTCTTCAACTATTTTACTATCAGAAAAAAGGTCTAAGTTTATGTCACCGATAAATATATGAGTACATTTGTTCTTTGCTTTCTGTAAATAACCAGTAAGTTCGGTAATGAATTGTTTCGCACATGTACTCGGGGATCTATAAATGGCAGTGATTTTTATTTTGTGTTGCATAGGATTATTTGAGTACGATAATGTACGAAGACTGACGTACCAGAAAACTATAGGGATCTGTTGACAAAATCCTTCGGTAATGAGATACCTTACTAATGTCACCAACATTTGAAAAATTACATATGAATCGGTTCACATTGAACAAAATTAGACACCTAAGTGCCGACAGTTACTCTACCGTAAGTGCCGTACTGACTAAAATGGCTGCCTTGAAAGTTATTGCCACAGGAACTGTTAGCACTGCTCTCCCCTGCTTGAAATGCTATCACCGAATAGTGTTTCGAGTAATGTTAGTTATATTGAAGGCCTAACGTTTGCATAAGCGCTTTTACCGAAATTCACAGGTTTAATTTGATATTATGGTTATGACAGTAACTCTACTGAATATGTTAATCAAATGAAACTCACCAATAAAATGAACAGATACAATACATCAAAATGAATTGCCACACTTCACTGAATCACATAACCTTACGAAAATAAAACAACAATCCATCAATTAAAACTTCTCCTTGAATACCAACGAAGTGTATATGATATCCAAAACTTTTGAGATCATAATCGAAACGTATTCGTATAATGAGACATTTTAATTGAAATAGTAACGTAATTCTGAATTTCGATGAAATCGAATTGAATACACGACGTATTGGTGATGTATCTAGTCGCGTCAAGTAGGCCGTTGACATTTTGTTCTTATATTTATGTATTCAGAAGAGGACCTGAAAATTTTTCAGAAAAATGTAATTTTTTGTTTCAAGTCAAACTTTATTATCGTTGAGCAATACCAATAGCATGCTATTTGCTCTCATGGTATCTCAATAACAAAGTTCTCGTAACAAAATGGAAATGTATTGATGAAATTTTTAAATCTTGGTTTTTAACTTATAATTTTTTTTCTGTTTGTGATAATTCGGAAATGAAATTATCTGTTCATAACGTTTTCAATTCTTCAGCAGAAATACAAATATTCATTGAAAGAAATATTTTCAGAAGAATGAAGAAAATGATAAGAATTCAAAATCAGATATTATGTTCAATGTTTTATCGAATATTCAATCATGAAAAACTGTATATATGATATTCCATAAAAATATCATCAAAGTTTCACGAAATCCATCATATAACCAATATGTATGTATCATCTTTCCCACCAACCGATTTCCTGGAGTCTTTGAAGTCCATTAGATACTCGTTAGGACAACAAGAATATTGTTTCGAATTCTTGGGGTTCTTGTTGAATACTCTTCGTGAGCAAAACAATAGCAGAATCAATACTCATGACCGCTCTGGATTGCATGATTCCGTACAGTCTCGTCTTTGTTTGTGAATCTTTTGCTGGAAAAATCCTCACATGTTTACTTTTCAGTAAATGTTCGAGAGGTAGCAAAAACGTATGTGAATTTCTAGAACTTAAACTAGCCTTTTCTAATATGACTAATAACCAGTCCGTGCAAAGCTTAGTGTTCAATCATCTGAAAATGGAACTTTTAACAGGTGATGATCGACTGTATTGTCAAACATACGCCAAACTAACTGGCTGTTGTTATAAGAAAACAAGTATATCTGAGTCACCAGTCAATCTAATAATAACACTGATGATCTGCAAACATTACTCAACTTCTCTTGGGAGTATCAAACTCTCACGAAAATTCGAAATAGATAAACACTTCAATCTAGCATACCACTATTATAATCTTCATGCAGTCATTGTTCACAGTGGTTCTGGCGTTGAATCTGGTCATTATTACGCCTTGGTCAAAGACGAAACGGACTGGTTTAAGTTTGACGATAGTTCTTTCACTAAATATTCTGGCGATATCTTGAATTTATTGGAGCCTCTGGAGACACCCTACATTATGTTTCATGATATAGAGAACATTGGTAGATGAAAATCTTCAGATGATGTGGTGCTGCAGGTTTTTCTGGGTTTTCCTGCAGCTGAAAAAGCAAATGCGCCACTGGAATCAATGAAGTCGCCCCGGAGCGCCAATTAATTTTTGTTTTATAATTTCATAGTTTGTTTTTTGAAAGTGTTTTTAGTACATTATCTACAACATTATCACTTTTTTTTAATAAATCCGTTAAACATAAACCAATATTACAAAAAATACAATGTTCAACTGATAAGTAGTGCAAATTAGATGAATGTAATTTTTTCAGCAGCAAAAGTATAATGGCCTTATATGAAAGAGCAGATAATCTGATGAAGTTTCCTAATATTTGGTAACAGTGAAGAGTATCACTTACTTTCCCAACTGATATTGAAAGTATAAGCTTTTTTAGAAAGCAAATACCCGTGAGAAAGTTATCGAAATGCTTGAAGAAATGGTAGTCGATTGACAAGAGATCTGGAGAGTATGGTGAATGAGGAAGATCAAACTTCCTCTTGAAGATGATCAGTTGGTGATCGACACACGTATCGAGGTGTTGAAATAATAGTTTGATGTTGAAAAAAACTTCAGTAATATTCAACAACACCTTTGCCAAATGTCTGATTAATTTTTCGGGCTGTTTCGGCAGCGCTGTGGTTCAATTTGAATTCCTAGACAAAAATTGGTCGAAAATCGCTTAACAACATCATATGAGTTATAAGGTGGAGAGGCAAAACAATGAATTTGTGGAAAAATGAACGGCATCAATGTTACAGTGAAAAATTCTCTATCGATCAATATATACCATGACAAAATAGACTAAAAATTTATTGAGAAGTGGAGCTACAAAAAACACATGATATTGAAGTGGACAAAACTTTTGAAACAACCTGATAGATCTTACAGATATTGAAAAAAAAACTAGTCGTATATTAGGAAGAGATGAGATATAAAACCCAAAATGAACATCTAACTTTGGACCACTATTATTTGTTCTATTAATAAATTATCTCGCTTCCATTTTGAAATTTTCTGAATGTTTGCTATTTGCCGATGATCTATAAATATATAAACATATACAAACAGTTAGGGATTGTGTTAATTTACAAAGGGACATCGACAGTATCTATATATGTAACTCGTTTGAAGTGTCCTGTAATTTTTTATTACATGGATGGGGAAGTCTTCCACAGATGTTCTGAGGTTAGAGATCTTGGGGTAACCTACAGTACTTTATCGTTTGCCAAACATATTCAAAATATTCTTAAATCGTCAAATCGAATGGCAGGATTCATTATTAGACAAACTCGGGACTTTATGGATAACTGTACTATAAAATTATTATACTACTCACTTGTGAGACCGAAATGGAATTTGCAAGTATCATATGGTCAGGTGAATATGTAGTCGAGAAAATACAAAATAAATTGCTCAGGTATTTATATTACGAACAGTACCGTATTAGGGCTGACTATGAAGTTATCAGATCCAATCAACTCAGATATGACTTCAAAGTTCTCTAGAAACTATGACATCCCTCACTATGATGTATTTTTTGTACAATGTAATAAACAACTGGATAAATGCACCAGGAACCCTATCATCACTGAGATTCAATGTCTCGTGACCATGCTGGCCAATACATGTAGTGTACTTGTAAATTTAGATTGGACTCTACCTCAGGGAGTATTTCATAGAACAATATTAGATTATTTCTTGAATGCATCTGTTTGATACATTATATTTAGTATTTTCATCTGTTCATGAATGTGATTTTCTATCCGTAAGCTAATTTACATATATTATTATTATCGATTTTATTGCACAACCATATTCAATAACAGAGTACATATAGTTCATTGCTATTCGCCCTCAAAGTTTTCGAGTAGGTACAAAGATTCAGAGAGCGAATGATTTCAATTTTGTTTTGTCAGTTTAACAGTAAAGCTAGCAGAACCCACTGATTGAAAAAGCAGCATATAGAAAAACTGGCACATGGGTTGAGATTCTCAATATATTTCTCCCTCCTAAACTTGTTTTCAATAAATGTTTCCGCTTCCACCATCTGTTCCTCAAGCAGTTATCCGAATATTCAATTCAAATGAGGAGCAAAAAATTAATCAGTGGAGTCGTTGAATGTGGTATTGGGCAGACTGAAAAAAAAATGAAGTAAATAACAGAAAGATAGAAAATGGTGCCTACATTTGGTTAGAATCCTCTCTTTGGATCAATTTGCGCTCAACGACAACAAATACGCTGAATCAAGTCGAAAATTAAAGATTTGAGAAGAATGGAACAGCATTAATATACACAACGACCCAGTATAATAAACATTTATTGAGATATGGAGCTACAAAAACATACAGTGTGTGAAAGCCAAATGGAATAAAGTCCTTACTTCGTTTAGTGTACATATTTTTGAAAAAATCCAAAACAGGTCAAATAAAAATTATAATTCGACATTCTCCAACATAAAAACGCCACCCCTACCATCAACATCCTTCGAATGACAGGTACAACCCCCAATTTTTTAAATGGAAAGTATAGGTTTGTGATATATCGTTTGAAAACTCTCTTCATTCTCAAATGTTATTGCTTTCAAGTTTATTGCAACAAAAATAACTGTAATTCATGTGGTTACCAAAATTCGGTAAAATACACTCAAAAACTAAAATGTAATGATTTCATAAAGTACACCTCACGATTTGATCTCCACAAAAGTCTGTGGATATCACGATTTGATCTTCACAAAAGTTTGTGGAGATCAAATCGTGAGGTGTAGTTTATGAAATTACTATGGATCTTCATCAAGTAACGGCCGAATCAATCAGAAAACGAAAATGTAATGCAAAACGTAGAATACGAAAAAGAACTATGGTTGTTAACGAAATAGATGTTCGAAATGTTCTCCGCGATCGTCTTGGCATCATCCTAATCTCAAATAAATCTGTATTCTAACATTATTTACTATATCAGGCGTGACCGACCTAATCGCAAGCGTTATTCGTTCTGTCAAATCAAAAGGTTTGGTTTGAACACATTGCTCTTCACATATCCCCATAAAAATAAATCTAATGATAAAAGATCAGGTAATCGATCCTCGCCCCCCTATCCACCGATTGGGAAATGTATCAAGATATTGCCGGACATTAACTTGGTAATGTGGTGGTGCTTCATCCTGCTGAAACCATATCGTATTCACTGGAAGTTGAGGGTTTCCCGGATCAGGATAAAAATTTGCTGAACTTGGAATGACATCACTTTGAAATAGTGCCAAATAATTATCGCCATTCAAGTTGCCCTCAACGAAAAAGAGACCAATGATATGGTTTCCTACAATCCCTGCCCAAACATTAACATTTTGAGGGTATTACGTTGTTCTTCTCTCATCCAGTGGGGATTTTCCGTTGACCAATAGCGGTAATTTTGCTGATTAGTCTGACCGTTAACAGACAAAGTACACTCATCAGAAAACATAACGTCTTCTAATTGGATGATATTGTTATCCAATATGTCTATCATTTACTCACAAAAATAAGTTCTTCTATCAGAATTGTCTTCCATAAGCTCCTGAGTAGGGATGCATTTTATTTTCTTCTAATATGCTTACCATCGATGTATGGCTAACATTGAATGTGGTGGATGCCTGTCTACTCGATGTAGATATGTGGGTTGTCTTAAACTCAAGCTTCACATCTGATTTGATTTCATCACTCATTGCATTGGCAGCCGCTTCTTTGATCTGCCCATATGACCAAGCTCGCGAAAATGCTTCTCTATTTTGCTTATTGTTCCTTAAGATATGGGCGGTAAATTAAAAAATTTCTCACTTCCTGTTGTGTTCATGTTTATGCATTTCCGTTAATCTAACCATTTGTCAGACTTGAAGTTTACGAACTTCAAACTCAAATTAAAATACTGACAACTAATGTTTTAACGTACAGAACAAATTGATAAGACATTTTAAACTAACGTTGCCATGGAAATTATTTAATGTTTTTAAAGGATACCATCTAAATTCGATTTATCGAATTTCGGTAACCATATGATTTTGACTTATTTTATCTTAATTGTTGCAATAAACTTTCGAATAAAAAAATTAAGAGACCTTTCAAACGATATATCACAAGCCTACACTGCCCTTTCAAAAAATTGGGGGTTGTACCTGTCATTTGATGGAGGTTGAAGGTAGGAAAGAAAAAACGCATACTTTCATGAATGGTTCTACTGCAGATATAATTATAAGGCCAATTATCTTATTTGTTGTTCATTACATAAATAGAGGTTCTTCAGTAATGGGGCCACTGTCATTACCACCGGATGAATATCAGTTATTATTCTTTGATACATGACCATCAAATCGAATATAGAACAGACTCATTGACTTTCGAACTTCTTGAGTACCATTTCATACGTTTATAGGTATTATTAAACTCTTCAGTCACTTTAAACGAGAAATATTAGGAGCGTTTGAAAACTGTTCTCGAGAATTTTGAGTACAGAATAACGGTGTAAAACCACATGCGTCCATTCAAACGCACGTGGTGAAAGTTTCCTCGTTTGTCCATAAAATCCTATAGGAAAATTCGATATCATTTTCTCTCTCACCTTGGAACCAAAATGAAAATCCTACTCGAATATCGAGGTGACGTTTTAAAGACTCTATCCATTTTCTTTATCCAACCTATTTAAATCAAAACATTATAATTTGTAGTTATGATTCGTCTTTTGATGTAAATGAATTTGATATTAGTATTATCACTGACACTGATAATATCAAATTGAACGTCGGTATGATGATGAAAATGAATAAAGTATTCGAAACATTACCAGATGAGTATACAAATAGGATAGATGAATTAGTTTCATTAGGGTTGATGACAACTGGAATAATTTTTTCTGATAATGAGCCTATGCGATCAGCCAGATCCAGATCCCACATATCTGCTTTGATTCTGATTTTTTTGTGGATACATTTTTCTTAAGCTTTATGGTCGACTGTTTTCAAAGCACTGTATAGGTATTTCTTTACTTCACACAGCTTGAATATCTTATTATTCCTTGCGATGAATCCTTTAACTTGAGCCCAAACCAACTCTTTTGGACTCATTTCACAGTGATACGGCGGCAACCGAAGAACCGACATTCCTTTAGTCTTCGCCATCTCATCGCTCATCGGTGACATACCTGACGAATTTTGACGTATGACGTTTAGCCAAGTTGAAGAGCTCCGCTTTCAACATGGTTGATTCAAAAGGAATAGCTTTCATTTGTAACCACTCAGTAATATCTGCTTTCTTCCAATACGACGTCGGCAGCTTCTCGACTCGTCTACTGTGGTAACTTGCGTTATCCATTACTATTACGGATCCCTGCGGAAATTTTACAAGTACAGTCATTTAGGAATAGTGTCACATTTTATCTCAACACTCCGCGTACAAATATAATGAAAAAAACTCCAATTCATACAATGTGCGATATCTTCAATTCTGTTAGTCATGTCCAAGATATATTCAACTGCCAGATTATACAAATCAAAAGACATTTCTTAGCTAACTGACAGTTCTGTTTTTATTTAATTTTTTTTATTTTTATAGATATTAATATTAGTTTTCTCGTTTTCATTAACGTTCAAACAAACATTGAGTTTTTCTTCTTCATTATATTTCATTGGATTTTGTGGTTTCTTGAAAAGATCGTCCACAGGGACAGTTTTTTTTAATGTTTTCAATATCCTTCCCACGGTACTAATGTGAATATTTCTTCCTGGCTGCCGGTCATTGAAAATACAAGCTACATCTCAATATGGCACATTCTTCGCACATAAAAGAACGATTTCCACTTTGTCTTGTTCGGATAGCATTGTACATAAAACTTATTTTTGAACTATACATGTACAAAAATCTATACCTGAAACAACTTGATTCATTAAAAACTTGTTTCAGAAGCCTACTAAGGGAGAATTTCATTTCGATTTGATCAGTACCTACTATTTTCTTCCCGACATGTTGCATTAGTCTTGTAATATTGAAAATCACAAAATTTTTATATCATGTTTAGTACAAATCGCCAGAATGAAAGTCTTTTGAATAGTTATTAAACTGTAGGTCAATGTTTTGTTTCCAGAAAAGTATATTTCGAGTTAGTTTGTAACTGAATTATTGGTCATCAAAATGATCAAACTGGATAAAAATATATTCAAAAGAGGAATACGAGTGTAATAAGAATGAAGAGAAATACGTTTATTCGATTACTGACATATTAACGTCCATACATTGAAAGTCCGAATCAGTTTAACAATTAAATGAAAAAATTAGACGAACTTTTCAACAAGAAAGACGAACATCAGGAGGTGTATTCATTTCTTTTTCTGGTAACAGGCCAATGCAGGTATATTCTGGACAAGATATGACAGTGGAGTCTCCTATTCATCAAAATTATGACATTTGAATCATGTTTCGTTCGAATCGATAGGGCAGAAAATTCAATATGAAATTACCGAATAATTCTGTGATTACTAACTTAGATGTGGTATTTCTTTTCAGCAGTGTCTATTTAGATGCTTGTCTCAGATATATTGATAGAAAACGGGGACGTATCAGTCAGTTTTGTGACATTTATATAGACGAATTCTTCCAACTTATAACTTTCCTTGTTAACAATACATATTTTTCATTAAATGTAAAGTAATGTAAAAGTAAAATTTTTAAACAAACTCTTGGTACTTCAATGGGAGCTAAGATTAGCCCCATTTTAGCAGCATATGTCATGTATGAACTGCTAGATTTGGTCTTACAAGTACTTCCCTTCAATATCTTCTTTATAAAAAATTTTTTTGATAAAAAAAATACAGAAGAAGGATCAAGCCACCCAACAGACAAAACAACACAACGATGGACAGCATTCACGTACGTAGGACACCAAACCAAAAAACTAACAAACGTCTTCAAACCATTGAACATAAACATCACATACAAGCCAAACACGAAAATAATACAAAAAATAAACAGCTATGAAAAAGAAGAAAAAACCAAAACGGGGTATATACAGCATACAAACGGAGTATATACTGCAACAAATTCTATATTGGCCAAACCAAGACAAAATTGATCCAAATGTACGACGACCACAAAAAGGCATACATAAACCCAATAGTATATAAATCAAACCTCGCAACACACGCCATACAAAACAAACATAATTTTCCCCCACCAGAGAACATAAAACTTATAAAACAAGTCAATAAGGGAAACCGTATTTTCACGTTCAGAATACAGCTTAAATTATTCAAAAAAAGTGAAAGTTGATTTCTGTCATTGACATTCATTATGCCATCTTTCTGGTGTGAGTACACGATTTTCTGATGGTCGGTTTTATATTAATCAGTTAAGTATTTCTTTAGAAAAAGTATGTAATTTTCAATTGTGTAATTTTCTATTGTGAGTTGACACAATATCTTTCTGTCAACTCACAATAGAGAACTAGTCAATGAAATGAATAATTGCATATCAAACTAATCACTGTATGAGTCTCTCTCTATGAGGATTTGCCTGGTGACTTCTCGACCTATGACGTTTTTCGAAATGTTCGGCACTGTATTTTATAACTGGGATAATATATAATATAATGTCAATAAAACTCCTAAGAAAACTCACAATGAAGTTCGTTATAAACCTCTTTTCGCGTTTAGAATGCATTGTTGTATTTCCAAATCTGTTTTCCGCAAGTTTCATTCAAATCAACTATTCGGTTAGGCGTATGTCCTTGTCCAAGTGAATGCCGGTATCTTGGAGAACGGACACTGTGTAACTACTGACTTGTTACCACAAAAACTAACACGCCTTTCACTATATACCTCAAGATCGATTCTTATATGATTGGTTTATATCGCCTATTTTGGCACTCGTTTGGACTGTACTTGTATGTGATCGGAATACTGAAGGTGGAACCGTAATATAAATATATGAATGTGAATAATAAATGTCAGATGAACAAGGGATCTATTGATATTGAGTTGGAAGTGGCAATTATTATACAAAATGGAACAATGGATCGCGTAGGTAGGATTGATGATTGTTCAATCAATGTGTGAAATATTTTTCATTACCGTGGTGCATTTAAAAAATACAAGAAAACGAAATCTGATATTCATTTGCAAGCATATAGAGAACTTCGCAACTCCACGAGTCAATTTATAAAAAGGGAGAAAAGAGCTTATTTTTTTATCAATTCAATATTGTCACCTCCAAAGGTATGTGGAAAATATTGAGATCCAACAAATTCTTGCCGGAAAAAATTTTAACATTCCAAAGGATCTCATGGAATCAAGTAAAATAAGTAAGTTTTTCATTGAATTCATCCCACTGAGCCAACCCCATCAAGACATTATGAATTTTTACTAATCACAGACTCTGAATATTCCCACAATTCAATTCGAAGAGGTTAATAACTTCTTTGTTGACGAAACAATTTCTGAGATCAAAACTAATGCCAAGGGATGCGATGGACTCAATGTGGAACTCATCAAACTGTATAGTACCGTAAGCTCATTTTTTTGCAGTCATATCGATACAACCTATCTTTTAAAATTATTTACTCGCATACTGGTTCATTCTTTTGATTTTCAAGGAATTATTTTCCAGCAGCTTGACTGCATTAAGCTTTTCCTATTTCATATCATTTCTAGAAACATATGGATTCGTTTTCCGATGGCATTACAGGTTAGCTTCCCGAATTTCTGCTATCGCAGTTATCGGTTGATTGGTCAAACAACCAACACTGACATAAAAACTTGGCAAGTTTACTTGGGTGTCACACCAATAGGTCACACCAATAGGTGGTTCCACTTATGTCTCGCTTGCGTTTACGCAGTTATTTTATCAAGTACTTTTCTTGGTTGTTCACAGTCTATCGAGGACCGCCTGCCCGGTACTGACGATGTCCAATAGGCTGAAACAGCTGTCTACCGGTGGCTCTTAGATTGAAATCAATATTGGAATGATCAGAATAGTACTTATCTAGTTATCATTTGATTTTCATGGAGTTATTTTCCAGCAGCTTGACTGCATTAACCTTTTTCGATTATATATGGCCGTATATATGACCACTATTGCTATCTCGGAAACGGTAGATCCTACAAGGACGGTTGAATGGAACAAACATTGCCTATTTAGATATGAAACACACTGGTATTTTCAGATCTATAAAATCATCAACGGTTTCTGAGATATTTGCAAAAACTCAAAATGACAGATTATATTTTTTTGGTCTACCGCCTCCATTTTTGATAATATAAAGAAATGACAGAGAAATTTTTTGCTTTATTTCATGTGCTTCATAATCTGGACGACCTCATTTTTCAATGCAACGTTTCGTTCATTGAATTCCATCATCTATATATTGTTTTTAATGCGGACCTGTATATTTTTGTATACATTTTAGTAGTCATTATAATTACAAATTCGTTGACATATCACAACATATGTATTTCTCGACGTTTCTTCCCGAAACCACATCATCAATATTTTATCATTTAAATTTTTTTATTCAATGAGAAATCAAATATCAAACTATTGTTGAAACACATAGTTAACAGTATCGTTAATACATCACATTGAAAAAAAGACAGTTGCGAAAGAAAATGTAACGAAATAATAAATGACAGAAAATGAATACCATAACGGAATGTCTCACCTTACATTTTTCAAGTTACGCGATATCGCATCAAATGTTCAAATTGCCTTCCATCATTTCTTAAACAGATACAGAAAGACTTGGTGGCGCTCATGTCAGTAATCAAATTATGCTCAACCTACGACCTAAATGCTTCCGATGAACAGCTGCTATGCCCTATTTCCGTCTTTGAATTGAATTTGTAACCAGAGAACTTTTTATAGTTCTAATAGAGTTAAAAAAATAATGAAGAATAGTTTCGTGAAAACCTTTCTATTGCCAATTTCCTTTTCCTACAGAATATTTCATTTTTTACACAGGTTTTGAATTATCAACAAAAAACTGAATGCCTTCTTCTTTCATCTCAGTTCGTTAATGAAAATTGCAAACTATTGTAAAATTATTTGATACGAATTTCAACTTGTGAACTAGACTCAGGATAATTTTGTAACTTTTGCAGATGGTAATTCCAGAAGCACTGGGCAAGAGTGCAAGTGAAAAAGTCTGGCCTGAAGGAGCTTCAAGTAATATGATATACCTGTCAACAAAAATACAGTTCCATTAGTTTACCTACAATATACGTAACCGAATTCATTACAGAAATATGACCCAGTTATAAAAAAACAAATCATGTGTCCTTCCTTTGAATTAGGCTGAAAAGTGATAGTTATTGTAGAGTAGAAACATAGTGAACGATTGGAATTTTAACCGGTGTCTTTCATCTGCATTGTAATTATCTATCAATGCGAGATATAAACAGTGATAAATTAATTTGAAACGACTGAAAATCATTATAATCACTCCACAAATTATTTTTTCATTAGTTATATCAAATTGCAATTTGTAATGCGGAAAATAATTTGAAATGAACAGAAATTCTACGAGTATTCGCTAATTGAATGGAAACACGCATATCAGTTGAATGAGATTGAATCGATATATCATGAATTCATAATTCCATTAAGAACATGGTTGCCAAATTAAGGAAGGGTATTTCTCAGAGTTCTTCAAGGTTGCTCTAAAAACGACAAAGAATAAAGTAAGGAAAAAATGGAGAGTGAAACACTGGTAAGAATTCCACAGAGATTATTATTCATAGTTTGCTTTGAAATATATCCATTAAATATCAAATGTGATCTTAGCCGCGCACTAAGAAAGGATTTTCGAATATTCCAAACGGGGCGCCCCCGAAAGTATAATAGGGGCGCGTTTACATATGAAAATGACTTTTCAATCACTATTTCTCCGTACCGCTATATTTTCGGAGGTTGAAATTTTGTATGTAGGTTCTTTTTATGTTGTAGATGTGCAGTAAAAGATTTTTGAATATTCCAACTGGGGCAGCAGCCGCGGGGAAGAAGGTGCGTTCCAAAAATTAAGTTACCTTTTCATGACTGTTTCTTCATGCCCATAAATTTCCGGTGGATAAATTTATATCAAGTATCAGCATTTCACCCTTGCGGAGCCAAGTCGGCTGGCTAGTAACGTGTATTACCAACTTCACTAGTCCAACTGATTTCTAATATTTCGGAACGATTAAATAATTACAAAGAAAATGTTGAAAAAGGCAAAAGAGTTTCAGTGGAAAGAACATCTCGAATTTTTTTCAATACTATCATCTATTCAGTCATGTTCCCGTGGGTTGGGCTACCTTTGGGGCGCGTCTTCCCAGGTGGCGGATAGGAGAATGGCCAGGGCACTGGAAGCCCTGTCCGTGAAGCCAATGTGGCCTGGTCAGTGGCGGAAATGAGTAGGGAGGACCAGCCTACCCAAGCTAAGGTGTAAGGAATCGTGCCGACAGTTGAATGGCCGCAGGGTGATATGCGATCACGAACGATCCCCTTGGGGAACTGGGCGAAACCTCATTGTAATCAGCCTTCTGGTAAAGCGGGGCTCTACCAGAAGTGACCAATCCTTCCCTTGCGACTCTTGGGAACACACATGAATGAATCAAATACGAAAACAGAAATAACAAAAACAAAAACCAATTCCGAGGCTGGACAGAAGTGCTCACCTCAATCTAAGGTGGTGGTTGGGGATGAACATAAATGTCCACCGCAATCTACCGCTTGGAATGAGGCTGGACATAGCAGATCACCTCATGAAGTGATACAAAGGCCAAAGCGAGGGCGAAAGGAGAAAGAGAGCGATAGAGGAAGGAGTGGTAGCAACTATAAGTGCCCCCTCCTCCTCCCCCACTTCACCTCCAATAGCAAGGGCACTTTCTGCGGCTGGTGCCATGAACTCTGCTTTGAATAAAGGCAAGGAACCGGCTGCCCTTACAGGAAATCTCCCTCACTTGTGCACCTCCACGGAGGGAATCCCAAGAAGGTTGAAGAGGCCACGCATCGACAGTAATGTCGCGGCACCTTCCAAAACCTTCGCGGAGGCCACCGTGAGAATTCTCAAGGTTGCCAAAGAGAGTGTTCGTTCGGCGAGTCTTGGCCTACATCTGCCAATATAAGGGAGATGTCTCCTAGTAACCTGTTCACCTTCCTGGAAAGGACAGGATGGACGATGACCTAGAAGGATAACTCCTCTAGAGGATATACAAAGGGTCACATGTGGCCGAAGTGATCTGCGTCTACACTCACACTCCCTACTCTACAGATACAGATAAAGATATTCAGTCATGTTATCGCAAGAGATAACGCTGTACATTTGTAGTGGTGTATTCTGTTGATGCTATGATTATAGCAACAGTCTTTTGTACTGAAAAATATACTTTCATGCTGATGAGACTCAACTTTACTAATAGCTTTTCTCTACCAATGAAAATACTGCTTGTTTACCTATGAATCGAGATCTCAAAGCTTTCAAAGACCCAGCTGCAAACCACTTTCTGATTATCAATTATAGTTGTTATATATGTCTCTAAATACCCTGTATACTCGCAAATCGAGCTTTAAGATTCATTTTAAGACAGACTTCTCTTTTCAGTAACATAGATTCCATATAAGTTCAAGACTCCCTTCGTGACTGTTACTTCCACATCCCCCCTCTCAATCATGCTCCGTCTGGCAAACGACATAAATTGCTTGTAAGATATTAATTGGAATATGTCTATCACAAAATTTAGATCTTTATTCCGTAGACATTTTGAAAATATATCAGTTTTGCAATTAGTTTTTCTGTTATTTCTTATTTTATTTTTCTTGTTGTGAGATGATAAGTACTGCTCGTTGTTAGATATTAATACATCCCCATATTATATTATATTGTTATATATAACATATCATTTCAAGTGCTTGTATATTCATGTATATTTCTTATAAGTCATCCTTGTAATGAGGCCTGTCAGGCCTGTGAAATAATTAAATAAATGAAGGATTCCTAGGATAGTTTTCTAGTGGTAGTTTTCATTGTTGAGTTTACTAATTCACGTCGATCATTGAACAGAACAATAGTAAATATGATGCGCTGTTTGGAACCTTTGGTGTAGTAATGAATATTACTGGGTATTTTCAATACCCCGACACGTATTTCGATCACCAAGTGATCATCTTCAAGAGGAAGATTAAACTGTAGACAATGTTTTGGTTTTTTTTCGGGTTCTGCCGTGGTCTTCTTTGTTGATAATCTCCAAACGTTTCAACTACAACTGCTGCAGTTACATTCAGTGGCGTGGTCGAAGTACTCTTCTTGACAGTTGATACTGTTTTTTGGGTATATAATCTTTCACAATCTAAAAAATAAACTAAGCTGAATCAAAAAAGAATCTGCTGGAGAACAAACCTTTGGTTGAATCATATGTCCAACGTTTCGAAGATATATGCGCGCTGTGTACGTATGTCTCATTGAGGTAAACAATAGGTTCACTTTGCTGTTGGTAATGTTTGATTCTTCGTTAATATTGTATTCTCCAATTAATTTCTGTCTTACGAAAATCATGAATTATACGGCGAATATCCACTGTTTCATAAAGAGGTAAATCAGTAACAGGAGACTTTCTCTCACGTTTTTTTATTAAAAAACATATTTGGCCATAATTTTTCGATGACCGCTTCTTGTACAATTCTACCCACTGAGCTAATGGACACTCGTGTAACAAAGTATTTTACTTTAAAACTAACTGAACTTACTTTGTTTTTGCGGTTTTTTTCTATTGGTTGGGAAAGGGATCAAAAAAGTTCGTAGATAAAAAATTTAGTTTTATGCCAACGTATCGAACTTTATTAAATCCATCATCAGGATTCTATAATAAAATAATTTATTGAGTGAACAGTATTTTCCAATATATATTGCAAAATTCATAAAGTTTATACAATCTCATATTATGTAAAAGAGAAACAAACAGGTGCACTTACCATACATAAGGTATCCATGTCAAAAAACTTTTAAAATATATGTGTCAGATAACATAGGTACAAACGAAAATGAGGACTAACCAAATGAAAACACATACACCACAGACATAATAAAAATGAAAACGATATCAAGGGAGACAAACTGATTAGAAATGGACGTTTTTGTTTGCCATTTAAAAAAAATTCATAAACAATAGAAGGATATCAGATTACATAGGATAGTGGAAACTAATGTGTATTAAAATATTAAGAAATACGATTTAGTAAATTAAAATAAGCACTATTCAGTCCTCCTATGTCCCTTCTCTTCTAGTGTTAACACTTTCTTTGAAAATGTGAATCATCTCAGTAAATAGTCGTTTATCTAATAAAGGTTGAATATCTTAAATCTTGGGGTTTGCAAAGTCAAAACTGTTGTTGTTTTCTCTTGTGTATTCAACCCTCCTTCATTGGTAAAAAATTATGAATGAAAATAGACAACCTACACTGGAAATTACCAATTCGAAATATTTCAAAATGTCTTATGCATATAATCTTTTTGAAAAACTTGGATCAGTTCTAAAACTGCGTTTGCAAAAGCTACCCACTGTAGGTAAAAGATTATTTTCGAAACAAAAAACAAAAACTCCGATGAATATGCAATCAAAAGTCGTTTATGAAATTAACTGCAAGGATTGTCCAGAATGTTATGTAGGACAAAAGGGACGTTACTTAAGAAACAGGTTGTCTGAACATGGAAGAGATACAAGGAAGTCGAATGTTGCCAATCCAACAGCCCTCGTTGAACACACAAGAGAAAACAACCACAGTTTTGACTTTGCAAAACCCAAGATTTTAGATATCCAACCTTTATTAGGTAAACGACTGTTTAGTGAGATGATCCACATTTTCAAACAAAAAAGTGTTAACACTAGAAGGGACATAGAAGGACTGAATAGTGCTTATTTTAATTTACTAAATCGTATTTCTTAATATTTTAATACACATTAGTTTCCACTATCCTATGTAATCTGATATCCTTATAATATTCAATATTTAACATACTCAAAAAATATGTTTATCTAATGTTCTATGTTTATCTCGTTATTTAATAAAAATTAAAGAATGAAAGAATTGGTTACCTTGAACTCAATGAATATTATAGGAATGTAATTTGAAATTATTCACTTGTTGCTTGCGATGTTTTACTTTTAACAAAGTGTCCAATTCACCCTTTCTACTTTCAAAGTAATTATACACATTTATTATTACCCGTATTATCTCACTCATTTGAAAGTTATAAAATTGGCTTATCAACTTATAACTTAACCGTTATATCACCACCTTTGATAATGTCTACTGCAGTAATAGACAGTCATGAAAACTTGCATATCACGGGCAAAAAACCCGGAGAATAATTTTGACACAGTCAACTCCGGCAATGAAAGTTTACATTTTTTATCAAAATCGAAAATATAAATGAAAACTATTTGCTAAAAGTATTGATTATGCACAGATGTTTTGTATACCTACTATCAGAAAAAAAAAACTATCTAAAACGAGAACTTTTTATTTAGATCATTCAATTACACAGAATTCTCTTTTCATCAGTAAGTTTGTGCACCATAAATTAATAAAACGCTTGACAAATTTCTTCCATACCTTACATGGAAAAGTAAGTAGCCAAAAATGTTTTTTCCAAAAATCAATCACTCCCGAAATACTGGTATTTCAAGTAATGAAATCCAGGTTTGTACCTCATCATTTTTTTCTTTAAAATTCGCATGCTTTCAGAATGTAATTACCAATCGAAATTTTCTTCATTTTATTATAATTCTGATAGCAAATATGTAGCCAGTCATTAATTTTTTTCTCTGCTTTGTCTATTAGAAAGTGAGGAAAAATATCAGTTTCACATCCTAACTCAATAAGTATAATCTATTAATGGATCTGATGAGCGAATTGGCTCATCATGTTACATTCAATATATGATTTACCTTTAATCTTTTTCACATATGTCGTGTTATATGAGATTTATGATGGAAAGTAAAAACAGGTTAATCACATAGTTTCTTGATGATTTATTCTTCACATCGTATTATTTTGAATGAATACCGAAGCAGATCACTATTTTGTTGCTATCCACATCTTCAAGATGTTCTGAAATATTTCGGGAGAAAGTATACATTAAATTCGTAAACTATTTGAGTCGTTTTTGTAATTAGTCGTATCGTATTCATTTTGTAAATCAATCAGATTGTATATTGGCAGTTCAATTTTCATTGAAACAAAAAATTTATGAATCACACATAGCAATTTTAGGATGGTCACAGTTGAAATCAATACTTCAAACAATTGAATCTCAGACACGGGTTTTAATCCCAAAGAATTAAAACACATTGTCCGAGCCAGAAATTTAAACGTAGAACCGTTTTGAGATGGTACTTGAGTTCATTTTTCCCAGAGGTAAGGGTACTTTTATTTTTTCAAACCTCTTTATTCAGCTTGCCCTGTTAATTTGTTCGGGTCAAAAAAGTTAGATTTGAAGATTTACTTAAATTAAACTACTTTGATTTGTTGTTTGAAAAATATTCGTCCTATACCAAAGATTTTCCCCAAAAACTTTGTAACGACTCAATAGCTCAGTATCCATTTTTCGATATTTTTCAACTGAAAAATGAATCAATCGTAATGTACAGCGACCCTCAAATGTTTCAAAATTGCAAGTCTCCTCCAGATTTATTGAATTTCATGTTCAAAAATGATTTGAGAGATTGCATGCCTGAGTTATATAAACCTCCATCTATAATTGTGACAATTCTCATAACATCAGCGTCAGTTGAGAGACATTTTTCAGCATTGAAAAGAATTAAATCCTCCAGTGGAAATTCGAAGACTCAAAATAGATTGAGTGATAGATCTCTTCTTTCACTTGGAAAAGAGTGTATAAAAGAAGTGACAGGCAACCCCCGATATTATGACGAAGTAATATATATATTGAGTTTTGGTTTTTTCTCATTTTTTCTTCAATCGAGGACCGCCTGCCCGGTACTGACGATGCCCAATAGGCTGAAACAGCTATATTCCGGTGGCTCTTAAATTGAAATCAATATGGAAATGATCAAAGAGTACTTATCTATTCATTTTTTGATTTTCATGGAATTATTTTCCAGCAGCTTGACTGCATTAACCTTTCTAGATTTCATATCATTTCTAGAAACATGTGGATTCGTTTTCCGATAGCATTTCAGGTTAGGTTCCCAAATTTCTGCTACCGCAGTTGTCGGTTGATTGATCAAACCACCAACATTGACATTAAAACTTGGCAAGTTGACTTGGGTGTCACACCAATAGGTGGTTCCTGCTATGTTGTTTCTGCTTGTGAAATCTTGTCCACTTGAAGACATCTTCAGAGTATGGCAGCAGAATTCAACTAAAATCTCGATTGAACGAGTTCAAATAGAAAATTTGAAACCGATTATCAATTGAAAAAATTGGTGGAATTCTTGGGAAGGTAAGTTGAGAATGTGGAAAGAATGATTTCNAGCAAAGAATTGTATTTCTATGTTTTTGTTTTTATTTTTATTTTGTAATTTTTTTTTGAGTTTTTGTTCGTCGTGGTTGAGAACGAATGTTATGTTTACTTATAGTTTTTTATATTTTTTTCCTTAAGGTTTAATTTAGAAACAAATTCAGTCATGCACCATGAAGAAAATACTCGTCCTGGTTTATTCGTGTTCAGTCATTTGGGAAAAAACATGGGTATATGATAGAAAATATATATAACAATGTCTGTGATACTATAGATACAGAAATACAGGATAGTAACTAGGTAATTGCTGTCTATAGATATTTTGGCGACCGTGACAAGGCGTTTAGAAGAAATGGTTACACTTTAGGGTCACAAAGAGGTTCATTCAGTATCATCAAGATACTGCCAGATCTGATCCCGATTACTATTTCTGCAAGGACGTTTTTCTCCGTTCTCTTGATGAGAAAATAGAGGCAACTGCCGTTTTAGACGAAAATTGGTTTTATGCTTTCAGGAGATGCTGATGAAGAAACTATTAACTAGGAAAATTAAACTTTTCCAAATATCTTAAAAACAGAATTATTTGTCAAATCAATAATTGAAATCGGTATCAAACCACTCATCATTTCATTCATTTGAGGCTCACATAACTTAAATGTCTCTCGTAATTCTCATTGAAATATTTTCAAGAAAACTTGATGTATCATCGATACTTCAATATTCAGATTTCAATTATTTGTCAAGTATGTTGTATGCAGTTCTCAGTAAACAACCAACATCAAAAAATTTTCAAAGGTAAATAAAAATATCCGTATCTATTTCTACATCTACTAAACATTTACCGGAATTCAACGCACACCACTTGTATCAAAAATAGTCGGTACCCATTCATGAAGAAAAAGGAAAGTGTAATACATACCACACATAACTCGAAATTAATATAGTCTCAAAGAGCAAACATACGCTGAACTATTAGGCTGCGCTCAATGGCATGACAGTGTATACGAAACTACCAAAAATGTGACATACACCTTACATCATTCTTATGTAATTTCCTAACGTTATAATTTCACGAGGTAATAAGCAAAAATAGGTAAATTATTGGGTGATATACCATTACATGAATTGTTATAAAAGTATATACAAATTATACGTTCGATACTTGTGAAATGAACCGTTCATATCGAGTAGTGGTGGAACGGTAGCCAGTTGAGTTGGCGTGGTTTGTTTTATTCATTCGATCAACCGTCAGGTGAAACGGTAGATTCTTGGTTTTTTTCTAATAATGTCGCTGATATACAATAAAAAGAGGGTTAGAGACAATATGGATCCCTGAGGAACACCATCGTTTATGCTGAAAATATTCGAAAGATATCCGTCGACGACTATTTGCAGGGGCGTTCTTTCAGGAAGCTATAGAGTCATACACAAAAATGATCCCACAAGCCACAGCCCCGAAGTATTTCCAGCAAACCCTCATCTCACACACGGTCAAAGGCCTTATAAATATCAAGCGCAACAGCTCTTGACTATCCATGTTTCTTAATAGCGTTACCCCAAATATGGGTGACATATGATAATAATACTTTATTTTCCATGTAGACAATACAGCGTGACTCACGGTCGATGGTAGGTTAGACGTTTCTGGAAAACGCAAAGCATGATTTTTCTGAAAATTCCACCTCTCACATTTCCTTGTTTTACCGATCTAAAATATTTTCAGCATTGCGGCGTTGCCACTTCTATCAAACAGTCCTAGCAATTATATTTTTTTAAATAGAACACCCCATATATTGATACATTTTTGGAATCTCTCTAGTATTTTTCTGTTAATAATGTCCTATACCTATATCTATCTGTTTTCGAGATAAAAAATAAATTGTGCTAAATATGGTCCAAAACATAGCCTTAATTGAAATTAAGTACGTCGATACTCTCAATTCATGAAAAGTTGATATTTTGATGATAGTCTGGACAAACTCAAAATATTCAAATAACACCAAGAAATCGACTCCATATCATACAGGGCATGCTAAAATTACTATTATTTCCATTGTTCATAAAAGTAGTCGAAAGTTCATTGTTTTCAAATGAATCCCCCTGTATAATACTCGATAAATTGAAAGATGGTGAAAAATGCTTCAAGATACATGTCTCTATACCTAAATCGTCAAGTTTTCTTAATAAAGCTGTTTTGGTGGAAAAATAGTTATTCACGTTTTACCTACAAGTGTTGAAAGTGGCATTTTATTTTGGGAGTGGGGATTATTGCAAAACGAGCGCCGGCAAGTGGAGCAAACTCACGAGCAAAATAAAATCACTTTTGACAAATGTATCATACAAATTTTTATGTATAACGTTACCTAAATTATAGGGTCAATGGGATTTGAACACACGATCTTTGGATTACAAGGCATATGTTACATCTACATACGTTATTTTAAGGAGGATTATTGGTCAGTCATGAAGGACTTTCTACAGTTGGACTGAATACTACTTCATCATCGTCAGTAACTTCACAGGGATTTAATATTACCAATAGCACGAACTGCATAGGACGACTGTAACCGATTTTCTTGAAAATTTGCCTTTAGAGGAATATAGGAATTCGTGGTTTCAACTGGATGAAGCGCCAGCTCATTCCACCCAGGAAGTTTCCAGGAAACTTGACGAACTCATCGACGATCATTGGTTTGGGCGTTTAGAGCCGTGGGATTGGCCACCAAGATCACCCGATCTCACGCCACTTGACTTTTTTATGGGGTGTTTTGAAAGAAAGGGTATACAGTACTCCAGTGCCTACCCAAGAAGAATTGCGACTGCGAATAGTGTGGAGTATTGAAGATCTGGATCCCCAGGAAATTGAAAAAGCAACCACATGTCGCGTACAAAAAAACATTTTGAAGTGTTCAGAATGTAATGGACAACATTTCCAGCATTTATTGTGAAAATGTGATATTTTGTTTACAATTTTGTTATTTTGAATTATCCTATTCTGTACTTTCACATGATTTAGCCCACAAAATCTTACTTTCTACCTAGAAATGACTGATTTTTGGTACCGTTGTTCCCTGGAAACTTTGAGCCATTGTTAAGGAAATTATTTTGTAACCTTACAAACTTCCTCTCGTTCATTGGTGTTAATTCAGGATACATTTGGTTGAATTCTTCACACGTTCTGACAATGATTTGATCACTTTGTTCATGTGTATAATAGATAATTTCATAAGAACTCGTTTGAGTAATCGATAATTGCATTCATTTTGGAATATGATTCGAAACACCGTCGATAACTCTTTGTAAATTACTTATAAAAGTAACCGAACTGCTATAAGCTTGATAATTCTACTGCTTCCTAAATCCAAATTCTAAAAAAAAATAATGTTTCTAGAAGAAGCGACTTTATTGAGAAAACTTGACGATTTAGGTATAAGGACATGATACATCATCTTGAAGTATTTTTCACCATCTTTCAACTTATCGAGTAATATAAAGAGAGTTTCATTTGAAGAAATGAACTTTTAACTACTTTTATGCACAAGGAAAATAATAGTAATTTTAGCACGCCCTGTATGATATGGAGTCGATTTCTTGGTGTTATTTAAATATTTCGAGTTTGTCCAAACTATCATCAAAATATCAACTTTTCATGAATTGAGAGTACTGATGTACTTAATGTGAGGAAGGAAATGTGAGAGGTGAAACTTTCAGAAAAATCATGCTTTGCGTTTTCCAGAAACGTCTAACCTACCATTGACCGTGAGTCACGCTGTATGTCTCTTGGATGATTACGTAAGCAAGTCGTTTCATAAGCCCTTCTTCAAGATTCTGCCACAACCAAAGGTTTTGTTTAGCGATAGTATATGATGAAAACCATTATCGAATTGTTTTTTTTTATCTGGTAACAGAAGAGGGCAGGACAAGAAGATAGGATGGTATAGAACAGAACAATATTTTTTTCGACTTTTTTTCCAAGACAGAACACAAGCACTACGGGAAAATCCTCAAGGTGCTCTAAGAGCCTGTGTAAGAATAGCGATTCACGTTGGATTCGAATCGCTGCAGAATAAATACATTTGGAAAAACATTCTCAGGAAATTTATTTCACAAGAATTTCTAAGCAGTGGAGTTCAAGGTGTTCTGAGTTGAACCTCAGAACGATGAGCAGTCACAGTCCGTCGCGTATTTCTGACGTGTACCGCTCTTGATGGATTCAAATATGCCAAGTAACTTGAACACCTCCCGTAAAAGTATTTATAAAAAAGAGGCAAATATCCAACCTGTCATCGATGTTCCAGACTATTGAAGTTGCAATATGTTTGGGACTCCAATCAGGCGGTTGGATCTTTTCTGGATGGAATCCAGCAGCTTCATACATGGAAACAATACTTCAAAGAAGGTATTAGCTTTATAAAGCATCAAAAATTGCTGAGGTATGTACAGTTTTCTGTTTCGGAACAGTGTTCCAAGTTTTTGAGAAGCAGCTGCAGGTGAAAATGTACATCTGCAGTCAATGTCCTGTAATCCAACTGGAATGATAAGACAAGTGTGCTGTTGTCAGCACAGCAATATATTGGATCCTAGGTTTTTTCAATAAGTCGTTGATGTACAATAAAAAGAGGGTTGAAGACAATATGGATCCCTGGGGAACCCCAGCGTTGATGATAAAAGTATTCAAAAGGTATACTTCGACGGCCACTTGCAGGGAACGGTTTTTCAGGAAGCTGAAGAGCCATACACAAAATTGATCCAACAAGCCATATCATCGAAGTTAGGTCAGCAAACCCTCATACCACATACGGTCAAAAGCCTTAGAAATATCAAGTGCAACAGCTCTTGACTCTCTATGTTTCTCGATTGCGTTATATCGACATAGGATAGAAGGTAGCCTGCTGATATTTGTTTCCGAAAGCCATATTGATGATCGCTCGAAATGTTGAAGCCTTCCAAATATTTAAGTTCGAGGATATAAGATGACAGTTGCAGAATAATAATATTTCGTTTCTGTGCCTTCTTGTCGACTACATGTGCTGCTATGAACGAACTTCATTTGAACATACTATGAACAACAATTGTTTTAACCATTCTTTCATCAAACGGTATGTTTTTTTGTCGAAGCCAATCAATGATATTCGTTTTTCTCCATACATAAGTTGGTATGATAACTGGTATAATAACTTATTAACATCACAATTACTGAGTTAGGTGCAATTAGGCATAATATTTGCTCGAAATAATCTTCAAGGACATCGCCGTTCATGTCTTTAAGGTGATCGTCAGAATATTTTATCTTAGCACATATTTCCAACGGTATATCCTTCGTTAATTCCGTCCAGATAATAAATCTTTTTATTCTCACCTCGATACTCTCTTATCTGCCTTGAGCAAATAGTTTTATAATTTTTTTTATTTCAAACGACTTTTTGTTTTGTTTTTCTGAGCTGATATTTAATTTATTCAAAGTTTGTTTTATTTTCTCCTACCTATCATTTGAGGTAAGTATTTCTCTCTTAAAATAATATGAATGTACTGGTATTCGAATAGCAAAAGTGTAGTTTTCATCAAAAAGCACAGATTTTCATCCTAAAGATAGTTTGGGTGATTTCGTAGCTTCATTTTTTTCTCATTCTTGAATTTATTTCCACCAGAGTATCAATAGTAGGTAAACGGAGGATTTGCACATTCGCTCATTCATTTCAGTGGACAGAAAACTGATTTACCAATAACAGGCAAGGATCGAATCGAAAAAACACTATCACTCACTACGTAGTAGTGACACACACTGTATTCTGCATCAACAAACCTCAAACGCACCGCCCATGAACGAATAACGAAGAAACCATCAGCTCGAAATAATAAATGCCATACGTTGATACATAACAAGGGAGCCAAGCCTCCGACCACTTTTAAAAACACAAGCTCTGCGAGACTGATCCAACCAGTGACATACGTCCCGAGTTGCAGAAATTATAGCGTTAGAGGAGGCTTCATTTGATTTCAATTGAAGCGTCAGATAATCGACAAAATTGAGGATTTAATATTAGTTGGTACGATAAATGCGATTGGTTAACCGGCTCCTATAAACGAGAAAACCTTTTTTGTTGGCCCTGTGTTTTATTTTCCGTACAAACCGAATACCAAACGTGGTCTAAAATATGATACTCCGATTTAAAAAATGAACCTCGTTCTACAGAAAGACATTTTAAATTCCAAGGAGCATATATTTTCGTCTTGTAAATTAAAATTGTTTAGCAAGAAAATATAGCAACAGCTTTAAAAACAGCTCAAAAAGAGGCCATAATTTCTTTTAATAATCAGGTTAGGGAAAATCGATCGAATTTGAAAAGACTTATCGATATTACAATTTACTTAGGTTCCAAGAATTAGCTTTTCGCGGACACGATGAAATCAAAGATTCGATTAATCGCGGCAATTACAAGGAACTGTTAATATTATGGGGCAAATATGATTCACAATTTGGAACTTTTTTAAACGGTAGCGTTTTCTCGGGCACCTCAAAAACCATCCAAAATGAGATTATAGACAGTGTGGCATATATCATTAAGGAAAATATAAGCAAGGAGATTGATTGAGGAGATAAGCATGGGAAATTGATGAAACTACTGATATTACCTATACATCACAACTTTCAATCGTTTTTAGATATGTCAAAGATGATAATGTGGTGGAACGTTTTATGGGTTTTCATGATGTTTCATCTGGGCGCACAGCTGACAATTTGTTTAATTTTTTAACTCGTACATATGACACCTATAATTTTAGGCAAAAGTTAATTGCGCAAACGTATGATAGGGCTGCGGTCATGGCCAGCCATTTAAATGGTTCACAAGCTAAAATAAAGTCCATAGCTCCTGATGCACTTTTTACGCATTGTCATGCCCATGCCCTAAAATTAGTACTAAGCAAAACATGCAACAACATAAAAGATTGCCGCGTATTTTTCTCAAGTTATTCTGGATTTTCGGCATTCTTTTCAAAATCCACCAATAGAAGCCATGTTTTAAATGAAATATGTGGTAGCCGAATGCCAACTTTTGCTGCTACTTGTTGGAATTCTACATCTAGAGCAGTAATTTCAGTGCATTCAAACAAAGACAAATTGATTGATGTCTTCGATTTTATCCTGAACACTGATGATTTTAAAACCGACGACCGAAGTCTTAGGGAGGCGAGAGGTTTCAAATATATTTTAAATGATCATACGTTTTGTTTCTTGTTAGAAATATTTAAATTAATATTTGAACATACTGAAATGAAATAAAGTTTTTCGCTTTCTACTACTCCATCTTGGTACAAAAAAATATGGGAATCTTCCAAAGAAAGGAAGGAAGTAATCAATTTGAAAATAAGTAACTCTATATATGGATGTGTAGATCATGCAAGGAGGCAATTTTCAGACACAAACTGGAAGAAAGCCTTCCTGAAACAGCTACTTTCATATAAACATTGAATTACACGAAAGAAAAAATTCTTTCGAAACAAATACTTTTACATGAACACTGAATTATACAGAAGATTATTTTCTCTACTCAGTTAGGGAATAAAATCAGATATCATTCACAGGAGTTCTACTTTAAATGATTGAAATTGCACTCACATCCTCACTGGTAGACATCGATGTTTTGCCATAAGACACTTGCCTCAGGGCTCTTCAGTACCAAATTGGATGATCATCTAGCTCCTACTGTTTCAGAAGGATTCATGAAAATGAGACTTCGGAAAACGAGAAAAAATTCCACTATCTATTACAGACCATCGTTTCGTGCTCATGAGTTGGTTGAAAGTTATCTGCCTAATTCGAAGAACTACCCCAGAGCCATTGACACCATTGAGTTCCGTTTCGGCATAATTTTACTTCTGATAGAGTTTCGAGAATATTTGAAGTTGATGCTTAAAAGGCTCCTCTTAGTTTTCTTTCCGGCAAATTTGAGTCCCAACTCCGAGCATTGCAAACACTTGGTGTCATATCTGAAAAATATTCTGCTATGTTATTTCTGCTTGTGAAATCTTGTCCACTTAAGACATCCTCAGAGTATGGCAGCAGAATTCAACTAAAATCTCGATTGAACGAGTTCAAATAGGAAATCTGAAACCGATTATCAATTGAAAAAATTGGTGGAATTCTTGGAAAGGTAAGTTGAGAATGTGGAAAGAATAATTTCAGCAGTTTCTGGATTTGATTAGGAAGTGGAAGAGGAATCCGATTAAAGATTAATCAACTATTACAGCATCAGCATTATTCAATCAACAGAAACAACCCATAAAACGCCATTTCTTCAAAGATAACAATGCAAGAAACGAATGTTGTGAAGCCGCAAAGATGGATGTATCAGAACTCAAGAAGATTTTGTCAGATAGGTGCCGCCTGTAGGTGCTGTCTATACAACTTGTTTGATCACTTTGTAATATGTGTTTTCCTGACATTCAATTTATCGTCAAAAATAAATAATTTTAACAAATATTTTTTATTTTTTCAGTGTTGAGTAGTCAGATATCTCAAATCATTCCTCAGTCAATATTTACCGTGTTTCATTACTACAAATCCTATATGAGGGTATTTTCAGTAACAATTTCAAAGTTCATGTTTGGAAAACATTCGTCAAATACTGAGATTATCTATAATGTACACAAATAATTGGTTGACAAATTTTTCAACTATATTATTGCTGAATTTGCAAACAAAGTGCAACATCGATATTCCATTAACCATTCAAATGAACTGAAAGACTCACAACATAACACAAATAAGTTAGACTAAGAGTAATTCCTACGCTATATCAATGTTTTTATCTCCTTATTTTACAAAATGATGGTCATCAAATCAATTCTTAGTATTTTCAAAAACTACACCTCAACGATTTGATCTCCACAAACTTTATTTGAAAAATATATCACAACATGTTTCGCTAAGACACTAGCTTTTTCAAGTGATTTGTATATGGAGTATGATGAATGGTGTACAAATCAATGGAAAAAAGCTAATGTCTTAGCGAAACATGTTGTGATATAATTTTCAAATGAAGTTTGTGGAGATCAAATCGTTGAGGTGTAGTTTTTGAAATTACTATGGATCTTCATCAAGTAACGGCCGAATCAATCAGAAAAGTTCTTAGTATGTTGTTGATGTTATTAATGTTGATTGATATCTGATTGATCCAAAATCTTCACCTGTTTTCTTCCTGTAATTACATGAAAGTATGGAGTAGGAGCTGTAAGGACTAGGACCTTTGTCGCTGTTCTTATATCTCATTTCCTCATTCCACAAAAAAGTGTGATCTATGAATGGCGACAAAGGTCCCATTTGAAACACTCCTTTGTTTATAGTTTGACTTATTTTTCTTCAAAGACAAATCACAAGCACTACAGGAAAATTCCTAATCTCAGAGCGGTGCCTGTGCGAAATAATCGCTGAAGGTTAAATCCATTTGGAAAAACGTTTTCAGGAAGTTCATTTCTCATAAACGCACTTCTCCGCATTAAAGGGTTCTTAAACAGTGACGTTCAGAGTGTACTTTGTTGAACCTCAAAACGATGAGCAGCCACCGTTCGTCGTGTATTTCTGATATATACAGCTCATGGTGAAATCAAATGTGCCATTTGAACACTTTCCGTGAAAGTATATATAGAAGAGAGAAAAATCTCCAACCTTTCTTCGATGTTCCAGGCTACCAAGGTTGCACTTGATTTTCGCCTCTCCAATCAGGCGGTTGGTTCTTTTCTGGATGGAATCCAGCAACTTCCTGGTATGTTTGGGGGCAGAGCTCCATAGAACAATACTCTAAAGAGGATCTTAATTGAAGGTAGATAAAAGGTAAAGAGTAGGTATCAGACAGGAAGCAAATAATATTAACAAAACAGTAGAAATTAATTTTTCGAAACTCATTATGTAAAGATATGATTCATCCAGATGCATATACTCGTAGAAATATCAACATAGAGTGGAAATTTCAGTCATGTCCTGATGATACTGAATTGGTTAGCGATACATACGTCGCGTCGAGAGAAAGTTCTTTCGTTAAAGTGTGTCGGCAAAGTATTTTCAATAGAATCCTATGGCGCCAGAGGTTTCAAATTCTACTCATCATACGGGGTAAGTATTTGTGAATTGGAAAAACCAACATATCAGCTAACTTTCCTCTCTCTCCGTGCTGAATTAACACTTAGATGAAGATCAAATACATCTTTGCAATTTTCAGAATATTCGGAAGTGTTGGAGCTATGAATATTTGAAATGACAAAAAAAATGTTTGTGATTAGTTCAGAAAACATCAGCAAAAGCTACACATTCCTTGAAAATCCTGATTTCCATATGATACCGACAAGACGGAACACTGAAACTACGATACTTTGATAGCAGGAGGTTTCAGATAACATCATAAAATTCACCAATTTTCTAAGATGCATCTACCGATGCATACGAGATACAGAGAGTAATTCTTTGTAAACAATAACGACATCAATGTTTGAAGGTGGTTGAAAATGTTTCCTGCTGAATTTCATCAGTTCGGACTTCCATTGTCTACTATGCTATAATATGATTTAAAATTCCTGAAAGAACAAATAAAATTGAAAATTCAAATGAATAGCAGAAAATAACAACTGTATTAAACAAAAAAAAAACAAAATGAAATTATAATGAAATGAAAATTAAGCCAGAATTTGAAAATTGAACAAATGAAATGAAATAAAAAAATTGAAGGATTTCATTTTGATTGTTCAATTTTAAATTTTTCGCTCAATTCTTATTTCATTATAATTCCATTTCAGGATTGTTCTGCTTATTATAAATGTTATTTCCAGTTATTCATTAAAATTTTCAATTTCATTTGTTCCTTCAGGGATTTCAAATCATTAATATCATATTAGAAAATGGAAGTCCGAACTAATGGAATTCATTGATATAATTGTCTTTAAATTTCCAATAGTCGACAAATGTCGATATCAGAAACCCAAAATATATGTGAAATTTTATCACTGAAGTCAGTGACAGAAGCTCCTGTCAGTGACAGAAGCTCTGTCGATCCCATAGATGGCGTCTTCGTGAGAAGACAGAGAACTCAATCCCTGGATATCAAAGGCTCCCCAAGGAGGTCAGTGGCGGAGACAAGCTTCGACACCAACCGCTATCGAGATTCGTTTTCGTCTTTTACCACAAAGCAACTAGTTTGCCTTGCACTGAAACTGCAGTAATATTCAGAGTATCATAAAGTATCACAATACGAAAACACTGATTTCAGACGAAAAACCTCTCAAAATGGCGGCCTAATCTGGAAACTGCATTTCATTTAGCCGATAATATGGAAAAATATCAAACAATGGAACAAAATGAATCACCAGGAATAAATTTGTCCCTCTTTTACTCAACTTATGAAATTATTCCATAGGCGAATCAATCTCATTGTAAGTATATGGTACCATAAAGGTACTCAGGGATAAGCCAATACATACGAGACAAGGCTAATTGGGGTCAAGAATAATGAGAATAAGCGACAAGAGAAAGCTTGTAATGCACTGTTTGGAACCTTTGGTGTAGTAATGATAATTACTGGATTTCTACACCAACACCCAACCGTTATTTTCAACACCTCAACCAATCACCAATCACCAACTGAGTTTGATCTTCCTCTTGAAGATGATCACTCAGTGATTGAAAAACGTGTCGAGGTTTTAAAAATATAACGGTTTGGTGTTGGGATAGAACTCCATTAATATTCAAGAGAAAGCTATTTTGGAAAGTAATCAGTTTTCCTCTTTTCAATGCTTCCTACTTCCTTATGACTAATTTTACAGCTATCTTATCAGCTATTCTTATCAAGAATTGAGTCACTCGGTCTTCAACGGTTTTTAACACTACTCGCGAAGTAGATCGAGGAAAATAGTTGAAGGAAGGTACTTCGATTCGCTTTGTACTTCACTCTAGATAACTTGCGAAGTTACCCCGACGGAGTTGAACACAATTTAAAATACATTTCAAACACTGGTGCACAAGGCAACCAACCAACTTTGCCAACTGCGATCAAATAACTGCGCGAATAATATAGAGCAGGACGTAGCCTTGAACCAAAAAAGACGCGTACTTCGGGGAGAGAGTTGTTGAGGAGTCTTTATAATTCAGTACTCGAAATTTAATGGTAGTAATAGAAAAAATAAACGTAGTTTTTGCTTATTTCAGTATTTCTTATATACTTTGAGTATTTCCAGCTCTTCATATGAGCTTCTTCTATATGAGTTTCGCCATCCCAAACTAGCAATTATTCTGACCGCGCGCTTTTGTAATATAAATACTCTTTAAGCAGAGGAGCTCATACCCCAATTCAAGATTCCATAGCGCAAGTGACAGCCAATAGTTGCATAGTACAGATTTAGGAGCACCTCTCTTCCACAATTATTCGACATAAATCTCAGTGCATAACAGTTCTTTCGTTGTTTATCACATAGTGAATCTATATGAGGACCCCAATTCAGCTCATGATCTAGAATTAGACCTAGTATTTTTGTTTCTGGTTTGGATGTCACCTCTGGTTGGCTATCTTCATATATTTTGAGAGTTCCGGTGGTGTTCTGCATTATGAATTTGACTAATGCTGTTTTGCTGATATTTAGTGCTAAATGATTTTTTTCAGCCCATTTCATTATTTTCTCATATATGGATTCTGTTGTTTGTGCAAGTGCTAATGAATTACAATCAGTGACCAGAACATTTGTATCGTCTGCATATGCAACTATATGTACCTTTGAAAGACTATTTAGGTATTGTATCAAGTCGTTCGCATAAATAAGAAATATAGACCCCTGTGGAAATCCTTGCTTGCAGGCAAAGGACTGACTGTGAACACCTCATCCAATCTTGGGCAACTCCACGAACCCCATAGCGATGCATTTTCTGCATCAGTACATAGTGATTCACATAGTCAAATGCTCTAGAAAAATCGATGAACAAACCACAAATTTGCAGTTTGTTATCCAAGGCTGTTACTACGTGTTATATGAAATCATATAAAGCTGTTTCCGTTTTTTGCATGAAACCATGCTGGTTTGTCGAAAGTAATTTATTTTTGAGGAGAAAAGATAGTAACTGATTTTTAATATTCGTATACCTTGGATATACTAGGGAGAAGACTTACCCCTCTATAGTTCTCATAGCTATTTGAGTCTCCTTTTATAAATATCGGGGTAACGATTGCAACTTTTAATTTCTCAGGGAACATTCCCCGTTCCATGGAAAGATTCATCAGATAGGTCAGGGGGTAGACTATTTCTTCCATGCATTTTTTTTAGAAGATTGAGACCTGATCATATCCACTAGCATTAGAATTCTTTAATTCATTTTTTGAATCAAAAACCTCATATTCCTTGATTGGGTGGAGAAATATGGAGTTTGGACAGAGTGCGACTGTATTTTCCATAAAATTGAGATCATATTCTCTTTGTTTTTCCGCTTTCGTGAAATAAGCATTAAAATTGTTAGCCATGTCAACACATGTCACCTTATGTTCTCCAATAAAAATGGAAATATCTTTGGGCTTATAGTTTTTTTCTGGATATTCTATTGTGAGAACTATTTATCTCATGATCAATGCATCTTTGATTATTCTGCTTTAGTTTATCCCTGTATGTTATAGTTACTTGGCGAAATATATCCTTGAAATTTTCGTTCACTCTACCGCATTCTGAATATAGAGAAACCATGTTCTTGAGGTTATAGAGTTCGGGGGTAAGGGGGTTAGAGTTCACTTTCTTTGTTTTTTTTTGTCTGCTTCAGTGGAAACAGTAATATCGAAGTGGAAATGTAATATTGAAGGATTTCATGAAATCTATTATATGCTTCGTTAACATGTTTCCCTGTAAGCATTCTGCCATTTCTCGTTTCCCATTAGTATTTTGAAATCTGAGATATTTTTCTCTGAGAAACTTAAATAATAAGAACTTGGAACATTGGTGTTATTGGTGGTAACGTAACTGACCAATTCAACACTGTAAAATGAATTCCATCATCCGATTGCAGTTAAGTCTGATTGGCCGGCGTAAGGAGGCTGGTTTATTTCAACCGATACATGCAAATATGCGTTCCTAATGACCATGCTTTGATCACGCATCTATCATTGTTTAGGTTGCTTTGTTTGTTGGATGGATATAGTATATGAATAATGAATCATTCACATTCTATTCAACTGATACCAAAATGAGTCTGATGACTGTGATGAGGAAAGATACATACGTACTTAGAATGTGTTTACATATACTTGTGCTATCATTCAAAATATTCACCTCTCCCTACATCCCTACATAATAGGATCTGGCAAATGTCTACCAGAAAGCAGGCATTTGCCAGACCACGACGGCAAATTTCGGCGAATTTCATCACAGAGGAAATATTTGCTTCAGGTTTATCCTGCGGCAAGACCCCGCTGAACTCAATCGAGTAATCACCGGCGGAGTATTGAGTACTCCTCGTCATTGCAGGACAGATACTTTCAAGACAGCAGTGTGTCCGGGCCTTGACAGACTTCATTGATGCTTCATTTCATATACAAAACCTTCGTCTGAGATCTATTCAAATCCAAAGCGAGGAAGAAATATTCTATGCACCAAAATTCTAACAGAATTAGTCTGATTACTGTATCGAGAAGAGATTACAAAATATATATTTTCAATTAAATGGTCATCGTTTCGGTTTTTGGATACTCAACCTTCCACTATCTGAAATATAAGCAAGGCTAAATCAATCGAAAATCTCCTAGAGTGTAACAAACTGTGTAACACCCGAAAAGTTTCTGCTCACAAAATTGGAATCTTCAGAGTCCAATTTCATGAACCGATACATCGAAAAATTTAAAAAGAAGTAATCGGAACTATTAAAAATCATCGACAATGAAGATCTGCATTCAATTGACGTCTGCCAAAAATCAAAATCATGTCAAATCGAATAAAATATGAAACATTTTACTTTTCCTGAATTAAACAAATGATAATCACAAAGATGTAATTTTTTTCATAATTCACACTTTTGTCTGATTTCAACCAACTTTGAATCAATTACTATTTCCAAAATAGCAGTAGGTAGGTATTATTCTTACCTAAACTACCTTGAAAATTCAACCTGTATATTTCTTTTTGATTAGAGCCATCGTGCGAGAATGAAATAGCAATTATGAAATTCACTTTCTTCACATAAATTGAAAGAAATGTTTGAATTATTGGTATTTGCAATGATTATCATAATGAAATTACTACGAGTGGGTTCGTTAACTCAGATTATATGAGACAATTAAAAATTTATCCACCCATAAATTCATCAATCGTGGTCTAAATGATCACTTTCAGGTTAATGAAGAACTTCATTAGCAACACCTACTAACTACATTGAATTTGTTAAAAGCGGAGAAAGGATTTCAACACTATAATAATTATTCATAGAAAAGAGGATGGTTTGAAGTAAAAATGCGAATTCTGATAAACTCAACTCTAACAAAACTTAATGAAGTTTGCATTTTCTGATATTTGTTTAGATTATCCAATAAATCTCTCTATTCTGCCCACTCAAATACTAATCTAGCTTTGCACTGCCTAAAATATACTATAAAATAAATTACATAGCCTCCAACTAAAATCACCACTTCTGTTCAGTGTTGAATGGGAAGATTTCATTTTAAATTGAACAGTTTTACTTTTTTATTATCCATGAGAAGTAACCGTTTTCAAAGTGAAGGATTAGCCTACAAAAACGTTTCTGATACAGACAAACTATTTCTATATCATTGCATGTTACAATCGCCATATATCTCCCAATTTCTGTGGTGAATTATCATTATTGTTATTTAATGAACCTTCGGATGACTAGTTAACAAAATATTTCAGAATCTAATTGAAGAGAATTACTTTGAAAGGGGCGAGGATAACATTTTTATGATTTTAATGATGGCCCAAAGCTTTTCCGAAAGAGTTGGACCAAACTATTTCAAACAGATAATTTCTCAATCTTTGAGAGGCTACTTAGCCCAAAAAATCCAAATTCCCTATGTAACGGCTATAATGGGTTCTAAATGTTCATATAAGGCCATCCCATACGATATAATTCGATAGCGATGTTATTCCAAATCATGGACGTATGAATAAAATGAACCCCATTTTTCAACTTCATTCAGTGGAATCGGCAGTCAAGAACATTCTGAGGTCATGCTGTCTACCTCTGGGCTTTGTCATATCGAGTCCGTGGTAGCATTCTATAATCTCAACGAATTTCACAGTGAAACTCTGCTATGATTTTACTTTAGATATGATTTTATTCTCAGTATGTACTATTTATATTTTATTTGCATTATTAGTCAATATTCATGTGATTTTTTTAAATACCCACTCATTTTATCCATATTCGACATATGCTTATTTTTCAACAGATATTATAGGGTTTTTTTGTAAATATTTTGTATATTCAAAAAAACACTCTTCAACAATTTTTTCCTAACATGCTTTGTCAATGAGAATTTGATTTTTTGGACAATAAAGTATATTTATCTCTCTCTCTTTCTCTCTCTCTCTCCCTTTCTCTCTCTCTCAAAGTGCACTGTTAGCAACTATATCAAAACTTATCACGAGAACACCCTTTATTTTTCAATGGCGAATCATTTTCATCAAAAAAATCCCTCCTTCCAATTACAAATGATTTTACAAAAGGTGGCAAAAGATATCACAAAAAAATAGTAGATAACGTCGGATTTTTTTTATATTTTCAATTCTCTCATGAGTAAGTACACAGTGAAATGCATTCAGAATTCCTCAACTTTTTCAAGATTTTGTTTTTGCTACTCGTTTGATGCACGATCTGGGTTATATGTGTGATAAGACACGACATCTCATATATTGTTTTCGATAAAAAAAATGTCAACTGTGAGAACTGGCACAAAGTTATAACGATATGTTAATGAATCAAAAACATTCGAATATAATGAGAAAACTGAATTCAACACGTTTAGTTCCCATCAACTACACATTTCTCCATTCATTAATTACTATATTATTATATTCTTCTTTATATCCTAAATTCAATGTATTTTATCCTGTAATTCTTTGTTGGTGTGCAACTAATTAACAATTGATATTTATTTACATTAATTTTAATCGAATCAAAGCGAAGGTCGTCTTCATCACACGGTTCATTTTGTCTAAAATTTCGCACAATAAACTTCAAGGTTCTCAATATTGTTTCTTTACACAATGAAAGCAACTTTGCATTTTCATAATGCTTTCACAGTTAACATCCTCTAACAAGTTATTTGAAAGCAGACATAGAAAATAGTTCTTCAAAAATATGTGCATTGTAAATATGTATCTAATTAGTGAGTTTGATGTTTTAAAGACTTTCAGATATAATACAAAAACATTCTTTCACGGCTGGAGTCACGATTGAACAGAACAAAATCCAGACTGGTGGAAAGTGGAAAGTCATCTTCGTTTCATTCAGGATTGGAGTCCAGCTTTCTTACCCTTTTGGCTGATTTATTGATCTCAAGAAGGACCAATGGGTTCATGACTGAGGGGATGGCGGTATGAAGTCCTCAGAAATCAGTGCCGCCCTTCACGGGATACCCCTACCTGGATGGGGTGAGATGGATGAAAAAGTTATTCGTCCGTTAACGGGGGACATGAGGACCTCATTCGACAGAGTGCCGGGGCCTTCTATATCGGGAGGGGTCGTCTACAGCATAATCTGTAGCTTCCCTAATTAACGGGTTCTCGTGAGTTTCCGTACCTTCAAAAATTCGCTGATTCCTCGACTGAATAGACTGCCGAATGAAAGGCAGCTGCAAATCTCTGCGGATGGCTTAGTTCCGCTCGAACCAAGGAGCATTCACAATCATCCTAATTAACTTATTTTGTAATCTTTCCAAGATGGAAATGTTGGACGGAGCCGCTTGTCCCCAGACGCCTGAAGCATACATGATGACAGGCTTGAACATCGTATTGTAGATGGTAATTTTGTTCTTCGTGCTCAATTTGGGTTTTCTGTTGACCAGAGGGTACAGACTAGCTATCCGACCCTCGATCTTTGATTTGACGCACATGATGTGCGGGTTCCAAGTGAGCCTACGGCCTATTAGAAGGCCGAGGTACTTTACCCGCGCTTGCCAGTCAATGTTCCTTCCAGAGATTCCCACTTTTCTGGGCGGAGAAGATAGTAATCTTCCCATGGTTATCGCCTGAGTCTTGTCCGGGTTTACTCGGATCTTCCAATCAGGGTACCAGCGCTCGAGGTCGTCCAATGCACGTTGCATGTAGACGACGCCGAGATCCCGACCTATGGAAGATGAGAGAAAAGCCGTGTCGTCGGCGAACAGGGATATCTTGACACGCTCGGACGTGGGTATGTCGCTGGTGTAGAGAGAATACAGCGTCGGAGAGAGCACGGCCCCCTGTGGCACTCCGGCGAGGAGTGTTATCAGACAGAGAACCCTCTACTCTTACCTGAAAATTAATCCGGACTGGTGGGCCATGATCGAATGGAACCTGAGGTAAAAAAAACGATTTGTCAGCTACTGCGCAGAAATCATCAGTGATATGTGCATTGATTATAAAGATGAACGTTTGATTACGAAGTCTCGAAAACGACTGACTCAGTCGTTGCATTGGACCACGGCCCACTAGTCCGAATTTTGTGAACTTTGATTGCCATTTTCAAAATTGCTTTATGAAAATTCCAGTTCAATCAAATCACGATGGGTTCTGTTGATCGATAGGCATTAAATACATAAACGAAGAGTATGGAAGTATTTTCAAGAGAATATATACATTTTTTTTGAAAAATAACATATTGGCTTCTTCCATCCGAACTGTTTTTACAAAGATTAGTTAACTCGCAGACATAGAAAGTGAGAAAATAATCATCAACTACGAGATTGGTTCACAAAATTAGGTGAATGTTCAAATTTCGGGGGCTACGTTCATTCATTTAGCAATTTTTTCATTTTATAATTGTTGAATTTTGGTACCAAAAAACCCATTGCATGAACATCGCTCATGAATTGTTAAATGACGTTGACGGCGATCCAGATTTGCTCAAAAGGGTCGAAACTGGTAACGAATCATGGAAATATGGTTGTGATATCGAAACCAAAGTCCAATTGTCCCAAAAATAGCACGCCATATTCGATCAAATTTCTAAGTTCTGCTCACTGTTTTCTTCGATTACTGTGTCGGAGTGCATCAGGAATTCTTGACAAATGGTCGTAAGCTGCTTGCAACACGAAGGAAACGTCTGGTATTGTAGATGAACAATTCATGGCATTTGCATCACGATAATGCACTTGATCACTCATCACTGCTTGTTCGTAAGTTTTTGACCAAAATCAACACCGTAATCATGCCTCAGCCACCGTAGTCACCAGATTTGGTCCCCTGTGACTTTTTTCTTTTCTCATGATTGAAGAGATCCATGGAAGGACGGCGTTTTGCGTCGATTGAGGAGATGAAACGGAATCACTGAGAGAGCTCATTTACAAACCAAAAAGTGTATGTCAGAACTGCTTCGGAAATTGGAGATAGAACTGACACAAGTTTGTTATATTCAAGGAAGAATATTTTTGAGGGGACAAAAAAAATATTGATGAATAAATAAATATTTTTCAAGAAAAATTCAAATTCATCTTATTTTTCAACAGAAATCGTATATATGAAATGCTATTGATCAAAAATTTGACTTAGTTGAACAGCTCTCAATCCCAAAGTACACAGAATGATTTTGAGTGTAACCACTCGATTTCATCCTCTTGTTAGTACCATTTCGGGTATTTTCAATGACGTGACGGTTTGAACTCATCGACACCTATTTTAAATTGAACAAACTTATATTGACTTATATTCCAGTCAATGATCTTTTTCAGTATAATTCTGCCAAACACCAAAGATGTTCTCATGGGTGAAAATGTTGCAATAAAAATAATTGGAGCATTCATAGACGCACATTATAGGTATATTTTGCGTGTCATTGATAGTTTTTGAGTTGTTTTGAGGAAAAGGCAATTTTAGTGCAACATTAAAGAGATTTCCCAGAAAATACATTATTTTTTCTAACTGCGGGAGGAAAAGTAAATCTAACGCGTATACTCATAACTTACTTTCTCTCTCGGTAACCTAGCGACGAATTGTTTATCAAATTATCTAGGACAACTCTTTGATTCTCTTATATATTTTCACATAACAAATCATGAAATTAAATTTGACTAATTATAATAACATATAACATTAAAATCAACAGTTCTAATGTAACTTTTCAAAACGCTCAAAGGTGCAAACTCCTTTCCTCCTTTTCATTAAAGAGGGTGTATGTATTTCTACTCATAAGCGATTTTGGTGAAATTGGTGACACGTGTGAATCATTGTATTCGTGCCACGTGCACGTGTACAGGAATGTCTGCAGAATGACCGCTGTAGGTAGACCCACTGTGATTCGAAAGTGCATATAGATTATAACGACAAGGAGCCACATTGTCTGCTGCATAATTACTCATATCCAATATCCAATATCCTAAATCTTTACGTTGGAGAGAATCTTTTTGAATGAATAACTAAAATATTAGAAAACTTGCGGATTGATAGGGACTTTGTGCATTTTCTCCTTTCCTTGCATTTCGAACACATCGGTTTTTCATTTCCATCCAAAGTTTCTTCTCTTGTGAACGAATCCAAGCAATGTCACAAACGCAATTGGTCGGTACTTTGTGATATGGAGAGAGACAAACCCCAGAAAGGATCAAAGGTTCATGATGAGTGTCCACAGTGTGTACATTTCATCGTGGATTGCAATTGACCAACAAAATTATCTACAATCTTAAAGTTATGCATCCTCAAATATGTGAGTCATGACTCTTGTGCATATCTGCTGTCGCTCAATTCTTCGTTAATCTCCGTTAAGGTCGCTTTAGGTTTCTCAATAATTCTATCAACGTCATCATGTATACCTTCTAAAAGACAACGAAGGAACTCCTGGGTATTTTGATGCGCATGACCCATGAATCGATGGGCAAAACTCTGAATCTGACTTTTTGGGGAGACTGTGTTCACTGCTTCGTCAATGGATCTTCTGACCATAATCCCTTAATAACTTCTGCGAAAGTTTTCAATGAAGCACCCTCCGTAATAGAAATATTAGTGTTGATATCTTTCATGTAGTCATCCTTTTTCAAATATTTCAGTAACCATCTCGTATTTGATAAACATTGGATTACATGATTTGTGGGTTCAGGAATATTTCATCTAATTTTTGAGTAGACGAAAGAGTACCCAATATCGATGTGGCATAACCCTTTCGAATGGCGATACTGATTCTCTGAATTGAAAATGAATAGGCTTGATTACCATTGATGGAATTCATAATTCTTCTACCAATTTATTTCAACAATTCAGAAGCATGAGATCCAAAAACACCAAAGGTTCTAATAGCAAAGTGGAGTATTTCCGAAATTTTGATTTTTCATAGCAGCTGCACCAGTGGAATTGGACGTAGCAAGGTGTGAAGCTGCAACTGTATCCACGCAAGTGGAGTCCCAAACCAGAGGCTTTCCAAATTTCCAAGGAATTAGACTTATCACGTCTGGACGCTTTCCATCATCTCGACTAACACCAAGGGGTTCAAAAACTGAATGAAACTCTGCAGTGACGACAGTTAAATTTTCAATCGGTGATTGAAAAACTGCAAATCATCGAAAGGATTAAACTTTTCATCCCGCAATGAGATTTCGCGAGCGAGAATGCCATACTTTTCCCCCTAGGTGCGTAATATACTATTTCGATTACTTTGCTGTCATCGGACAGCAAGCCATGATGGTTGAACCTCTGAAGAAGCAAGCCACTCGCGCCAGCGAAACTTCAGGAAGAAATTCCAAGAACCCACGGCTTTCAAACTCGAGAAGCAACGACACTGAAAACCTCAGCCATGAAAGTCTGAACCATACTTCCTACTCCGTTTATATTGAGTCTACAGACACCAATAATCCACCGTTATTTCTGTTTTTTATAAGCTATATCTCTACTGTGAATGATTTTTGTCAATTGAATACTCACTTTTTGGGTACAGAGTATAAATAATTCACTAGGAAATGGCGTGGAGTGTAGTCAGAAAACAAAAAGATAATGTCTAAATGAGTCTATCAATTCAAGAAATTAGAATCAACCGCAACAACTTCTTAGAAGGAAATATTTTCCATGCATATTTCATTTTGAATTCAAATTATATAGAAATTGCCAAAAACTTATTGAAAAACCTATGTTTGCCAATTTTCAGGCTATGAATCCTTTTGTTTCCTAAAATACGGCTAACCCTCGGTTATCTGAAATCCCTGAAACAACTAAAAAAGAAGAATTGAAAATGAATAGCTGAAAATAACAATTATATTAATCAAAATAAACCCGAAATGAAATAATATTGAAATAAAATACAAGTAAAAATAGAACAATTGAATGAATAAAAATACAGAAATGAAAAAAAGAAATAAAAATAAAAAGTGGAGAGATTCC
The DNA here is from genome assembly GCF_000500325.1 of Leptinotarsa decemlineata. NCBI lineage: Eukaryota > Metazoa > Arthropoda > Insecta > Coleoptera > Chrysomelidae > Leptinotarsa > Leptinotarsa decemlineata. The sequence goes on from NW_019290075.1 coordinate 86,293, forward strand.
AAGTCACGTTAGTTCACGACGTTTCGATTGTTAGTATCTACAATCGTCTTCGGGTGATGACTGGGCCCGTCACTATTATTTCATTTCAGGTTTATTTTGATTAATATAATTGTTATTTTCAGCTATTCATTTTCAATTCCTCGGTTATCTTGCTATATACACATGAGAAACTGATGAAAATATCACTTCAGCCGATGAGAAGCAAAATAAATCACATTAAGTTGTGAAAACAGCTGACTAAATTATATCTCCGATAGACGTCACGCCTGGATGATAAAATTTTCCTTTCGGTTCAAATATATTGAATCGGCACAAGAAGACGCACCTTGGTGAGAAATCAATTTCAGACACAGGCTACTGTTAGATTCATATTCATGATATCATGACAAATAATCATCTACCAAAATTATTGTCACTCTATAAACAAACAACAATTGAGCACCCTTCACCTTCTTGTAACTCGTGATTTCCACCAAAAAATTCACTTTCTTTCTCTAATTTTATGGATCTCCAACAACTTTGCTAATACATCCATAATGAACTATTAGTGTAGCACTCACTAGATTCAACACAATAAATAAATACCATTAAGAACAATTAATTCAACAATTACTGTTTGGCATTCAGTATATATAATAACATGATACTCATTATGATCAGTTGATTTATTCAAGAAGAAAGCGAAATTTTATTGTAATTCAATCTATAAATTATAACAGAACAACAACGGAACTTGCTAATGAGTCCACAAAAATGTAATTGGAACTTTCCCGTAACTGCTAATTCATCCGATACAAATGACTAAATAATAAATACGTTGGGAGGAAAGACAGTTCCTGAGGCATTTTCAATTAATTATATACGTTGATTTTAAAAGGTTCGAAATTGCTTTCTTCAAACGGTGTATGCTATGAAAAGTAAATTGAAAATGTCTGGTCAACTGAATGAAGCATAATGAAAACCGTATATATAATATATTGAAATAAAACATCAGAATTGTTATAGGAGAGTCAACAACAGAAGACGTGCAAATAATCCAAATTTATAGAGAAAAGTAAATAGTCTTGTACGAATTAGAAGTGACTATATTCACCCTCTAAGAGTTTACGTGTGATCACTGTTTGGAACCTTCAGTGTACTAATGAATATTACTATAGTTTTATCCCAACATCAAACCGTTATTTCAACATCTCGATACGTGTTTCGATTACCAAGTGATCATCTTCAAGAGGAAGATTAAAACTGAAGAGGAAGATAAAACACCAGTAATATTCATTCTCCAACAGTTTACTTGGTTTCTTCTGGTAAGGGCCGGTTACACGTCCAGTAATAATGTACTTACCTGAAAATAATGGCATTAATAATGAACATTTAAAAGTAAGAAACTGAAATGATCACAAGTATTGAAGCGTACCCAGACATTTTCAGTTTCAGTAATAATGTTCTTGTAAAGTGGGGGCGTCATTATTTCGTCATTAATCAGTTCAAGATTTCAAGAACAGTTATACATATTGAATCCAGTGGCATTGCAACTGAAAACTTCAAATCCTCAAAGCTTCCTCCGTGGCTAGGTACCTCAGAGTTGAAGCCAATCTTTCATTAACTGGTGAACTGTTCTGCATAACCGTATTTTTTCTAGTTAGGATTGGTTGTACCATTCGCAATAAATTAATGAAAGTGTCTTTGTCCATATGAAAATAATTTTTATACTCACCCAATTCCTTCGTAAGTATTTTTTCTTGTTAGGATTGGTTGTACCATTCGCAATAAATTAATGAAAGTGTCTTTGTCCATATGAATATAATTTTTATACTCACCCAATTCCTTCGTATCACCTATTTTTCTCAGTAACACTGAATGTGAATGGTTTTCGCGTTCTGTATCTGTAGAGTAGGAAGGGAGAGTGTAGGCAACATGTGACTCATTGTACATCCTCCCGAGGAGTTGTCCTCCTAGGTCATCGTCCATCCTGTCCTTTTCAGAAAGGTGGGCAGGTATCTGGGAAACATCTCCTTTATATCGGCAGGTGTAGGCCAAGACTCTCCGAACACACACTCTCTTATTGACAATAACTCCGGACATTCGCATAGGACATGCCTGACAATTTCATCTTCCTGTTCACACATCCTGCATAGAGCTGTATCCACTAGCCCCATATTATGGAAGTTGACAGTGGCCAGTCAGAAATCCTACTGCTTAGCGTAGATTTTTCCTGATCATCGCCAGATAATTCTTCGGACCCAGCTAAATCTTGGTGGTACTCTAGTATCAGCCCTGAAGTAACACGTTGTCTGTTCAAGGCTAATAGGGTTTGTCCTCTATCAGTGCATATTGTTATGTTTTTGCAAGACATTCCTTTCCTGGTTATTTCTTTTGTGGCGATTGAGATACCAGCCAGTTCTATTTGAACCACGCTGGTATTTTTTCTCAATCCCCACTCAATCCTTAGCCTTAGTGATCTGGAGTACACTCCACATCCTGAGCCTTCTTTGGTTTTCGGACCATCTGTATATATGCGTATTGCATTTGTAGTATCTGACTCTGTGTTCTGTTTTATTTGTATTTTGTAGGGTTTATTAATAACAAATCTGAATTTAATTGCATTCCTGGTTGCCTGCAGCAGAGGTTGCGCAGTAGGCGCTTCTCCCCATAGGCTCAGCCTCAATTGACCCATTCCTACTTCGAGGTTCATACCAGCCGTGCGCACTCGTAACATGGCCATTAACGCAACCTCCTTAAGGTACAGGTCCATGGGGGTCAGACCTAGTTTTCGCGTTTTTCACACAATTTCTTCATTCAGTAACGGCGTTTGCCAGAATGGTTCATGCTTATAGCTAGACGTGTTTTTTATTGAAATCCATAATCGATAGATGACACTGTCAGAGCTTCAGCTCTAGTACTTCTGGACTTCAGCAGAGCCTTTGACACTATAAACCACGATTTATTGATATCAATTTTACATTACGTTAGTCTGTCAACTTCAGCTATCACCTTGCTTGCCAATTATCTCAATGGAAGAAGTCAAAGAGTTACGTTTGATGGAACTTTTTCACCTCCCCTATCTCTTCAACGCGGAGTGCCACAAGGCTCTATACTTGGGCCGATCTTGTTTGCTCTTCACTCCTCCAATCTAATCATCAATTTGAATCACTGCAAGGTGCACTTTTATGCGGATGACACCCAAATTTATTAAATTCATCATAGTTTCCGACCTCTAGATGTAAATGATTCTTGCATGACTTGGATAATTTTTATAAGGCTGCAACCGAACACTATCTACCCCTAAACTCTCAAAAATCAAATGATCGTTTGGACCAAAGTCCAAAGTCCAAAAGAACTTGAATAACTCAATACGACGTGCATATTCTTCTTTAAAATTGATATATGGAGTTAGGCAGTATCTTCCACTAAAATTGAAATTAGTATCATGTGAAGCACTAGTTTTATCACATTTCAACTATGCTAATACTGTCTATGGACCACATCTGAGTGAGCAGTATAAACGTAAAATTCAAAAAGTACAAAACTCGTGCTTGAGACTTATTTATAGAATAAGACGTTCTCAGAGAATTTCTCATAAGCTCAAAGATGCCAATTAGTTCAATATGAATAACAGAAAAATCTTGCATGCCGCCAACCTACTCCATAAAATTATTCTTACCAGAAAGCCTGCTTTTCTTCATAGAAAAATTTCTTTTCGAACGGATGTTCAAGTCAATATCAGGTTCAGGGGAACACTTACTCCACCTTCTTTTAAAACTGAAATTTTCCGCAGGTGTTTCAGTTATCAAATATGCCATGTGATGAATGACCTTCCCCTCGAATTATGTACAGCTGGGTTCCAAAAATTCACTTATAATCTATTTAGATATTTATTCAATACACGTCAGTGATATGATTTCAGAACTTCACATCGTTTTGCTCATAATTCTGTAAACTTACTTGCCGTTGTGTGGACAAATTTGTATATTTTTCCTTTGTTTTAGTATTATTTAAAGAAATTCAATAGAGAGGTATTTTTTAGGGTTAAGTGGAAGAACAGTTCAGTTGTTGAATTTATTCAGGAACTGAACTGAACTTCGCCCTTTATTTTCAAAAAAATTTCTGTTGATGTATTTCCTCATGTTTGATGTTTTTTAACATATTTTTCTGAAAATAATAAAGTCGATTATTATTATTATTATTATAAAAACACAGTGTCGTGATTTCTTCGCCACTCGAAACATAATGATGATGAGAAAATAGTATCGGTAATAATGAACATTTAAGGTGCGGAAAATAATGACAGTGAATGTTGGGACATACTTTAGTAATGATATGATATTTCTGTAACGATCTGCTGGAATGATATTATTATTGAACATGTAATGAGCCCTTCAACGTTTACCCATGAAGCCAATGTAGGCTCAAGCCGAGAGTTCAGAGTAACAAAGGCGCAGTGCGAAAAACGAGAAAAAATCAAACAAACGGAAACAAAACGCAAAATAATAAAGAAAAAAAATAATGAACAGCTGAATAAAACTAATCAATCAAATTGTCATTTGTCATTAATATGTGAGTGGGAATTTATATATCTCCTTACGTATATGCCATTTATAGGATTCACAAAAAACTCAAATTTTACTTTCGAATGCTTTGTTTTTGGGCTCTGGTGCTATTCAATTGCTCTCGATATTAGGATAGTACTGATCAAAATATGTAATAGAAAAGAATGATTTTATTGAAATGAAACTAGCCTAACTTAACACATGGCAGAATTCAACATCTGTACATGATAAATGAAAGCAGAAATTGCTCTTCCATCCAACCGTTTACTCTTTCACTACAAAACAAATTGTAAACTAACAAAAGTTTCTACTTCGAATTACGATTGAGTCATTGTGCCAACATAAAAAAATCAAATATTTCGAGTATAAGAATGTTATAGCCAATTTTATTCGAGTTGGCCTACTCCAATTATATTGCTCCACATATTTTTTATCATAGAAAGAAAAGTATTGCATACTTGAAAAAAATTAGATTATTCATAAGTGAATATATAGGGTGAGTCAACAAAATTTCCTCGGTCCATTGATATCAGGGATAACAATTTTTCGAATTGCATTTTTTTTCGCAGTCATATCGATAAATACTATCTGTTAAAATTATTTTATCTTATACTGGGTGATGCAGTCGAGCTCTACTCAAACCGAGTTTGAGTAGAGCTCAACAAAAAAAAGATTGAGGAAATACATTAACAAAAAATTTTTGAAAATAAAGGACGGAGTTCAGTTCAGTTCCTGAATAAATTCAACAACTGAACTGTTCTTCCAATTGACCCTAAAAAATACCTCTCTATTGAATATTCTTCAAATGATACAAAAACAAAGAAAAATATACAAATTTGTCCACACTATGTAAGTGTGGACAAATTTGTAAATGTAACTGTTAGTTTAGATAAGTAGGAGCAAAACGATTAGTCTAGTTCACATGTACTTTTTTTTGTAACATTTTTACGACCAAGGTGTCATTCGATTCGTATTTTTGCCTAGAAAGTTTAACGAAAGGTCCGAAAACGCGCCGATAAAAATTACAAAAATATCTAATTAGTGAGTTTGATGTTTTAAAGACTTTCAGATATAATACAAAAACATTCTTTCACGGCTGGAGTCACGATTGAACAGAACAAAATCCGGACTGGTGGAAAGTGGAAAGTCATCTTCGTTTAATTTTGAAGGATTTCATGAAATCTATTATATGCTTCGTTAACATGTTTCCCTGTAAGCATTCTGCCATTTCTCGTTCCCCATTAGTATTTTGAAATCTGAGATATTTTTCTCTGAGAAACTTAAATAATAAGAACTTGGAACATTGGTGTTATTGGTGGTAACGTAACTGAGCAATCCGACACTGTATAATGAATTCCATCATCCGATTGCAGTTAAATCTGATTGGCCGGCGTAGGGAGGCTGGTTTATTTCAACCGATACATGCAAATATTCGTAATGACCATGCTCTGATCACGCATCTATCATTGTTTAGGTTGCTTCATTTGTTGGATGGATATAGTATATGAATAATGAATCATTCACATTCTATTCAGCTGATACCAAAATGAGTATATTGACTGTGATGAGGAAAGATACATACGTACTTAAAATGTGTTTACATATACTTGTGCTGTCATTCAAAATATTCACCTCTCCCTACATCCCTACATAATAGGATCTGGCAAATGTCTGCCAGAAAGCAGGCATTTGCCAGACCACGACGGCAAATTTCGGCAAATTTAATCACAGAGGAAATATTTGCTTCAGCTTTATCCTGCGGCAAGACCCCGCTGAACTCAATCGAGTGATCACCGGCGGAGTATTGAGTACTCTTCGTCATTGCAGGACAGATCTTTTCAATACAGCAGTGTGTCCGGGCCTTGACAGACTTCATTGATGCTTAATTTCATATACAAAACCTTCGTCTGAGATCTATTCAAATCCATCTGGTGAACAAAATTCCAAGCGAGGAAGAAATATTATATGCACCAAAATTCTAACAGAATGAGTCTGATAACTGTATCGAGAAGAGATTACAAAATATATATTTTCAATTAAATGGTCATCGTTTCGGTTTTTGGATACTCAACCTTCCACAATCTGAAATATAAAAGGTGAGTTTTCATTTTTCTCAAAAAATATCTATTCATTCATCAATTTCTATTTTGTTCTCTTCAAAGTAGTTCTCCTCATTTCTGATATGCACTTTTTGGTATGACTCGAGCTTTCTCAGCGAGAAAGTTTTTATCTCCTTAATCGTCATGAAACGCCGTCCTTTTATGGGTCTCTTCAACCTTGGGAACATAAAAAAGTCGCATAGGGGCAAATCTAGTGAATACGATGGTTGATGCACGATTATGGTGTTGTTTTCGGCTAAAACATTACGAACAAGCAATGAAGAGTAAACAGTTCCATCATTGTGATACAAAAGACATGAATTGTCCTTTCACAATACTCCTTATTCATCGTACGACCATGTGACAAGGACTCCTGATACACTACGCCACGGTAATCGAAGAAAACAATGAGCAAACTTTTGACATTTGATCAAACTTGACGTTTTGGTCTTGGCTCTCCTGGGCTCTATTATTGGGACGATTGGAATTAGGTTTCAATCCCATAACCATATACCCAAGATCCGTCACCAATTATGACCCTTTTAAGCATATCTGGATCGCCATGGACGTCATTCAACAATGGCTGAGCGATGCTGATGCGACGATTCATGCCACTGTCAACATTTCAAATAATTTTGATGTTTTTGTGTTGATTCCATATTTTACACAAAATTTTATGCAAATTATCTGATCCATTGTTTTCGATAGCAGAAAATCGCCAAACATACTAAACAGCTGAAAGTGTGAACATATGTTCGAGACGAGTTTACCAACATGAAAAAATTAAAAATCGCTTAATTTTTCAACAGTTCACGTACATATGGTCAGAAGTTAGCTGGTTGGTTATTAAGTTGAGCTCATAAAGTAAACGCTCTTGTTTATGTGGATTCAGTTTAGGACGATCATCTGAACTGTGCTAGGATTGATACATTCTTAGGGTAACACAACTAAATAAGTCAATTGACTCTGAAAGTCGTCATTCGTACAGGGACGATAACTTGTTAAGAGGCAATCCCGTTATCCATAGCAGATCACCCGATTTGAGGCCTATAGAACTTTTTGGAATATTTCAAAGAGAAGTCTATGAAAAAAGATATTCACTGATATTCTGTATTTCATAAAAGACAATTATGAAGTGGATCATAAATATGGGGCGTTCCAACAAAAACTTGACCCCCCCTGTAAGACAGAAACGGACGTGTAATTGAAAATTTCAAAGAACATGCCAATTTTTATGTCTGATATGGAAAATCATACCCGAAACATCACCTTCCTGCGGTCAGCAACTACCCGGCAACTAATGACAGAAATTTTCATTCATTTATAATTTGATGATGGATATCAAATTTCTAGAACGAAGGTTCTTTCACTAAAGAGAAATCAAAGTCTTTATTGACCTTTTTTAGGACTTGCTGCATTTTATGCTACTGGAGTATAAAGGTCTAACTTCTGACGAAATATAAAACTGAAACCTCCGACGTGAAATGAATCTAAAATACGCACTTTTCCCAATAACCAGAAATGCAACTGAGTTCAGTTTTCTCTATCTCCCGAAGACGCCAATTTGGTTGGTGAAACGCTCGTCAAAAATAGTACTGCATTTCTGGTGATTGAGAAAAGTGCTTGTTTTGGTTCTAACTTCTAGTTTACCCTGATGAGTTATTGCATAAATTCAATATATATTTAATGAAAAAATGATCTTTTTATCTTGCCGTATTAGATAGTTATGACTATAAAAAAAAATTATTTACACTTATTCTAAGGCTCGGAGATTAAATCTGCCCCTGTCTTCAGAATTGTGAATCACATTTCGCCGATTTCTCTCACGAATTCATGTTATTTTCAAATTTCATTGACAGATATCGAAGTATATTGGGAGTATTTTACAATTTTTATTTTTTTCATATCAATAAAGGTGAAGATACTCAAAATTTTCAGTAATGTTATTGAGAATAACTAATTAATATTTTATTCCTAGATGTCTTACATTCTCTCGATTTTTCAAAACAATTTGTAAAAATCTTCCACAATTATTTAAAGTGATAAGTAGTTTATTCAGCCCTAACCAGAGTGAAATTATTAGGTCTCAGTGAGCACCACAGCCGATAATATTGAGACGAAAAAGTAGCCCAGTGCCTTGTTAATTGCAGTTTTTTAATCAGATCAAACAACTGAAAATACAACTTTTTCGTCTCTTATGTTTCCCCTACAATTAACTTCGTTTTCGATAAAAAAAATTGAAGCCATTCTATTGCATATCATGAACATGGAACATAAATTAATTTTACATCCCGCGGTTTGTCTCAAACATGGAACTAACTTTTATTACTTCTTGTATTTTGGGATACTAATCAAATTTGACATAGTCAGTTCAGGGAAGTTTTGGAAGGCAACTGAGTAAAGCCACTAGTTTCAATAAATTTAGNTTCATATTCAGAGTTTGATATTTGCATTATTCTATTCGGATCAACTTTTTCAGTTTCTCAAATTATAATTCAGATATAATTTGACTTACATTATAGAAATATGTTCAAACTAATAGTCTTACCTGAACTGTTATAGTGAAGCTGACATTTTCAATTTTTTTATAAAATTCATTCAGTTGAATCAATATCGGATTCTGTATCTGAGTAATTAATAATGGAATTTCGGCATTTTGTAGTTGAAAAATATCCGAAAGTATTATAATTTACCTACATATAAGTAATATTTCTGTGATATTTTAAGAACAAGCCATTAGATCTAGTCCATTAAGTATGTGGACATTCATTTTCACGAACAAGTCATCGACAGTTCGCATTAAAATAATTTTGTCACCTTAATAATGTAACATGTCTATCTCGACAAGAATTTTGACCATTCAGTGAAACAATCCTTTTATAACAGTGATTATTTCTGCAATTTTTCAGATCGCTCGCCCAAAACAGGTTAATATGAAATATTACATTGTCGAAATAAGTGATTCTGACAGAGATTAACGAATTTCATGTAAATATGAGACAAAATTTCTCTCATTCTTGTCACGTAAAAGAAATTAGTCCTGATTTCAGTTTCCGATTAGAATTTACTGGAGAAATTGGTAAAAATGGAATTGTGTAATGTGACTCTTAACGCACGGAATACAGTGAAACTATTGAAGTATGCATTGATTTTGTAAAACAGGTGCATGTAGATTTTTTAGAATATGTAATGACGGATGAGCGAAGAATGAGAACTGCTCGTTGAGCTTCCTTGGCGTTATTTATTCAGTATGTTTCTAACACAATCGTTTAGGAATTTCTATGGTCTGTTTGAACTAGGTTATTTCGAAGTAATTGAGGAACCAGCTTGGCAAACCTAGAATATACTCAATGATTTCAGACACAAAATCAGGACAGAAATGTTATTTCTGCGACTAATTCAAGTAGCCAGACAATACTTTTCTAATTCATACTTAAAATCAGGAAAACATATAAAAAAAAATGAAATTTCATAAAACGCATGTTATGAACGGAATCGTTTTTCCTTTCACCTTTATCTCAATGGAGATTATTTTCATTCCACCGTTTCCTTCTGTTCCTTCGCTTTTATTCATACCGTCCTATGACGCAAATTAGGAGATTAGAGTGTTATATATCATCTGAGTGAGCAGTATAAA
>NW_019290075.1:97294-195741 GCF_000500325.1 Leptinotarsa decemlineata
TGATTCTGTCATTCCCGTATCCAGCGGGGCTACGTGGAAGCAGGCATCCGATGGTCGGTTTGCTCAACCCCCACATCCTAAGCCAATGCACTCGCCAAAAACAGCAGGCACAGTGGTTCAGGCAGTGAAAGATGAACAAGGACAGTCAACACGCCAATTCCACACGTTGATCAGAACACACTCTAAAATTTTCCTAAATTTGCATATACTCGTATGTTACGAAAATTTTGGAGGTTTCTCTTAAGAAATTTCACATAATTGACACAAACGCCATTGAGCAATTTTTCTGGAAACAATAACAATTGTAGTGAATTAGTAAATCAAATAAATCATTCAGAGGAAAAATAACATCGAAGTACGTAAGCTTATAACGTTATCTAAAATAATAAGAGTATAACGATATATTGAGCAATAATAATCCCCCTCAGTCTACGACAACCTTGTATAATTTCGAAACATCAATATTACAATATGGAAAATATTGTGGAATTTTTGAACATTCAGTTGACAGCGGTTATCAATTACGGCAATCTTTCAGTGCACATTTGATATAGTTTATGCAAATTACTTCCATAATGTTCGAAGTATATGGACCTTGATAGTAATAGGAAATGCAGTCATTCGGGATATAATTTGAAAAAACCTGAAAAAGTTTCATTATCGTAATAAATTATAGATTCAAATGATAGTTATTGTAAAGAATTCTGTTCATTTACGTGCAAAAAATACAAATTCGGAAATTCAGGTTTTCACATAAAAATAATATGTCATTCCATTCATTATACAGTGCATTTCTTTAATATCACTCACATTTATTTTTTGAAAGGGTCAACTCAAAACATTGAAATTTTGGATAATGAAATTGATGCATGAATACTTTATTTTGAAGTGAAATTGACAGATGAAACTTTCAAGATGGCGTCTGGCCGCCATCTGGGAAAAAAATTAAATGAAAAGGGGGTTTTGTGACACATATTTTTGAAGCTCCTGAGAAATGCTTCACAACTCCGGAATATAATGTCAATATCTTCAACTACTACAAAATGGCGGAACTTCAAATAATTGCCTGAGTACATTGACATTCAACTACATAATAAGAGGTAATAAGCTTGAGGTCTGTTCAGAAGATGCTCGAAATGGTTGCCTTGATTTTCTTGACATACCCGATATTTCACGCCGAACATTTTCGAACACACTAACGTCAATATTTCCACAAATTTTTATTATTCTTTGCCGTATATCCAATATTGAAGCAGGTTTAGTTCCGTACACCTTTTGCTTCAAATAGCCCCATAAAAAAAAGTCCAAAGATGTCATTCTGTAAGACCTCGACGGCCAATCCAACGACCGGGAAGAGTATTATCCAAATAGTTCCCGTGTTGCAGTTTGATCGATGAATAGAGGTCCTACAATATGGTTTCCCAATATTCCTGCCCAAACGTTAATTTTTTCTGGATATTGGGTATGTGTTTCTCGAAAAACGTGATGGTTGGTGTCATTCCAATAACGGCAATTATTCCTGTGAACATTTCCGTAAAAAAATATGCATTCGTCACTAAAACAAATATTGTGAAGATGGGTAGGATGCCTTGCACTGGTTTCCGTCATGATTTCGCAGAATTCTGATCTTCGATCAGGGTCATCTTCAATTAATTGGTGCACCATTTTAATTTTCACACAGTAGAAGGAGACATCTCACAAACATACGCGACGAAATAAGTAGACTGTTCAGGATTTACTACTACTCACCAATTATTTGCACTTGCTGTTCTTCCGGAATGGACGGATGACCTGGGGGCTTTTTGTTATGTACAGTACCGGTAGTTGTGAATTTAGGTACCAATTCCCTCAAATATTTTTCACAGATAGGACGATTCGGAAAACGTTCATTGAAAATCCTTTCGGTCTCGTGAAAGTTACGCGTCGCACCGTAAATATAAATCGCTTCAATTTTTTGTTCCAATGGACGAGAATTGACCATTTTAGAGATTGTTGACGTGGTACCTTTCTACTACTAAAACCGAAAACTTAATGAGAATATTTTAACTGAACAATTATGTTCACTGCAGTACTGACATTTTTTGTCGTTTTTATAAACAAAAAATTACTTAACAAACCTTATATAAATATCTTAGTTATGGATTTTCATCAAGTATCGACCAATTCCATCATATGAATAATCTAAAGCATGGATTCCCAACATTTTTGCACCTGCGTACCAATTGCGTTTCTAAAACTGTTCAAAGGTTTTTCGAACTGAATTCCTGGGAAAACTTTATATTTAATGAAAAGAGAAATGAAAATTTCTATGTTTTTTACCACTTTTATTTGTAGCTAACGTTACTGCAGTTTCGTCCAAATGGACATTTTCAAACTTGAACAATAAACTTACAATGATTCATTACATTCGCTAATATATACCATTCAGGTAATTGATTGAGTACCTGAATTTACAGTTCACAATGCGCATGTGCCAATTTATGTGGGACAATGCGGACGAAATTTTCAAAAACGGTATGCTGAACATGAAAGGTCCTTCAGACTAGGAAAAAATGATTCGACGTTTTCAAATCATTCCTTGGCATGCAACCACAAGTTTCCACAGAAACGGACGTGTAATTGAAAATTTCAAAGAACATGCCAATTTTCATCTCTGATATGGAAAATCATACCCGAAACATCTCCCTCCTGCGGTCAGCAACTACCCTACAACTAATTACAGAAATTTTCATTCATTTATAATTTGATGATGGATATCAAATTTCTAGAACGAAGGTTCTTTTACTAAAGAGAAATCAAAGTCTTCATTGACCTTTTCTAGGACTTGCTGCATTTTATGATACAGGAGTATAAAGGTCTATCTTCTGACGAAATGTAAAACTGAAACCTCTGACGTAAAATGAATCCAAAACACACACTTTTCCCAATCACCAGAAATGCAACTGAGTTCAGTTTTTTCAATCTCCTGAAGACGTCAACTTGGTTGGTGAAACGCCCGTCGAAAATAGTACAGCATTTCTGGTGATTGAGAAAAGTTTAGGTTCTAACTTCTAGCTTACCTGATGAGTTATTGTGTAAAATCAATATATTGAAAAAAAATCAGTTTGTTTAAAACTTATCGTGTTCAGTAAGTTTTTATATGAAGTTTATTGTGTATTGAAGTTTGTGTATTTCGTTGCATTTTCGCTATTAAAAATCAGCTGATCTGTGAATTTTTCTTCTTAAAAGGTGCATCGTCATTGTTTCAAATTTTTGTTGACATATGTCTAATTTGTTCTTCACAAACTTCATTTTTCAAAAATATATCAGGACATGTTCAACTAAGACAGTAGCTTTTTCAAAGTGAATGACATACTGAAAGTTATTTCTATTATATACTTGAATTTTTATATGTATACTCCACGTGATCATAAGCGAAAGATACCTATCAGGTACTTCTTCGATCATAATTATCTAGAGTATCTACAAAACTTTTATATACCTACCTAAGGTACCTCCTCAAGTTATGATCACTCAAAGAATTTTATACCAATTCTACATCAATCATACAATTTCGGTTTCATAGAAAACCAAGAAAACAATTTCAATTGCTTCCAAATAATTAAGCTTTGAATCTTCATCTTCGTTGAAGATATGATTAGCTTCTAAAAGAATATGTTGAACTTGTTTACTCATTTACATAGCTCATATAATGTTCCTGGATGCGATTCCTAAATGTTCAACTAGTTTGACATCTTTCTAGGAGAATTGAGAATTTTCTGAAAGGATGTCAAGATAATTACCTTATGAAATTCATAGCTTTTTTTTCAGACAGTCGAAATTTTATATAGGACAAATTACTGAGACACAAAATATTTTTCAGACTTCATCCTTCCTACACTTGTATACAGTTCGCCATTACTAATTTTCTCATTCAGATTGTGTAAGTTCGATAGTCCAAGAGAATATTGATAATCTGATTCCTTTACAATAAAATGACTTTCAGTCAATATTTGAGAGATATGCTGGTGGTTTCAAGATAATGAAGAACTTAAGAAAATTATGAGGTACCCACATCAGTTAAACATTCCTTTGCAGATGGAATCATCCCCAATAGCTTCAAATTGAAGATGTCCACATGTTAATATATCTCAAATTCTTGACATCTGTCGAAAAATGTGAAAATGATTTTTATCTCGAGATACAGGTCACCAGAACGTCACGGGAATCAGTACCCAATAAAAATCATCAGCTTTTTTTTTGATAGGCAATATATTATTCATTACACGAAGTAACTCATAACTAGACCATTCATCTTTGAGGAAAATATAGTAATGTCAAGTAGTAATTTATCTTTCAAAACCTGTATGAAGCTCCCAGTTACTGATTTATATTTTATTTGAATTATGATGTAAATAACGAACTAAAAGCTGACAAATAATTCGGAAGGTCCTAGGTAGCAGTCATCACACCATTTTCCTCAGCAATCTGCGTTATTGATCAGATAAAAAAAATTATTAAATCGTTGGACTTTACATATTTACTCAGATACCGTAAACTGCTGAGGAGAGTGATGTGATGACTGCTACTTAGGACCCTCCAAATTATTAATATTATATGTGTTTTTTTCAATAAAAGAATGAACATGAAAAAAATTCACTCATTTTATTTTTAAGTTTTCAGCTTTCAGCTTTCACCTTAACTTAGGTGGTGTATCGCTAACGCCACACAGTCCTCGACACGACACAAAATCTTGACTTTAGTAGGAGATCCATGCTGTGATCATGATTCTGAGTTGACAAAGTTTGAATAGATATTATTGGATTTGCATATTTTTCAAATATGCATATTTTTCAAGCCCTTCTACTTGATACCCATATTGAGCTAGTTGTGAAAAAAATATGTGAACCGCCATTTTGTATCTGCGGCCATCTTGGATTTACAATGATACAGAATGTATTGAATTGTATTGTCATCAGAACTAAATGTGTATCAAATATCAGATCAATCTGTCAATAGGAAGGGGGGTCGAACTTCAATTAATAGATTTGACCCAAACAAACAGGGCAAGCCAAATAAAACCGTTTAATTAAAAAAGACTCTCAGTGAAGCAAACGTACACCTGAAAAAAGTACGTCGCTTCGCACACAAGTAAAAAATATCTACAATGCATATTTCATCATCCAATTTATTATGTACTCAAATTAATTTTTTTTATATCGAATTTGTATAATTTAAATACTTATCGTTAGATTTTATTGTATTGTAACAAAGACATTGTTTCAATTCACAAAATTCGTTTTTTAATCTGAACTTTTAGTACTTGTAATGCACTCTTTGGAACCTCTCATGTAGTAATGAATATTACTGGAGTTTTTTCCAACGCCAAACCGTTATTTCAACACCTCGACACACGTTTCGATCACCAAGTGATCATCTTCGAAAGGAAAATCAAACTCATCCTATTTACAAAGTTTTCCTTTTTTATACCATAGGTACTTGCGTCTTGAGTGTCTTAAATTAATTTCACAATATTGCCTCATCTACAAGTCTCAAATTCATTTTACAATGGCCCCTTACGTAATAGTCAGGTAAAACCAATAATTAAAATTTTATTTTAACAAGCTAATAGGTAATAGGTATTGGTCCACCATCGTTATGCATATTATTATAGGTTTACTTATTTCTACACCCTCATAGGCATCTACATGCCTGTTTTTGTTAACTCGTCTAACTAACTGAAGTATATGGAATGGTTTTGTTGCACCTAGTATGAAGGTGGTTTTGGAAAGAAGCCATACACTACATAGCCTTTTAGAAAGTTGAAAAGACAAAGTCGAGAGTTCGTATATGCAGAATATGATGGGCGACTGCTGATTTTTCACGTCTTCCGTATTTTCAGTGTGCTATGTGTTCCTTATATCTTATTTCAATTGGTCTTTTTGTCTGTCCATAATATTCTGCATCGCAATCCTCACATTTAATTTCGTAAATTCCAGACTTTTCCGAACTCTCGACTTTATCTTTTAGACTTCCTAAAATGTTCTGTAGTGCATGACTTGTTTCAAAAACTACGTTTATACTAGGTGCAACAAACCCATTCCATATACTTCAGTTCATTAAGATCATTTAGACAAGTTAACATTAACAGGCATCTAGATGCCTATGAAAGTGTAGAAATAAGTAAACATAATAATATTATGAATAACGATGGTGTACCAATACCCAATAGTATACTATATTTTCAGTTAAAATAATATTTTTATTATTAGATTCACCTGACTATTACATAAGGATACATTGTAAAATCAATTTAAGACTAGTAGATAATGCAATATTGTGAAATTAATTTAAGACACTCAAGACGCAGGTACCTAGAAGAGGTACCTATGGTATAAACAAGAAAAACTTTGTAAATAGGATTAGTTTGATCTTCCTCTTGAAGATGACCACTTGGTGATCGAAACACGTTAAAATAACGGTTTGGTGTTGAAAAAAAATCCAGTAATATTTAACCTTCAAGTGTTTATGCTTTGATGATATCAAATAATTTACTACCAGAAAAAATATCACATTCACATCTTAATGAGCGTAAAAAATCTGTAGAAACATACAAATAGTTCCTTATTTTGTAACAAAAACCAACAAACTGTCGAGTTTGATGAATTCACTTCATCAGTTTTTTTTAATAGAAACATTCCTCTAGTTTTTCTATCCACATATCACGTCAACTCCCACACCCGGAAAAATGATCAAAAGCTTCGTCATCCTGGTTACTCCGAATGAAAAAACTGTCCTTGCCCAGCCGGCGATGCCCCGGGAGATCACTAACACTCACCCACCGAAAAAACCGTTCCGGAACCACTTCGCGACCTTGGCGCTTTCAGCGATTTGCTTTACACCTCCACCGCTAGAAGGCGCTCTCTCTCGCTGAAGTGGAGGACTGCAAGGTTTTATAAAGCCAGTGAACGTGAAGAAAGAGTAGTACCGCGCCGCAAAAATATAGGGCAGTGTTGAAGAACGATTGGCGCGAGGAGTCACCTGCTGTGTGACTGTAGTGTTGTTAACATGATGGACTCTAAAATAATTTATGTTGTTGTTCTTCTTCTGATAGTGGACAGGGATGAAGCAGTTAGGGTCGGACCAAAGAAGAAAGGTGAGTTGAGTGTTCCGTGTGGATCTGAATCTGGATAATTTCGTGGTGAACAGTGATGAAGTGGTGGTTTTGCCTTGCATGGATTATTCCTGTGGATTATCCGTTTCAGTAAGGTGTTCCTATGCGTTCATTGAATAACCCTGCAGTGAATATGTGCCCTGTCACTTCAAAACAATTCATATCAACTACATATACACAATGACATTGATCATATTCACGAAAAAAATCAGTATAATAATACGCATTAGAATATCTTCAAAACTCAAAAAAACGAATTTATGTTGTCCGTGAAATAGTCAATAACAATTTTACTGATGCAGTGCAGTTCTGAGAGATGCCAAATGAATGAAAGAAATAAAAATGTTAAAGTCGAAACGTGATCGATTCTTAAAGGTTCGAAAGGGTGACTTTCGGGTTGAGTGATATTGAATTATTTTCTTTGAATTGAATTTATTTCGTTATCATTCAAGACATGTTCAAATTATGATGACAAATAAATAGGCAATTTTTTTTTCATTTTCAGACGAATTGGATTTACTTTTTACATTTTATATTCATATACAAAGTTTCTAAATTTTTTTGTAACGTCAATAAAAATTATAAAAATTTCAGATATGTAATGAAAAGTGATACATACACTCTGAATGAAAAATAATACCTGTAACAATCCGTTGTTTTTAAGTGATTTTATTTTTTGGAACTACCTACTGAAATTGTAATTTTCTGGTTGGTTATTTAATTTGTAAAAATATTGTCCATATAGTCAGTGCTAAGACGAATTCAGCTCGCAAACATATCGAACGAATCAAGAAACCTCAAAATAACCTTACAATTAAATTGTGTCTAAATTTGAAACTTGATGTTACTGTTGGGTTCACTTTCAGTATTACTGTGATCTTTAGATCTATAAAATCTATTTGTTTCAAATAATTATTTTCAAGATCACTTGTGAAGTCATTTTATACGTATATAAATATAAAGAAAGAATTAGGGAAATTCCAGCACTTTTGAGAGATAACTTTGAAGGTGTTTCAGACTCTATTGAGAATTGTAGCCGATATTTTATGAAATTATGATAAGCAAGTATACTTAATTGAATGTATCTCATATTTGATACCGATCTTGAAAATGATCTGAAATAACTACTCAACAGTAGTTCAATTGGGTTGCTATTTTGAGTGTTTGGTTCGTTTGATGATTAGCTGAGTCAGCCCCAAAATTAACAAAATAGCCAGTCATATTTTTTTTCTAGAAACTATTGAAAGAATGGTATCACTGAATAATACCCTGCTAGGTATCACTTCTCTGTATATTCATAAAAATTTCGCAGGTTTTGAAAATTCCCCCGGAAAAACTATACAGTATGAATGATATTTTTGACTTGAGTTGAAATTTCAACTCTGCCCACTCCAATATTTCACTCTCGACAAAAAAAAATTGTAACTTCTGCACTGTTGTTATGTACAGCTGAATGACTGTTAGTGATTTAGTGATAACAAAACAAGATGAGAAAAAATTAAAGATTATCTCGAATGCCGATCAAAAATTCACAAAAATATTCCTAGATGCGAGTATTATAATATTTTTTCTGAACCGCCATAAATAGTAAGTCACTTTTTTAATACTTTGAATATATTGATGAATGATAGGTTCATTAAAATACCTGAATTGTGGATTTTTATGTAATCGAAAATTAGAAATAAATGATAAGTCACAAAAACACAACTTCATATATGGAATATTTCAACTGAATCATCTGTTAGATGGAAATGATATATTTTACCACTCATTTCCGGCTATGAATGGTAGACCTTAGATAAATTTCTCATCATTCATAAATATACCTATCAATTATTTTTTTTAGAAAATATGGGAAAATATTGGTGAAAGTAGGAGATTCACATGAAATATTATTTTATTCGCAAAAGTGAAAATGATTATACTTATACGGAATGCGTTTACCATCTGGACAATTTCACATTCATGTAAATAGGCTGCAGGGCTAGTAATTTATCGAATTTCGTATCAAGTATTTCCTATCCAACTCTTCAGTCGGATCTAAATGTTCAATAATGAAAAAAAAAACAATTCATTAATATAAAATATGAACTATTAGGAATTCTTTCACAAACAACTGAATCGTGTGTTATTTTACGATATATTGTATAAAAAATCAGATTCTACTTCTTGCAAGGATGACGATGACATGTTAAACACTATTGATGAATATCGACGTACTTGTTGTAGTAACTGGTAATATGTATTGGAGAATATGATTGGTTGATATCAATAAGCCAGATACACTTGACAAATTTTCTTCAGGAAAAAATCCTAATATTTGAAAACAATTATGACTCAATATATATTATCATACCATTTTGAATCTTTGAACTATGAAAAACAGAGATCATTTCATTTCACTGTTCCTGATTAAATCCCAGTTGTTTATTTTTGTTATCTTGATGTAGGTATTCCAATATGCAGATATGATCCGATCTAAATAACTCCCACCTAGGGGATGAGGTTGCTGCATTTTAGTAAAATTCAGCGTCTGGAATCTTATGGAATTTCTCTTTTGAGTTTTTATAGAATTTGATTCTCTGTTTGTTTCAATGAATTTTTTTATTCTTTCATTTTGTTGTAATATGATATGCACTGATATTGTGAAAAACACATTCATTTCATGAAGAACAATATTGATAACAAGGAATTGGTACTTAATTATTTTAGGATACATTGGCAACAATTTTTTTATGCGTAGAATATATAGTTTCATAATAGAAACATCGATCCAAATATTTAAATTCTTGGGAACATAAATGAAAACTGGATCACCGCTAATAATCATCATAGGTACATCGTTTTACGGCCAAAAAATATTGAAAACCTATTTGTTATTGTATTCAATCCTGAATCATCCTTTATTTTTAACACTATGTATTATAGGTTACTATTAATGCAATATTAATTCAATTGTGTGGTTACTGTAGTGGATTTTTCTGTATTTCGAAACTACAAATGAATAAATAGGTGATGTATTTAGGTTTTGGCGGGTTCATTTTAAATACTCTTTCTGAACATATTCTTGATAATTCCACCTCATTTTGTGGAAATCTTACATTAATATGATTGATAATAGTAAATGATATTCAAAAGTTTCAAGTTCCGTTCACAATTCTGACAAATAAGAGTTATTCGTGTCATATCTTTCTATTACAATTGAAGTGACAAAATGGTTCTTTTTATACCGTTTTTCCAAATGGATTTAATCTCCAGCGATTCAAATCCAATGTTAATTTCTACTTTAGCACAGGCACCGCTCTTAGAGCCCCTTGAGAATTTTCCTATAGTGCATGTGTTTTGTACTGAAAAAAATAAACCCAATGATATTGGAAATTACCTCTGGTTATTGAAATGAAGTATGAAACCGTTATATTTCATTATGTACAGAAATATTTTTGACACACATTTTATTGTGTGTCATTTTATTGTGTGTTTTCTGTACAAATATGAACTTTCAACGTTGACGATGATAACTGTGGCAAGAACTCAATATGAACTATTATTTGCCAACTTAACATTACCTAATAGGTTTATAATGACCCCATGACGAATTCTACATTACTTAATTCCTACAATAATTACCCAAAAATGGAACTAGAGACACGCTTTAGATTTTCCAGCACAGTAGAAACAAGTGAATTCTTAGTGCTAAATGTTTGTAGTTATCAGAAGTTCAGTTTCGTCATCTCTGGAATTGCAAAATTAATTTTTTCGAAACAAAATCGAGATTATAATAATTTTCAAAATGGAAATAAGTAACTAAGTATTTAAGATTGAGGTAAATATATTCGCTTGTTGATTCCGTTCTTTTCTGTTTCAACATCTTCAGGCTACTGTGTGATTCAGAAATAGAAATAGAGAAAGACTGATAAAAAGTCATATATCATGAAATGACGTGAAATTACAGGTGAATATTGCATTTGTAACTTTTTTATTCATATGCTTTCTTACTTGTTCTGTTCAGGTAATTTCCAAATTTGTACCAGAAGTGTTTGAAAAAGAAACACCAAATTCTTTCCATATTAATTTTTCATCAACCTTGAAAGACATAAAATTCCTTTGAGTATTGTGTCAACGAGTGTGTTATAATTTCATCTTATATAATTATCACTTTCATTGATAGAATATTGCGACTTTGCACAAGATGGTATACAAAATTAGGATAACACTGTCATTGATCTCGTATGTGATTTGGAGAATTCGTTGCGTTCAAATATGATATATTTCTGAAGTGTTCATTTCGGAATAACTTTTTTTTTTGGAAGTTTCCCACATTTTTTATGAAGATGGTGAAGTATCATGTCAAAACCTTCTTTTTTCAAAAACTCTTATCACCTAGAAAAAACCCCATAGGCTGAGTCGAGACGACGGAAAACGGCCGGATAATATAAAAATTGTTCCATGGAAAAACGGTGAATCTGTAGTTTGGGACTTTACTTGTGTAGATACATCAGCAACTTGCCATCTTCCTACTTCTGCGAAAGCCGGTGCGCCTGCCTCTACAGGAGAAAGTTCCAAACTACAGAATTATGAGAATTTGGAAAATGATTATATCTTTCGTCCAATAGCTGTGAAACTTTTGGTGTTTTTGGCTCAGAAGCCTTATCTTTCATTAACGAAATTGGAAAAAAGGTAACCAACCCACGAATCAAGAGCCACTTCTTTTCTCATTCAAAAAATTAAAATAGCCATCCAAACTTACATGTTTCCTGAGAACCAACTTTATAAAGAAAAGGTAATATAGTAGGTAATATGAAAAGAATACTTTCTCTCGGCAAAATTCTGAAATGGGTTTCAAAAATGTTTCGAATTGTCCAGTAATAAAGTCTTCAGTAAAAACCCTTGGTTTAAATGGGTTGAGAAATATTGGTAACACCTGTTTCATGAACAGCGTAATCCAATGTTTATCAAACACAAGATGGTTATTGGAATATTTGAAGAATGAAGAATTCATGAAAGATATCAATACTAGTATTTCTAGTATAGAGTGTGCTTTAATCAAAGCGTTTGCAGAAGTCATCAAGGAGTTGTGATCAGAAGATTCATTTGATGGAGTAGGAAATACAGCCTTCTTAAAAAATCAGATTTAAAGTTTTGCTTCTCGATTCATGGGTTATTTCCATCAAGACGCCCAGGAGTTTCATCGTTATCTTTCAGAAGGTTTACATGAAGACGTTAATATAATTAATGAGAAACCTAAACCAATCTTACACGAATCATCAATTTCACCAAAATTGCTTGTGAGTGGAGAAGCATACGTCCTCTTTTATGAAAAGAATGGAACAAAATCACACCATTGTGATAACTGGAGAAAAGTTTCTTTGTGCAATTATTATTTATTTGTTGTTAAGTTCGAACAAAATGAATATCATCGTTATAGAAAAAAATAAAAAATAAAAGTTTTTGGAAAAAATTTTTAATGACATTCCACATTCGAATTTCAAAATATTGATTGCTAGATGAAATGTTGCGATTTTTGAGTTTATTCAATATTTCAACAGGAACGTTATTAGTTTGCTAGGGTATTCCCAAATTTTCTATCATAATCTATGGATCTACTTATCAAAAAATTACCATTCACATTATTTAAATTTCAATTTTCAAGTGATATACTGTTCGTTAATGTGTTGTTTACTGCGGATTATGGTGTGATATGTAGATACAATATTTGCTAAATAGCACCACTGTTTCAATTCATTTCAATATTATACCAATGAATACCGTGATTATTATTTCAGTTCGAAAATTCGCCTACAGCGTGCCCTGAATGATTCGAGACGTAGATCCACTATTCCTGTCAGTAGAGCAATTGCTGCCATTAAAAAAACCGTTGTATAACTCTTTAACCCCTTTTTTAGAATAAAATCTTCGGTTTGATCTAGATAAATGTGTATATTGCATTCAGCTGAACGGACTATCGAAAGTGAATTTCGTTCCCATTTATATAACATATGAGTCTACATTCCTTTTGCCTGAATAGCCGTTATTAGCTAATCGATATAGGCATATTTACTGACTATGTTAATGACCAGGAAATGTTTGGAGCATCTCCATCTTGTTTAACAGTCTCTTTATGAACTACTTCAACATTCAAAAAAGGTCTCAATTTCCTAATCCTTCTCATCCAGCTGCAATTAATTTTAAAATCAACAGAAATTGAAACGGATCTATTTCACGTATTTTAAACATCTACTTATCGAACAAAAATACTGCTTCTACACACCGAAACTGCAACAATCTTTTCGACTCACCCTTCGCCAGTCACGTTGGCATTATTAGGAGATGAACTATACTATACACCAGGGGTTTCCAACATTTTTGCACCTGCGTACCAATTGACTCTTCGAGAAATTTTGGCGTACCGCCAAACCTAATTATTTTAATGAACGTCTAATATTTACTTTTCTAAAACTGTTCAAAGGTTTTTCGAACTGAATTCCTGGGAAAACTCTATGTTTTTTACCACTTTAATTTGTAACTAACGTTACTGCAGTTTCGTCCTATATGGACATTTTCAAACATTCAGGTACTTGATTGATACCTGAATTTACAGTTCACAATGCGCATGTGCCAATTTATGTGGGACAATGCAGACGAAATTTTCAAAAACGGTCCTTCAGACTAGAAAAAAATGATTCGACGTTTTCAAATCATTCCTTGGCATGCAACCACAAGTTTCCGAATCTAAGCGATACGGAAATTCTGCACTACGCAAGGAAGGGTTGCAAACTCAATTATTTAGAATCCTTGGAAACTCACAAGAAACCTGTTAAATGACCGAATCGATTTAATTTACTCTCTGGTTTTTAAATTGGCACATGCGCATTGTGAACTGTAAATTCAGGTACTCAATCAAGTACTTGAATGGTATATATTAGCGAATGTAATGAATCATTGTTAGTTTATTGTTCAAGTTTGAAAATGTCCATATAGGACGAAACTGCAGTAACGTTAGTTACAAATAAAAGTGGTAAAAAACATAGAAATTTTCGTTTCTCTTTTCATCATGATCTCCTACCACGTAGTTACGGCTACATCCATCAATTCATTTATATTTGATAGTTAGATACATCAATTCATTTATATTTGATAGTTAGATATTTGTTCATTCATTCATAAAATTATTAAAATTGTATTAATTTGCAGTTTTATTTATCAACCATAGATCTAAAAACATACAAATGAAAAATTAATACAAACTCAGCAAAACATTAATCATCATACAAAATATACTTTTATATTCTTCAGTGCGAAACTTGTTGTTTGCCTGTGATTAAAATATCAACATTAGGAGTGATGGAACTCATCTTCACTCTTAAGTTCTCTTCAACACTTATTCTGCTCCTATGTTCATTTTTTATGTACAAGAGTTCAGAAGATCCACTCACACAAGTACATCGTAACAAATGGCATCAAAAATAGCAGAGCTTGCCGGAAGATCAACTTGGCTTTACATCCGATCCAGAAGTTAATTAAAGATTTCTCTTTGAAGTAATCCTTCATGGAACTATTTTCTGTAAGATGGTTAAAACCTTCTTCTAGTTCCGATTTGGTGAGGTTCCTGAAAAATAATTTCTGATCCAGTCCACTTTTGAAGGACTTCCAACTGAATAATGATATCTGCAACCACATCTGGCATTGGAGATACTTCATTTGTTGTGTTGTGTTCAGCAAACAATGTTTTCATGTCATGATTTTTTTCACTTAAAAACATAAAATCATCTGATCTCAGTTCAAAGAGAAGGTTCAAAAATTTTCCCCAGAGATAAACACCTCAGTTCTGTATGCAGAAGGCTTTCCATCTTTTACAATCCTTAAACTATCAAGGTATGACGCCTTCATCAAGTTAGTATCAGTATTGACAAACTTCGTCAAACATTGAGTTTCTTAAAAGATTTTCTTAAACTGAATGGGTTCACTGATCGGATCAGGGTGCTTGGTATTTTGGTACGGTACGGTTGGTACGGTAGTACCAACATACAAAAAATGAAAAAATCACTAACCGAATGTATGTTGCCCGCGAAAGTTGAATATCTACTTTATTTTTTGAACAGACTTCGTACTTGTACACATATAAATGTAGTGTCAAACTTCACAAAAGGTTATGATAACGAATACATAGAAACTCAATAGAAATTGATGTAATATGGGAGTAACTATATTAGATCATTTCATCTTAATTGTTTTACCTGAGTAATTGATAGCAGAATTGTTATAGTAAATGTCTAAAAGTACCCACTGCGTTGTACAATTTTGTAGTCTCTGAAATGTGGAAAAAATATCAATGATTCAACGTTACGACGAATTAATGTGATTGTAGAAAATTCCTACGGTTTCCTACTAGTTATCCGTGAGAAATGCAGAATCAATCTACTTACTATACACGATTACGTGACACAAATGCTAATAACCACTATTCAACCTGATTTAAAGTAAGTAACTGGAGCTATAAAGTATCGTGTTGAAATTCAATCCCACATTGCTCTCGAAATACCTTTCATTTCGACCCCACATAATGATATCAGCTAAACTCAGGCGGAAAAGATACAATAGTTTTTTCCGCTTATTTGTTCACCGAGTTCGAACAATAAATGAGGAAATATAAACATGTTTCATATTGTTTTCTATAAAAATTAAATAATTTCGACATAAATACCGTAAATGGGAGTTTTAGAAAATTATCATGTATATTTTTGTTAACCACATTCACGCGGCAGGTTACAAAAAGTGATTTTCAACAGCTGATGCTACTGAAACTAACGTTGAAGCCATCGTGAATACCAATATCGTATAATATTATAAACTTTTGGCAAGAGGATTTGCGTTATAAAACTAGATTTGCCAAGTCGTGATATTAAAATTGGGGAGACCATCAAGAAATTGATTCAGTTTTAAAACGGCAAGTCTGTGACAGGTGCCTGCCTAAAGAGGTGCCTGCCTAAGGTGCCTGCCTAGGTTCCCTGCCTAAGAAGGTACCTGTCTAAGGTGCCTGTCTAAGAAAAAAGTCAGGTGGTGGCCCACTAGGAATCTTGTACGAAAATCACATAAAAATTTGAACAAATCCTAACAAAAAAGCAAAGGAAAGTAATTTATACAGTATATTGTATGATTTTCACTATGAAGGGTTTTACAAAAACCATAATACGTGTTTAGCTATACAGTAGCTTCCTCAAGCGTAAAATAAAAGTTACTTCTAAATTACAACTATTTTATACTCCAACATATTACCTACTTGTATGCCTAATTTCCAATGGATGAATCTAGCTGAAAAGGTCAGGTATAAATTCATTAACTATATACTATATGAATAAATTAATTTTTTTTCGAATATTCTTACCTGGAGATGAACAGATTTGATAATGGCGAATTAAACAGTTCAGTTCGATCATCCATAAGATATTGATATTTCATACTCTCCAACAGGTTAAGTTTTAAACCTTTCTTCTGGAAATGGATAGGCTTGAATTCATAGTTGAACTCATGTTCCTCTGTGATTAAATGAGTGGCATGTGTGTAATTTATTCCCCCATTCTGGAAACCTCTTTTGTGTTCCTTTATACCGGCTTTGAATGTTCTTTCTGTTTGATCTATATGAAACAGGATATGACTCACATGTATATGTATGATATGTATTCCGCTTTCTTAATGGATCGTGGGACATTCGGAATACATTCCTTTCATCGTTCAGAAATTGTCGAGAAAAAATAAATAAAATTCAATACTTCAGCAGATGAGACTCCTTGTTGTTTACATAAGGGAGTACATGATCATAAATTAACAATTTCACATTTCTGATAATATCACAATATTTTAATCAGTGTGCACTTCACCTAGTCTTCATAATGGACCATTGAAAATGTGGAGATAATGATATGAATCTATTCTAAATCTATTCGAATGGCACTAGTATTCTGGCATTAACTACTATTCGAATTGCTGCTACAGTTTTTGGTTTATACTAGTACAAGCAGACAATGATTAAAATAAGCAACCTATTCAAAAAAATACTTCATTGTGAGATTTCCACTAAACAGTTTCACAAAAACGCAATATGTGTTTCGCCATACAATGACTTCTTCGGGCGTGTAAAGACAGGTGTTGGTATGGCGAAACACGTGTTGCGTTTTTGTAAAACGGTTTAGTGAAAATCTCACGATAAAGTGTTTTTTGAATACGTTAGTTATGGATTTTCATCAAGTATCGACCAATTTCATCATACCTATATCTTAAAATAAGCCTTGGACAACTCTGTATAGTATGGCTGAGAAGGGGTTGTGCTCACCCCCGTTAGGGGGTTGAAGTCACGGGGATGAAAACAGCGGAAAAGTTGTTCCCCCTCGAATCAGCAATTGACGGGTTCGAGCGATTTTCCAAATTTTCATGTTAACGCCGGAAAATCGAGGTGTTAAGTTTTCGTTGGACCACACTGTATGTATTACGCTTTCTTAATGGATCGTGGGACATTCGGAATACATTCCTTTTATCGTTCAGAAATTGTCGAGAAAAAATAAATAAACAGTTTCACAAAAACGCAACATGTGTTTCGCCATACAATGACTTCTTCGGGCGTGTAAAGACACATGTTGGTATGGCGAAACACGTGTTGCGTTTTTGCAAAACGGTTTAGTGAAAATCTCACGTGTTTTTTGAATATGTTACTTATGGATTTTCATCAAGTATCAACCAATTTCATCATACCTATATGTTAAAATAAGCCATGGACAACTCTGTATAGTATGTCTGAGTGATCAATTCATTCAAAAATGAAAAAATTGATTCCTCAAAAAGTTTTTTTCGTTACCAGCTGTGATTAGTATCTGAATTGTAAGAGCCGTACAAGACCTTCTGACAAATAACCTTCCCTAAAGTTCTTGTTTTCACTGTTCCAGGATTTTTACATGCTTCACTTTCAACTGACGCCACGAAACCCATTTTTCATTCAGTACTACATAAAAAAATGGAAAGCATACATTTTTAAGATGTGTGATGTAACCCCCAAAAAATTTAGCATGGAATTGTGGTATATTTGTAGGTATCTTTCATTTCTATCAATTGCATCAGCTTGGAAAATTGTAAATTCCTATTCTCTCATCCTCTATTTCATTTCTTTTTCTATGATTCGATGTACGATAAAACGCGCAAATCAAGACTACCTATTGAATAGGTAGGTAGGTATTTATTGCGCTTACATTCATCATCATTTCGTTATAACGGGTCTTCCAACTATTGAAAACGGTCGCTGTCTGTGAGAGTGAACAGGAGAATCTGAGCTAGTCGGTTTTGCGTCGCTCACAAGAACTCGGCCTTTCGCAGACCACAACTTGGCGAGTTTTGCATCGTGACTTGGGCCTGCACCCGTACCGTCTACTTTCAGTTCCTGACTCAGGAACTGAAAGTAGACGGCCATAGACAACGACGTGCGTTCGCTGAATGGACTCTGAAGCAGTTGGCAACCGACTCCAATTTTCATCGAAAAATCATCTTCAGCGATTGGCTATTCTGCACGAGCGATTTGAAAGCATGGCCATCTCACGTGGGGGTGATGTGAACAGTCAGTTCACTGAGATCGTGGATTTGACCTCTTTATATTTTTTTGTGGGATATGAGCGAATAATCCACAAACCACAGTGAAATCGGTTTTTCTGTTAATCAGCTGTCGCGCTCAAACAAACGACAACTTAATAATTACAAAATTCATTGTGAAATACGAATTGTCAATTCCTAGATTTCAACATTTTATTGTGCTTCTCACAGTAGTCCGTTAAATATTTGAAACTTTGATATCTTGTTTGCTTGAAAAACTTGGCATTGAAGCTGTGTTGGCACTTGAAAATCTTGGCCCACATTTCTTCGTCAGATACTCTTCGCAACAATGGTGGTGGATATATAGCAGCAGTAGTCCAATCAATAATTTCGTAATATTCTTTTGCCTGGAAGTTGAGTTGTGGGGTCTTGAAAGTTCGGATTAGCTTTTCATTGGAAGCTACGGCCCTTGCTTTCATGGTTCTTCTAAGCCCCAAATCTCTGATATGGGCCCTTTCATCGAGGATCATACTAAGGAGCAAGTTTTCTGGATGCACGAAAAACGCATTCCTCTCAATCACTGGATCAATCACCTCAGTCAAGTTTTCTGGTAGGAATCTTGAAAATTGTATTGAATCAAAAGCATGTTTTGGTCTATATGTAAGGTACTTACTTTTTTTATCTCAAACCATACAGGCATGTACGATTTGAGATGCTCTGCAGAGGGACTTTCAACACTCATGTACATACGAAAAACTCTGTTGTCAGCCATCGGGAATGGGAGATAGGACCTGGTTCACGAATTGACAAGTCTACCGTGCAGGTGCCTGACTTGATAGCCAAACTTATGTCCAGGAGATATTGTTGGTCTCCACTTAAGATTTTTCTATCAATATCTGGAATCTCACAATCAATGCTTCGACATTTTACAACTAGAAGTTTTACACAACTTTTGAGTTGTGAGCCAATAGAACTACTGAAAAATTCTGGGCCAGTCGTTTCAGCATCCAAAGTTTGAAACAAGTGCCTGAACGGCAATTTATTCAAGTGCAAAAGGCAAACTCCCACTGCAGTGGTCTTTCAATTTCTTTTTCGATTGTGCGAATTACACCAGTTTTCCCGCCTGTATTTGTGAGTATGTCTTTCAAACGATATCAAATGATACATCACACACAGACACTTTGTTTAATTCAAATTTAAAGATAGGAAGGTACTTAATTTAAGACCCTATATATACCTGTTTTATTTTCTTCATAAGGTGCCATGTATTCATCGGCACCGTAATAAATGACACTTTCTATGTCATACCAGGAATATTTACCGCCGATTGCTACAGAGTAGTTCATTTATTTTTGCCGAGATAAATTTAGTTAGTAATTTCAGTATTATATTTTTATAACATTGTTTAAAAAACAGAATTATCATACTATTACTCTTTCCGTATTCTGTTTCGATTCATCATTACTTTTATTGTTCGGAAATTTGTAGTTTTTATATAAGTGGTCCAGAAGTATACAAAAATGTGATAAATGAATGGTATGCTACAGAAATTTCCGACAGTACAGAAACAGACAGTACAGTACAGAAATCCTCAGTCAATAGTTATGCACGGTATGATAAAGTCTTATAGCACTGGAAATTAATTAGAAATGCCAATGAATGACCTCGACGGAATTCGTAGTCAACGATTTCCTTCGCATTTGTCACACTCCTAGTGAATGAAATCTGTGTAGGTTTTTCAGTGCTAATTGCAAACAGCGCATCATTACACTTTGATTGAAACAACAAACCAGTCAATCAAGCGAGTGAAGTATCTTCGATAAAATGAGCCAGACGTCAGCGATGTGTTACTTCAGTCGAACAATGATTAACTGTTTAAGAATCGGGTGTTCCACTTCTGATGCGATTATTTCGCTATCAAATCAATCAACCAATCCGAAACATACAATATGCGAAAACACCTGTCCCATCATTTTCTGGTACCCCTTTGGACTATGAAATAGAAGCCCAACTTTCGTTATACTTGATTTTTTGTAGGTTTTCAATTTCATTTTCATAATTCAAACTTATATAGGAACATTTTTATCTTACCGTCGTACGCAATATATGTAATAGTGTAGATATTAATTGTCACAATTCCAAAATTATAGGTCCGTGACACGCCTCTTATTCGGTTGACCATTAGAAAGTCTGTAAAATTTCAACTTTGCCATGCTCCATAAGGTTTGATTGAGAAACCAAGAACATACATAATCTGTATTTCATTGGCAAAATTACCTAAAATTATTTAAGAACATACATAATCTGTATTTCTAGTAATAGTGTAGATATTAATTGTCACAATTCCAAAATTATAGGTCCATTACACGCCTCTTATTCGGTTGACCATTAGAAAGTCTGTAAAATTTCAACTTTGCCATGCTCCATAAGGTTTGATTGAGAAAACAAGAACATACATAATCTGTATTATCATTATCCCACCATTAAATAGTGGGATAATGATAGCTTCTTGATATTTTACCTATCCAATGCATAAAAAATGAGAATATTTCAACTGAAAGAGTAAATTAAAAATATCAATGAGAAAATTCACTGGAATCGTTGATCGGGAAGAATGATACTATCGACTGAAGAACAATACCTACTTCTGTTGAAATATAGTTCAACAAAAGTAATCAGCTAGCAGAATGGTCTTCTCGATATAATGAAAGTCCGAACCACTAATTCAACATTACCATTGCGAACATGAAATCATGTTTGAAAGCCACTCCTATTCCTGTTATACTAGCGCCATCTAAATTCAATTTTGATTTGACTAAACATCGCTCAAGTCCTCAGGAATTTGGGAATCTTATGTTCTGAATAAATTTCAAATCGATCGAATACGTTCATTTTCTCTTGATGTTGGTAAGTTAGTATTACATGTGGAGCCCTGCTGTAGGCTAGTGCCTCTTCAGGGGCTGTGTTAATTAAAAAAATAATGATAATTGTTTTTGTATGTAGCTTGATCTAGTTCTTGGTGTTGTGTATTTATGTATGGTTACTATGCTTTTGCCCTGTATTGGTCAGATTAGTGGGTCTTCTCTCGTTCCATGAGCATTGCTGTTTTTGTGTATGTATTAGGTTATCCTTGGTAAAGTTGTCCGGGTACAGTTGAAGATAGTTCGTTGGTTGGTTCGGGATCTGGTGACTCTTGGGGAATAGGTAGAACTATTTATTTCTGGTCTTCTCTTGCAGTGGGCTGTCTTTCACCAGCGGGAACTCGCCAACTAAACCCGCTCCAGGATATCCTCCAGGGCTCCTAGGAGCCTGGCTGGGGAAAATGGGAGCTTTTTCTAGGGATCTTTCTTGGGCTCCCGCGGGGCGTCCAGGGGGTGGCCAGCGTCTCAATTGCGGTGGTGTTGCTGCTTCTGGTTGTTCCGGTGATGTATTTGCCTCTGAGTTACTAGAATCTCAAATTAATTAGGGTTAGTTTTACGGTGTTCTATAGTTTGTTGAGGTGAACCTGTAAGGAAGGTCGTGTATGTTTCGTACTATTCTCCTATCTGTGGTTAGTAAGCGATGTATTAGTCTCGGGGGGATTGCGCAGTAGATCATGGCCTTATAATCCATAATCGGTCTTTGGTAGGTCTTGTAGGTGTGTAGTAGTGTTTTGCTGTCGCTCCCGAGCTTACCCCTCAAGACTTTTAGGAGGTGTGCTCTTTTCCTGACTCTGTCAAGGGTATCTCTCAGGTCGGCTTTCCAATTGAGGGTTTTCGCGAAAGTAACCCCCAGGTAGGTCACCAAGCCTTGGAGCGGAAGGGGTTCTCTCAGAAGTCTGAGGTTCATGTTGTTGACGTTAAGTTGGGGTCAGTTTGTGGTGTTTGGATGTCTGAAGAGGATTGTCTGGGTTTTCGTCGAGTTGATTTTGATCCGCCACTTACTGCACCAGAGTACAAATTGGTTTATCATGTCTTGTGTTTGTCTTTGTAATTGCCTGATATTAGGAGCGGAGGAGAATAGTATTGTATCGTCTGCATACTGTAGGATTCTCTGGGATGTGAAAGCGTCGTGAACGTAGACTAGGAATAGTGCGGGTGCTAGTACGGAGCCCTGGGGGACCCCGAATTTAGGTGTTAGGGTGGTAGAAAATGAGTTGTTGACTTTGATTCGGATTTGTCTATTGGAGAGGTAGGAGATGAAGTGGGGCGAGAGATGTATTTGTATAAGCTTCCAGAAAAGGCCTGCGTGCCAGACCTTATCAAAAGCTTTCTATATGTAAAATAGAACTGCGACACTCCTACTCCTAATACATTTTTAAAAAATCGTACAGGTATATACACACTCAAAGGCATGTATATGTCATCTCCAGTGACTATGGCTAAATGAGTATATAATGGTGTCTTGCGAGAGTTGCAACTTGGCTCTCGTCTCCATTTATACTTTTTTTGTCTACTTTGCAAACCTTTCACAACAGTTGTACGAAGGCGTGGAAAGTCAATAGAAATGTTTTTTTAATATTTTCGATCCTGAACTCGGATTTATGTATTATCGACATTCAA
The DNA here is from genome assembly GCF_000500325.1 of Leptinotarsa decemlineata. Taxonomy (NCBI): domain Eukaryota; kingdom Metazoa; phylum Arthropoda; class Insecta; order Coleoptera; family Chrysomelidae; genus Leptinotarsa; species Leptinotarsa decemlineata. The sequence goes on from NW_019290075.1 coordinate 120,557, forward strand.
CTCGAAAAGTCCAACCATGAACTCAAATCACTGGGAATTGTGAAAACAGTCGGGTTATACTGGGTTGTAATCAAATAAACATCTAAATTACATCAAAGAAAGTGGGGATACGATTTTTCCCCTGCCAACCACGGAGCCACGTTCCGATTGTCGCGAAACACTTCTTTCTTTGATAAACTGCCGTTACATCAATATAACAAAAAAGTATTTCATGACATTAATAATGTAGAAGACCATCTTTATTCTCCCTTCATTCCAATGGTTCTTTAGAACTTTCACTAATCAAATATTTTCTATCAAAATTTGTAAAATGACAATACTTGCAACACTGGTAATGGTTTCTTTCTTTCCCAATCGATCTTATTGGTTAGCTGAAAACACCTGAACTTGGATATATACATAGGAAGTTACTGGCGCCAATGACGAGAATTGGAGGTCAGGAAGATCAGACATTGCACTCAAGAAAATGGCAAACCAGAGACAAGTGTTTCGGGCCCACCATGAGTATGGTGCAGTCAAGTGTGAGAATGGGCAACACTTGATAACCAAAAGAAAGAAATACAAATGCAGGGAGCCACTAGCAGGAGCCAGCCGACATTTGTGGTTTCAACTGAAACCACAAATGTGCGGCTGGCTCCTGCTAGTGCTTCCGTGCATTTGTATTTCTTTCTTTACACTTGGCTGCACCATAATGATGATGGGCCAAAAAGTCCGAAATACATGGCTCCTGTTGTTGACTCTTTGTGTATGTGTTGCCCATCTTTACATTTGGCTGCACCGCGCTGATGAGGCCAATAGCCAGAAACACGTGTATTTATAGTTTTACATCAGAATAATTGAACGATCATGTTAAATATCAAAATGGTAGTACTTGTGTATAATTTTGAGAAATTTTAAGTAATACGAGAACAAGTTTGTTTTTACTGGTTCAACTTTAAAAAAAAATCATTCGAATTAATGATTTCAAAAAATGAAGAACTGATTTGGGTTATCTGTGAATGAATAATAATGGATTTCTAAAGATATGGTTACTCAATAATTTCAGTTTGATTATACGATGGTTGATGATTCAAAGTATCTATCCGCAGATATTGCAAAACTATAACAACTTCCTGATATTTCTTTGTAGCATTTACTTCCAAAAGTTCGATGATGTGCGTGTAATCATGGGTTTTGCTATAAGTGAATTGAAAGCTGATACATCATCATTCAACTGTTGCGTTATAATTATATTACATGATTACAAACGTACTTATATGGCAAAAGGAAGAAATATTCACTTAAATGTTTCAAGGGATATCGAGTTGATTTCATATCATCAGGATATTATGGCAAAAAATGTAAAGATGTTACTTTATTGTTTAATTTTAATGATGCAAAAATTTATTCTTCGATTCACTATCTCAGAACATATATAATACTGTTATACCAAATACTTTTCAAGGGCTGCTTATGTTAGTACTGTTATTATTTAAACAATTCCAGTGCACATTTATTTCTTCTTTTCTTCTATCCATGAAATAATTTGGGGGTTAGGTGAGGGTTAGGTTGCTTTTAGGTGAATATACTGAAAGTGTATGTTACTTGTGCTTCTTCAATCTCGGTACAAACCAACAAAGTTAATCCCTCTTTCTCCTGAAAATATATACACTTTCAATTTGAGCGATGGCAAATTTAAAATTGAAAGTAGGCTTCAATGCTCATTCGCGGTCTTATTGAATTGAAGTATCCAAAAGATATTTGCTTTCTTATTGAAAAAACTTATCGTAAAATTTCTAACACAGTATCATTTCACATAATAACGTGATCAAACTAATCAAATGATTAATATAACCAGTGACATGAAATATGCATATGATCTTGAAGAAAATAAAATTGTTTCTATTTTTATGCCATTTTGATAAAATTGTTCGAATCCCGTTATGACGCTAAGCATGAATCATGAAAAATTATCGATCGAGTAAATGTCAGTGAATAGATTAAGGCTTTTTGTATAACTCATTTATTAATAGGGCTCATAAAAACAAATAATTATTCATAATTTTAATTGAATGTTGAAAAAAAACTGTTACTATTGACAATAATCTAATAAACTTTCCTGAAATGGTGCTGGTTAATTGGATAACGCGTTATTTCATGAGAAATTTCCGTATGTAGAATTGAACAAAGCGCATACAGACTTTCATTTTAACAAACTGTTAATTCCTAACCCTACAAAAATCCGACTTCCATAGAAATTTAATGAAAAAAATTGGCATAAATTCACTTTCCGATTAAAAAATCTAAAAATCGTCTGAACGGAAGGCATGCCATATTCCAGACAAGAGAATTATGATTGAGAAGCTCGAGATCAAAATTTTTCGGGCGCCCAACGTTAGACACAAACTCCCTGGTTGATATATGATATTCATAAATCTCAAGGTGATGATTAAAACTTATTTACACGTACTCTGTCCATATATCAGAACATTGTACTTTCATAAAAATGTTCTTGTTGAAATTTAGCGTTTTTCAAGTAGAGAAATTGATTTTATTGGGGAATTGATATTTTGTTTCTATTTCCATGCATTCAGTTAGGAATATTTCTGGAGATAATCTTTACGAATATCACTCGATGCTGTTTGCTCTCAAGGTACTGCTAAATAACGAAGCTTTCGTTAAGAATGGTATTACTATCAGGAAAATTAGCGGGGAGAAAAATTAAATTATTGAGATTTGTTGAAGGAATTCGAACTATGTCCAAAGTTTCTTTAATAATGTGACTTCTTAGGCGGCTTTTTCTAGATGATGACAAAGTTTCCTCAAAATTTGTAGCTCAGATTTGATGAAGTGATGTTCAGAAATCAAATTCTTCACGGGTTAGGTGTAATAGATCGACTTTTGAGCTATAGTCACTATTTAGGAACATTCCACCAAGTTTTCCCACGTGTTGCATCATTTGTGGTGCAAACGTGGTAATATATTTAGATCGGAAACTAAATGCTGATTCGCGTCAAAACCTTATGCGCCAATCATTGATATGTGTATGTATTCAGAAACTTATAAGTTTCAAAAAGATTGTAGCGAGACCTGTGATACTCGTACATCTATTTCACCGATCAAATGTGTTTCGTAGTAGAGGTTAGGTTATTACTTTTGTCTGGATTTGTGTGTCACTTTTGAAGTTATTACTTTTGTTAGGATGTATATATTATTTTTATGAATGCCTAAAAGGCATTTCCTTATCATATATCAAATGAAACTCACTCAAACATCAAACACAATGGTACTCCCCTTGTCTTCACATGCAGTATTTATATGTCAAATTTCAATAATGATAATTGAACAATTGATAATTGAACAGTCTGCAGATAAATGTTGCTCACAAACAACATATTTGTCATAAACTTGCTGTTCAGCAGGTCCACTATTGTTCTTGATCTATACCAATGATCTATGCAGATGATACGACTTTATTTTGTTCTAGCAAAGACTTCACCACAGCTTACAACTAATGACGCGAGATAGCGAAAAATTGGCATACAAATGTTTTGCTGCCAATAAGCTGACTCTGAATAAATATAAACTCAAAATATAATTGTACCTTCCAATCCAAATATGCATTCATCAAAAAGTATAAATTTCTGAGGATTCATTATTGATAATAGCTTGAGCTGGTCTGATCATATCAAAGCTGTGACTAGCAAACTTTCCACTGTCTTGTTTGTGCTGAGACGATTACATATCGTGGTCAGCTTAATGACGCTCGAAAGAGCCTACTATGGATCATTTCGCTCAGTTATGTCATATGGTATTCTGGTTGGGGGTAATCCTCGGTCAGAAACCTCGGGACTTCCCCTTAATAGAAAACCAATCAAAGTATCACAGGCAGACGCAATCTCCCTTCATGTTCCTATGGTATAATTCCTAATAGTATTTGATGTGAGAATAAATAATAGTGTTACATAGTTTCAAAACGATAACAAGTGTTTTATAAGTAGGAATTCGGATTGTGTCGTGAAGAAAAATAATAGAATATGTGTTAAAAATGGACAAATTAGATAAATCATGGGTTCCTAATAAAATTTGTAAGTCTTGCGTTGAGTCTTTGCGGTTGTGGAAAAAGGGAGAACGTTCTGGATTAGACTCTGGTATTCCTATGATCTAGATGGAGCCTAAGAATCATTTCGATGATTGTTACTTTTGTGTAGTAGATGCTAAAGGTTTTAATCGAAATCAAACGTGGAGATATCCAGACTTACAGTCTACAAAATGTCCTGTTTTACACAGTGAAGAACTCCCTCGGCCTATTTATGTTTCAAAAGTGATTCGCATGCCCTCAGAAACAATGATGTTGCCAAATTCACAGAAATCAAATCAGTCTACCAGTGGAAGTGAATGGGAGGATGAAACATCTACCCCAAAGTTGTTTTGTCAGAATGAACTCAGTGATTTAATACGTGATCTAAATTTATCAAAACAAGGATCAGAACTGTTAGCTTCAAGATTGAAAGAAAAAAATTTATTGGCACCGACAGTTACAATTACAACGTACAGAACGCGAGAAAGTGAGCTGTTACAATTTTTTGATGAAAATGAAGGATTGGTATACTGTAATAATATTGCGAAGCTGCTTCTGGACATGGGTTTGAAAGAATACAAACCTACTGAGTGGCGTCTTTTTATTGACAGCTGTAAAAGAAGTTTCAAATGCGTCTTACTGCATAATGGAAATAAATTTGCAATTGCCCATTCTACAAAACTCAAAGAAGAATATGAAAATGTCAAATTAGTTTTAGAAAAAATCAATTACTCGGAGTATCAATAGTCGATCTGTATGGATTTAAAAATGATTAATTTTTTACTTGGTCAACAAAGTGGATACACGAAATACCCTTGCTTCATTTGTATGTGGGACCGTAAAGCAGAGCAACGTCATTGGGAACAAGATGTTTGGCCTGAAAGAAATTCTTTAACTGTCGGTAAGGCTAATGTAATAAGAGAGCCGTTGGTGAGCAGAGGCAAAATTATACTTCCACCATTGCATATTAAGTTAGGAATGATAAAGCAATTCGTGAAAGCTTTGGACGAGGAAAGAGATTGTTTTAAATATATTTGTAGAAAATTTCCAAAACTTAGTATGGAAAAGTTGAAAGGTGGAATATTTGATGGTCCTCAAATACGGCAATTGATGAAAGACACTGATTTCATTAAAGTTATGACTGTTCCGGAAAGTAAAGCTTGGGAAAGTTTTGTGTTGGTAGTCGAAAATTTTCTAGGTAACCATAAAGCACCAAATTATGAAGAAATTGTACATAATATGCTGACAAGCTTTCAGATTCTAGGAGCAAATATGAGTATCAAGTTACACTATCTTCGCAACCATTTGGATAAATTTCCAGATAATTTAGGAAATTATAGTGAGGAGCAAGGAGAGCGGTTCCACCAGGATCTAAAAGTAATGGAAGAAAGATATCAGGGTCGATGGGATTGTAACATGATCGCCGATTACTGCTGGTCTTTAAAAAGAGAATGTCCCCTGAAAAATTATAAAAGAAAAGCTCTTGAAAGGCGTTTCATGAAAATATAACATGTTTCCGAAATTTCCCTCTCTATTTACTTCAAACTATCATATTTTTTCCAAATGAAACTGAGATTATAAATATATCTGTTATTTTGTGTCTTGTTTTCGAATTTTTGTAATGTAAAATGAAAATAAATATTTAAAAGAAAACGAGAGAAAATCTTACAAAACCATTGATAATTTCATGAATTGTGAGTATAAATACACCCAAAATCAATTTTATATCTAGGGCAACAAAACCACTGTAGACCAGTGTTATATATGTATAGAAAAAATAGTTGTTAGAAGTGTAACACGAATCATTCAAGAATTTTTGCCAAGTGACTATTGTTTGTTCCATAAGTTCATAACTCACTGTGTATTAACAAATAAAAATTAAGTCAAAATAATATTCTCCACACAAAAGTATGTTTCATAAACTTAATTGAGGTGATGACATGTGAAACAAGTTTTCAATACCATTTTCTTGGCTATTTCAAAAGACATATTTCCTTATTTCAAAGTAGGCATCCATGAAGATCAAACCTAAATGGAGAGTTTTGGTTTGTTTTAGTATTATTATTTGTGCTTATAAACTTCCAACGATCCATGTCAGTTTTAATTCTGAAAGAAATATCAGACTGTTATGATGTATTCCAAGCAAACACTTCAAAGCTGAGTGTAGACTTATAAATGAGTTCTATGAAAATCGGTAACCTCAAACTACTATAATGTGAAAGTAATTCAGATAAAACGCAAATGCTTCACTTGTTTCAAGTTGATAACTGCCGTTGGAGAAAGTCGAAAATGAAAACTCGTATCCCTACTAATAGTACTGAAAAACATTACGAGAATACGAAAAGTATATGAAATAAGCTGACATTTGAAGCGGATTGAATTTTTAGAGAGAAATCTCAATCATGTTTTTAAACGGAATGTTGAAACTCAATTTGGACACTAATTTTAGTTTAGGTCGAACGCTGATTCTGCACCCCATAATATTTGTCATTTGCAGTTCTGATACTCACAATTCATGAAGGGGACCTGCGAGTACATAAATTTTCATATTTTAAAAATATTCTTTTGTCAAAAAAGTAGTTCGTTGAATATACACAGATAGCAAATCAAATTTGGAGCTAAAATTCACTATTAGTTAAAATGATTGTGAGCTTATTACTCGCTGACAGATAGTGAAAAAATTATAATGATAATTGCCCCTTAAAGTCACTTCAAGGTGGTTGAGTTCAACTACAAGGTGACATTCATTTCGAACAAGTGAACCTTCATAAATAGAAGAATTTTTCTCTAATATTAATATATCTCTAAAGTTATTTACATTATGAATGTTTTGGAATTCAGAATTATCAAAGCCTAGAACTGATATGCAATGATCATTTAGTCTCAAATCAATACCTTGAACAATATTTCTATTGAGAGCAGTTTGGAATATAAGGTTTGTTCTGGTTCTACGAAATTCAGGTTCTAGGACATCAGGATCATGCGCAGTTGAAATATTGATTTGATTTAAAAAATTGATGATTGAGGTTAGATAACATTTGAACTGACTACAAGGATACGCTACATAACCGCTACATAACAAAATGGTCATGATCAACAGTATTATCTCGTCTTCATCTCTTTATATATACGATAGGTGGCACAGTGGTCTCCTCAAAATGTGTTCTGGTTGAACAAAGTGTCCGAGACTATTTCGGACTGTTTGAGATTTTTTGCTTGTAATTTTGGAATTCAGAATTATCAAAGCCTAGAACTGATATGCAATGATCATTTAGTCTCAAATCAATACCTTGAACAATATTTCTATTGAGAGCAGTGTGGAATATAAGGTTAGTTCTGGTTCTACGAAATTCAGGTTCTACGACATCAGGATCATGCGCAGTTGAAATAGAGCATTCTGGTTTATAGAGGATAATTTCGGATTGATTTTTCCTCTGTTTGCGTTTAGACTGCGAAATGATCCTAAACTGTCTTGAACCGTTTCGAATCGTTCTTGCTCTTGAGGCTGAACTGTTGAGAACTTTTCCCATTGCTCATGCTCATTCATGTGGAAATTTGTTGGTTTCCTAGGATGTTTTTTTTTTATTTATTTGATTCAAATAACTGATTATTGAGGTTAGATAACATTTGAACTGACTACAAGGATACGCTACATAACCGCTACATAACAAAATGGACATGATCAGCAGTATTATCTCGTCTTCATCTCTTCATATATACGATGGGTGGCACAGTGGTCTCCTCAAAATGCGTTCTGGTTCAACAAAGTGTCCGAGACTATTTCGGACTGTTTGAACCAGAACAAACCTATATTCAAATTGTATGTGATTAAATCGGCCAATATTTGATGAAAGTTCATAACGTCTATATGGACGGAATATATTTTTAGGACAGAGGTTTTGGCTTTCTACTTCTTCCTCTTTATACGAAAAAATGTCAGAATCTTTCGAAGAAAAGAAAAAAGCAATCAATTCATAAAAAGGTTACTAACTCTATACAGCAAGCGCCAAACGTGATGGCGAGCCCTTCCCCATGCGCACAAACTCATTTTCAATTTAACCCCCACTACAGCTTTGTAAGACATACAAATGCTCTGTACAGAGGCGAAACATTACTTGGCCCCCAATGCTGTTGGCGTTTAGCATTGTATGAATCATTTATGTTATTTCTGAAAAAATGTCATCGTCTAACAAAAAAGCAGTCATCAAAAGTGTATCATCATCAAAAGTGTATGTTATATAGTAACATTTTAATTACATTAACTGTACTACTACCTATAATACTGAATGAAATATGAACAAAAAAATTAAAAATCATGTTCCATTTGCTACCCTAATTAAAAGTAATCAAAGGTAAAACACTGGCCGGCAAGGGGCTTATAGTAATCCAATAGATCATGCGAAGAAGTAAGTTTCAGACACAAACTGAAAGAAAAGCCCTACCGAAAGAGCTACTTTCATATAAACATTGAATTGCATCAAAGAAAAACCCTTTCGAAACAAATACTTTTATATGAACATCGAATTATATGAAAAAAACTTTTTCTATTCAGTTTATATTTCAAACATTCGTCATGGAATTGAATCAGATATTATTCACAGGATTCTGTAATACAGAAAATGAAAGGGTTAAAATTTCACTTACGTGGAACACTGTCATCCTCACTGGTAGACATCAATGTTTGGCCATAAGGCACTTGCCTTATTAGCTCTTCAGCACCAAATCTGAATAACTTTATAGAAAAAAACACTCAATTCATTCATCAAATTACGACTTTTTGTCACAAATGGGTTCAATCTACTCCTGTCATCGTTGACATGAATAGATAATGACGTAATGACATTCATTCATCATTTAAATCCCACCCATAGGAATCTTGTTTGAATTGGAAGGGGTATAGTTTTAGGAGAGATTAATTTTTCGGAAATAAAAGTTTTGGCTTTCTACTTCTCCAAAGTGAAAATCTTTCGAAAAAAGAAAAAAGCAATCGATTTCAAAAGAAGTTACTCTATACAGATATGTGTAGAACTGGAAGAAAAACCCTCCGCATAGAGAAAAGGATATTAATGAGGGAAAGAAGAATGATAAGTGTACTTGGCAAAATATTTTTGGGAATAGAAATGATAAGAAGAGAAATGTAAATTATTCGAAGGAACAGTTGAATCAAGATGGCGCTGAAAAGAAATATAATCATTTTGTAATGAGGAAACTACAATTAAGCAAGGTGATCCCTATGGCAATGTGTAAAAGAAATAAGAAATCAATATTCAATAAAAATGCGCATGATTACTGTACAATATAATTCAGAAGTGTATAAAATATACATACAAAATCAATGATTACTTCGGAATTATGAAAAACTCTCCAATCAAATGATTCACTCCTATTGGAATAAATTCACATTGGCATTATAAACGGAAAACGAGCTCAGGTGGAGGACTGTGTCTAACCATTATTATAGTCAATGTGTTCATATTCGTAGAATAGGTGGGTGCGACATAAATGAAAAATTATCATACATCTCATACATTTTTGATACATTACAGAAACAGTTAGACTTGCAATCGGTATATCAAGAGATCATAATTACCTTCCAGACTTGGCAAAAACCACATTGGCAAATATAGTTTCTGAGAGGGTTATTACGGTTATCCGGCATTAATATATCACTCACAGAAGGTCAAGAGATATTTACTGTATTGTTCATCCATACAAAAAAAGTTTATACACAAGAGATAGATTTGACATAATTCAGTTGAATCGAGAGAGAAGAAACTTTTTGGAGCAAATTAGTTTTTGTGAAAGATCTTTTTGGCCTTCTACTCCTCCAAAGTCAATAATAAACATGTGGAAAACCTAATTAAAAAGATAGTATCGAGTTCAAAATAAACTTCTAATGAAAGTGTGTAAACCACGCACAAAAATTTCTTTCAGATACAAACTGGAAGGAAAAAAGTTGTTTCGAGGGGTCATTTTCTTGGGGAACGGTCAGTGAAAACTATCTGAAGTTGTACATGACAATAGACTTTTGGACGAAAGTTTGAAGATAGCAGAATATGTTATGAGAATTATGAACAGTGATAAAAGTCTCATTGCAAACAGCCCATTGTTCAGGTTTTTTTAAGGACACAACACAAGCACTACAGGAAAATCTTCGGAGAAACGTTCTCAGGAAGTTTATTCCACACTCCGTTGCATATTTCTGATATTATGTACCGCTCTTGGTGGAATCAAATGTGTCAAGTCACTTGAACACATGCCGTGAAAATATTTATAGAATAGAGACAAATCTCCAACTCCTCTTCGACGTTCCAGGCTCTCAAGGTTGCACGTGATGTTCGCGTCTCCAATCAGGTGGATGGCTCTTTTCTGAATGGAATCCAGCAACTCTAGGGTATGTTTGGGGGCAGAGCTCCATACATGAGAATAATACTTCAAAAATGTCTGATCTGCGCTTTATAAAGACTCAAGAGTTGCTGAGGTGTGTACAGTTTTCTGGTTCAGAACAATGTTCCAAGCTTTTGAGAAGCAGCCTTTGCAATTCCAGCGACATGATTTTGCCAAGACATATTGGTGTCCATTTTAACCCCCACCAAACTTATCGAAGCAGAAAGCAGAATTGTCTGACCTGTCATTATTATATCCGATTCGGAGACATTTATCTTCTTGGAGGAAACCGATGCCTGGGTTTTTGTGGCATTGAATTGAATTTGGGTACTTTCACCCCAATTCGAAATCACTTCTAGATCCTCAATAAGATGTTGAACCTCCTGCTGCCGGTGAAGATATGCCTCCGTAGCCAATGTCCTGGAATCCAAATGGAATGACGAGACAAGTGTTCTGTCGTCAGCAAAGCAATATATTGGATTCTTGGTTTTTTCCAATGAGTCGTTGATATAGGTACAATAAAAATAGGGTTGGAGACAATATGGATCCCACGTTTTCATGAATCGCTCTGTTGATTATTGCGGGAACACTCATGAGAAAATTTTCCGCAGATTTCTACCCGACATGTGTGTCTGAAAGTGTACTTTGTTAAATATAAATAGAGACCAGCTATAGACTAAGAATTTGTGTAACTACTTTATCTCCTGAGGACCTCAATTAGATTGATGAAACGTACGAGGGGAAAGTCCTGATGTTTGAAAATACTGTGTTCGTTCTTAATGTAATTCAAATCATTCAATGAAACTACATAGTCATGTACCTGCTACTATAAAAAACGAAATAAAATTCATAGTAAATAATCAAAGTTCTCCACTGACCGCTCGACAATGACCCACTGAGGCATTGAATTGGTCTCGCCCGTTCAAATTAACGGTGCCTCGTCTGAAAATAAAACGTTAGCGATGGAATTGTTATGCCATTTTAGTCCATCATATTCAGTGCTGCAGTCATAGTCGTGAAGACTTTGACAGTTATCAAAAATTTTCAACTATCGACGAAATAACGTCTTGGTATGCCTACCATGCTTTGGTACATTCGTTACATTTCATATATCTTTTTATTTTGCTCTATACTGCAGATTGTGAAATAGGTTCACGATCCGTGTGCATTTTATGGCATAATCTGCGTACTTCTTGTTGGGCTCGCATCGCCAAGACCAATGACGGTTAAAATTCCATTACTCACGTAAACGTACCGTTAAAGTATTAGATTACAATACAGAATTGAATTTACATGTTTCGACAGCTTTTAACGACAAATGAAAAACAAAAGTGGTCAGATAAGGCGAATTTCCACCAAACGAACAAAACGACAACAAAACAGCAACTGTGTCGATTTGGACACGACAAAATAAGAAACATTCTGAAGACTTTGTATCACGGGCGCGGGCGATTGTTTTTTATCAACAACGGTGTTTTTTTGTCTTTTTGTCACCAGAGTTCGCTACGTGGAAACTGACGGTGACAACAAGCAACTATTCAGTTCACTATTTTGTTTTGGCGTGTGACTTCATGTGTCATTATAACTCCATAATTCACTCCATTCTCCTATGTCACCACTCATCAAATCTGCCTTAAGTTCATCTCTTCCATAATCTATTCGTCCTCTCAACAAAAATCTCATCCAGTATCTTGATTTTTTTGCTTTCGCCCCTTTCGCTCAAAAGATTCGACTTTAAAAAAACTGTTCACCTAGTGGAAACGATAGAAAACGATTCACAATAAAACACGCAACTCAGACTAGTTTTTGTCTGTTCAGTGGAATTCTAGTTTCTAGTTTGTTTTCGAAATTGAAACAAGTTATTTGTTTCTGTTTTTGAAAACAAAACTAGTCCGTTTGGTGGAAATCCGTCCATAGGCAGTGGTGATAGTATAAGAATAATGAAATAGTTGTAACAACAATACATAATTCAATTTATTTATTATTTGATGAGTAACTTCAAATAATTTTTTGTCCACCCTGATGGAATTCCAGATCAATTATAGGTATTATATAAATGATCGACAGGTTGATGTTTGAATGATGTAAGTTCCTCAGTCAAGAACCAGTTATATTTCTCGCTGTCCTATTTAACGTTTATTATTTGAACGAATATGGTAGGCTAATTGAAATCCGCTAATCGATTGTTTAGATCTGTTATAACCTGGAGCAAGTAGTTAAGTACATGTACTATCTAAACGAAGTATAAGAATATTGGCTGTTAATCGACATACAACCCAATACATTTTTTAGAATGTAAAAAAAATTGACACAGTTTCGTATACGAATACCACTGACAAAGAATGATACCTAATGACGGGATTTCTGAAATGCAGCAGCGCCATGTTACGATATGATACGGTGATAAAACAAGAGGTTACTTAATTGGGTCATTAGTAATATCCATGGAATCTTGAATTCTAAAATGTTAAAGCAAGTATTTGAAACAGCTGATCATGCAAGCTTCAATTCAATCAATACATCGCTTCATAATGTTCAATTGCCCGAGTTATTAAAAATAAGTAGCATTATACCCATATCCAAAGTTACAAACACTATAAAAGCAAGTGAATTAGACCTATCAATACCTTACCCCCAATAGAGAAGGTTTCAGAAATAGAAGTATATAATCAATTATTCGAGTTTAGTGACAAAAATCAAATCATGTTTATCAATCAATCTGGTTTTCGAAAAAAACATTCTTGTGAAACATCACTACACGCTAACTGAATTTACTAATGACACAGATAAAGGTAAATATGTTGTAGCCGACTTTTTGGATTTCAAAAGGGCCTTTGAAACGGTTGATAGAAGTATTTTGCTTCAGAAGCTGAGAAGATATGGGAATGAGGGGATGGTTTATGAATGTATAAGTAATTATTCATCAAATAAGAAACAGAGAGAACGTGTGAACGATTATTTCTCATCATATATAACAAATCACACAGGAGTACCACAAGGTAGTGTGCTTGGTCCCCTATTATTCATTCTATATCTGAATGATATACAATTATTTACAGACTGTGAGTTCTTCAACTTATTTGCAGATGATACCTTATTGGCCTGTACTGGAGTAAATTTTGAAGAAATTCTTGGCAGAATGAATAAGGTTTTAGAGAAAGTAAAAAAATATCTGAAAACCAATAAAATGGAACTTAACGTTGAAAAAAACCGAAGCAATGATGATCACTACTAAATTCAAATACAATCAAATAAATACAAACAACATAAATATAAAAATTGAAGATGAACGTATAGAAATAGTAACATCAGTGAAACATTTGGGATTTCAACTTGATAATTGCTCATCATTCCACGACCACTTCCAGTATATTGAAAAAAATATTACAAACAAATTAAATTTTTTTTCAAGAAACGCCAAAAACTTATCAACAGGTACAAAAATGTTGGTATATAAATCAATAATCCAACCCCATTTTGACTACCGTACATCTATTTTATTCTCTTTTAATTTGAACAAAGTGCAAAAAATACAAAAATTTCAAAATCGGGGAATGAGAACAATTTTAAAATGTAATAGGTATACACCAATTTCTAGCATGCTATCTGCTCTACAATGGCTCTCAGTATCCATAAGATCATTCTATTGTTCCATGGTTTTCATTTATGAAATATTAAATAAAATGACCCCACCATCTTGCTTTCATTAATAACTTTCAATGAAGGCATTCATCACCATTCTACTGGGCACAACAGTCACATTCATATAAATAGAACCAATACAAGAAATAGTATGAGTAGTTTATTTTTCAAAGGTTTTGTCCGATTCAATGACTTACCTGATTCAATTGAATCTATTCTGTCATTGAAGATTTTGTTGATTATATTATATTTCAAGTTAGCTAACCTGTATATTAAGAATCCTACTTAAAAAATAAATTCCAATTCAATATACGATCCACTGAATTTAAAAATATGCGATATATAAAAATGGAATTGAGTGCTCAAAATTACTGGAAATGTTGACAGTGGCATACGGTGAGTGTACTCTCAGTCTGAAAAATGTTTATAAGTGATACGAGCTTCTCATAGAAGATGTGAATGAAACGCTCGCCCTGGACGCTCTAGGAAGATATTGGCAGATCAAGATCTTCAGATGATGTGGTGCAATCTTGGATATTGACGCCAAAATGAATTCATTAAATGCATTTGATGAATGCCATGTATAGAGCAAGTGCCTGTTAGCCAAACACTTCAAATCAATCGATTCGAGCGAAGCTCTTTGCTGTGGACAGAAAGTCCTGTCCAGTTATCTCTGGTGCGTTGGTATTATACCATCGGAGGCCATGAAATCCTTCTAGATCTATCTCCTCAAATAAAATTCACAATCCCTGTTGCAAATGTTTGGACCTACGTTGTTTACCAGGTTTTTTAAAGGAATATAACAATGTCAGGAGAGATAATTCCGCTTTCTGCTTCGATAAGTTTGTTGGGGGTTGAAATGGACACTAATATGTCTTGGCACAACCATATCGCTGGAATTGCAAAGGCTGCTTCTCAAAAGCTTGGAACACTGTTCCAAACCAGAAAATTGTGCACACTTCTTTGGGAGTATTTACCATGTATGGATCTTCCATTGATGGATTCCATCTAGAAAAGAGCCTTCCGCCTGATTGGAGACACGAACATTACTTGCAACCCTGATAGTCTGGAACATCGAAGGAAATTTGGAGATTTGTCACTCTTCTATAGATACTTCCACCGGAAATGTTCAAGTGACACATATGATTACAGTAAGAGCGATACATATCAGAAATAAGCGACGAACTGTGACTGATCATCATTTTGAGATTCAACTCAATACACCTCGAACTTCACTGTTTGAGAATTATTTCATTCAGAGAACTGCGTTTTCGAGAAATGAATTCCCTGAGATCATTTCTCCAAATGGATATAATCTCCAGAGATTCAAATCCAATGTGTATCGCTACTTTCGATCAGGCAACGCTCTTAGAGTGCTTTAAGGATTTTCCTCTAGTGCTTGTGCTTTGTCCTTGAAAAATATCAAATGAAATTCAACATATCAAGTGAAAATAAGTTGGAAAAGTGTTTACTTGATACATTACTTCAATTACAAACCCTTGGGCAGTGGACTCTTCAAGATCAATAATCGAGTATGCCTCATTATTATGTGCTATAAGAAAAGATCTAAACAAATTTAGCTACTGAAAAATTAGCCGGGGCTTCTGTGAAGTATGTATGAGGAAGATGAAGAGAACAAATTTTATATAGATATAGGTTATCCGCTATTGAACTCAAATAATCATTGATTTCAAGGTAGATATGCAAGTTACGGAATGAGTGGTGAAAGTGGGAAAAGAAATCGTCATTGTTTTGAATAATATTGGAAAACGCGTAGGAATTCTCAGAATCATTTCAGACACTGTTAATCATACAACTTAACGGTGAAACAGTGAGTACTTCTGCCCATTCGATATGGTAATACCACTTAAATTCTTTACGTCCAGGATATCCCGTAACTGAATAGTCACGCTATGAATATTCACTGATTACTTCATCTCGATCAAATATCCGGTTGTCAAGTATCGAAAGGTAAAGCCATCTCTCACGAACGAATTTTGAAGAAAAAGTGGACCATAACTTCCTGTTAGTTTTTACAAACAAAAATTCATTTTTCAAAAACAACTTTCATTGTTTGTAATCAATTCGAAAATGAACAAGACGAAAAATCTCATGCAATATTCATTCACCTCAATTATTCTTATTCTATAACAAACGATAATTACTTGAATGAACATAGGCTTTCACGGCTGGAATCACGATTGAAGAGAACAAAATCCGGGCTGGCAGGGCGTGATCTAATGGAACCTGAACTTCTCCAGGTGTTCAGGTATTCAAGTATCCATTTGTATAAAATTTTCTATATCTCATTACAGATGAGTCATCACTTTAAAATAAAACAGTGAAACCCACTTATCTATATTTCAATATACTACTTATTGCACTACAGTACTTGTATTTGTAAAAACAATTATAATGACAATGTTATTGATAAAATGCAGTAGACTTGGTTTATAGACAGGAATAAAACTTGAAGGCTATCTATTTTCTTCGGATGGACAATATTTCTTCCAATCAATTATCTGTTCCACCATTTTCCATCTGTATATCAACTTTTTTTGTTGGATATACGTATAAAAAACAAGATTGGAACAGATAATCAATTCATTTTTAGTAACAGTCTTCAACAAAGCTTCACCTATTCGTACCTAGTTTTAAGACTCTCTCCTTACTCCATATGTTTCACTTTTACGTCCAAAATTTCATGTTCTTTGTCCAGTATGGAAAATACTCCAATTCAGAGGCTCTGTTTTCAGTCACAGAATAGGGCATGTTGAACTAAGAAATCTATTAGGTCTTCTTGTTAGTCTAACTGGCTTATATTGTAGTCATTTTAAAATAAACCTATTTTGTCTCTCAACTTATATGGTTTCTTTAGGCCGAAATCCAATAATATTAAAATCGACACTAACTCCAAATCTTACTCCAAGTTCAGAGGCGAGTTCTACCTCCTGAAGGTAACTTTCCAAACGTTCAAAATCCCAAACAAGTGTCACGGCTTCTTTTTTGATGTCTCATCCAACAAACTTTTCATCTAGCTTGACCAGCATCAGTTATCACTTCAGTAAGTAATAAATTGACTATTTTCAGGATAAATTATTTTTTTAGGAAAAGAGGTTCTTCGCTTTCTATTTCTCCATCATTGAACAAAAACTGTGGAAATTTTCCCTTTCGTCAGTGTTCAAGTAGTCGTTCCGAAAGGGTTCATAATGTACAGGAGTTTTCAGTGTAGTTACTTTTTTCTTCTTCCTTCCTTTGGAAGGACTGAACTGAAAAAAGTGAAGTGAAGTGAAAATGTGTTTTTGGTTTTTAGCTATGTTGTCAAGTAAGACTAAAAAAAAAACGAAAATTCCGATTTTCATTTTTTTTCGGATATTTCCGGAAAAACTTGAAAGTTTTCAAGTTTCATAACAATATTTTGTTGAGCACAAAAAGCTCGACGTATTCCCTGTTTAGGAGATCCCAATGGTGGGGGTCGAATTTGAATTACTCTGTATAAGTGTGGATAAAGCAGTTGGTATTAACATACAATAAATACTGTTCACTTCTGATTGATGCCAAATATTCAACTACATAAAATAATTCAAATAAGTGAGGTGACAAAAAAAATAGGTAGTCAAATTTACTTACCAGAAGAAAAATGTAGAAAATTCCTTCAAACGAAAATTGACAACGCTATGATATGAAAAATTATCGTGCTTCAGAAATGTGAGCAAGAAAAAGTTGTTTCTGTTAACTCCCACATCATATTTCAGCATACATTATTTTATTAATATTAATTCCGAAAGATGCAAGTCACCATATTCCATAACGTCAGTTTTGTCACTTCACACGCACTGGTTCGTTACTGGAACCTAATTAAATTAATTGCACGCCGTTTAGTTGAGCTAATGAATAGTAAAGCTCCAATTAAATTAATTCTTGTTATGAATATTTATGATGTGTATTGTGGTATTGTGACATTATTGCGCTACCAATAACCAATAAAGAACTCTAGGGAAATGAATAAATAATTACAATAGAAGGGTGTAAATATTCGACTTTCAACGAGTCAAAGTCTGAGTGAGTGGTATGCAAAATGGTCTCATTGAGTTGTACTGAAGTGAGAGTCATATAGGAGAGACAGAAGTTACCTTCTCAACTTTATTTATCGCTAATTTTCTCAATTCTTGTGTTTAGAGATTGTTATCAATAGTTCTGAATATTTTAACCCTTTTGACATTACTACTTTGCCTTCCACCAGTTCAAGAGGCCAAACTTGGGTTATTTATTTCAATTGAATGAACTTATCACAACGAAACAATTTGAATGTTTTTAAATTGAAAGAGGTGTATTTGTAGACGAAATAAATGTTTAAGAAAAAAAGAATTTGGCTTTCTACTTCTCCATCTTCATACAAAAAAATGCGGGAATCTTCCAAAGGAAGGAAGAAAGCAATCAACTTTAGAATTACCTTTTCACAAAGATTTGCAGATCATGCATAGAAGTTACTTTTAGACACAAACTGGAAAAAAGCCCTCTCGAAGCTACTGATTTTAAATAAATATTGAATAACATGAAAGGAATAGTACTTTTGAAATAACTGTTTTTATATGAATATCAAGTGCGTCGCTAGCTTATGACTAAAGGGGGGGCAATGGGACAACATTATGGAGGACAAAAAATATGAACGCCTGGTACAGTCGAAAGCATAAAGCGTTACATTTTGGAATCATTTGCCTCAATGACGATTGTAATAAGAACGGTTCTGATATCAATGTATAAAACTTCACAAGCTCTCGACAGCACAATAACTAATTCAAACTTTTGAATACAGTAATAATTATTTATTTTAACAAGAATAATATTTAATTGAAACATAACCTGCGGAGATTTTTTACAAAACTTTCAACCACTTCATCATTAAAATCATTTAGATTTTATTTATTATAGCTCTGTGTACGCTCATCATTGCCAGACCATTAAGGCGATCTTCTGCCACGGTGCTTCTTAGCCATGTTTTCAGTCTTCTGAGGCTGCTGAAGAATCACTCTACTGTACAGGTCGTGCATGGTAAAGCGATCAAAATTTCCAATGCTTTTTCCGTTTCGGGAAAGAAGGAATTTGTTTCTTTTAGGACAACAACAACTGTAAGATTTATTAGATTAAGCCTAGCGTGCCACAATTGCTGCCAAAGTTCGATTTCATTCTTTATGTTCGGTAACTCATAAAACTGGGCAATAGATTCACAAGTTTGTTTTAGATTTTCAGTTGTCGTCTTTTGCATCTGCGCCAATTTTCTTCCAAAGATAATGTTTATGAGAATAATTGGAAGATTTTCCTTAAAAACTCTGATAGTTTTGTGTTTCTCATTCCATCTTGTCTCGCAAAGTCTGGAAATATTAGATATCAACTTCCTCCTCAAAACTGATTCCCGAAAAAAGTTTATAGTATCTTTGGTGGTTCCCATGGCATTTCTGATTTCAGGAAGTGAATTTAGATAATTGTTGAAACAATAACTTCTACTTTAGGTATGCCGCATACAAATTATACAAAACTAAGGTGAATGCTGTTGAACGGCTGTCGTAGAAAGAAATGCAATGTACACAACACATACACACACCATACCTACCCCCTACCTACATATTTTCACACTATTCAATGGCAAATCTGATATAGTCGTGATGATAATGGCGGCGATTTCAAAAACGGATGTCAAAATCTTAATTTTATTCTGAATATTTCAATACTTTCTACAATATATATTGAACCTTGTGAATTTATTTACTTTTTGTCATGCGATGCGGAATGTATTAATAGACAAGGATGTCAATTGCTCGCACTTTGGTCGCTTTGCGGCTAACTTCATTTGATCTCTAGTGAGGACAACTGTTCCCCCCCCCCGGCCCCCCGCTGGCTACGCCCTTGATGAATATTGAAATATATACATGAAACTTTATCCTATTCAGTTTGTTTGAAGCAATTGAATCAGCTACAATTCACAATAAAGTATATATGAAACAGATGAAATTTCACTTACATGCAACACTATCATCAAGAATAACGGACATCAATGTTTCACAATGAGACACTCGTCTTATTCTCCTGCGGAGGATATAAATATGAAAGAGTATAAACTCAAAACCTTTCTTTCCCTATTTGAAAATGTTTTTCTTTCGATTAGATATCGAATAAAAATTTAATATTCACCTGAATATAACATACCTTTCGTTGTTAAGTTGTCCAGCAACGCAAACAATATTATTTGTCACTTTGATGATTTTTCAATATTCAAAATTATGGACCAATGAGGTAGGAAAATGCGCCGTGAAAGTTATGCAAACTACTTTTAGGGACACCCAGCCATAAGAAACCTAAAAACTTGAAGCTAGTCACATTTAGGTAATTTCCAAGTGTAAATTACTGTCTTTTTTGTAAGAACATCTTCGAAAAATCTGTGAGAAACTATTAGAACTAGGGGTTATATTTTTAGGAGTGATTAATTTTTTTGGGAAAGAAAGTTTTTGGCTTTCTACTACTCCATCTGATACAAAAAAAGGGATGAGGAAGTAATCAATTTGAAACTCTATACATTCATGTATAGTAATCAATTTGAAACTCTGTACATGAATGTATAGAGTTTCAAATTGATTACTTCCTTCCTTTCTTTGGAAGATTCTCTCATCCCTTTTTTTGTATCAGATGGAGTAGTAGAAAGCCAAAAACTTTCTTTCCCAAAAATATTAGAACTCCTACAAATATGAACTATAAATACCCTAATTAAAATCTACATACTGCCTGACTGTGTCGTCGATCCTATAACAGCTATAACTTTCTCCAGAAAAGAAGTAACCTCATTCATATACCTCAGTAGCAATTTCCAAATCCATTTTTGGAATGATACTGGCACGTACTAATAGAAAACTTGGTACTGTAAATTTCTTCAATTCTATTAAGAGGTAACTTTGGAGTGTATCTTTTCATTCGAACCGGCCTCTTTTGCCAACTTTGAGAACTGAAAACATTTTTGGTATGTCCTCTACAGGCAGTTGAGTCCAGCAATGCATTTATGGTTCAGCCTAGCACCACTGATGAGACCTATGGCGAGTTGAAATACTTCTGTCTGGTGTTGAATCATGAATGCGTTGTGTTTGGGCTCTAGTTTACAACTAACTAGGTTGCATAGCTTTCCTGTAAATAATATTCGTTTCAATTCTATAATGATGTTTGAAGAAAAACTGAATAGGAAAAAGTGAAAAATAATCATATTTTTCAAATATTTCGGTATACATTAAATCATCTTAAATGTAATAGTGATTCACAACAATCATTTGATTTCTGAAACAGACCTCGGTTACTAGTTGTTTTTGATATTAATTAATTAATTCATGTTTTTGTTTCAGGTAAAAACTAATAGAGGGTAGGATCTAGGAACAATACGCAATTTTCAGTTTTTGGTAAAGTATACTCCTAATTAACAATTTCTCCAGATTCAGATATCGTCACGTCCAAATCATAAAGCTGGTTTTTATATTCTCCATTTTTTGGTTCGGCTCAGATACAATTTATGTGGTATTGAATGTTCTATAAAGAAAGATGAAAGACTACAAATTGATCGCTATATTCGATACTATTCAGCAGGTACCTCGATTTTGATGAATGCCAATAATCTATTCATTTCACTTTCTCATCCCACAACAATCAGTGCTTCAATTGTTTTCACGGAAGAAAGTAACAGATTTTAACAAGAAACAACACTATACCTTCCTGTCCGTTTAGCTCTAATTCATGTACAGTTGCTGTATTCACAGACTTTCAACAATTTTGTCAGTCACATTGTAATTGAACCACTTTGATCTCTGTTACAGATAATTTCACAAAAAATTGCTTCATCTCAGTTATCGTTTAATATCGATGGATTTGTGATATATTTACAAATTTAAGGAAAAGGGAATACTAGGATTCATTTTCAATACTGTTTCTATACTCAACTAGGTAAACTAACGTCCTATGGACATTGGAATGAATTAAAGAATATTGTCAACACACTGACATCCATGTCAGTTGTTTGTTGGATTGCACTTTGGATTATACAATTCTATTGAATTTCCATAAAAATATTTTACAATCCAAATACAATACAAATCCAAATACCTTATGATAGTTCCTACATATAACAAAAGATTTTTCAATAACATTTGAAAAATAACAGTATCATTTTCCGAATTCATTTCAATAAAAAATGTGCAAACATCACAATTTTGGTGTATCTTGAAATACTCCCAACAACGACGAATTATTAATATAGTATACAATACAGTAACAAAATCCTAGTTGAACTTGTCAACCATTTCTGATTGAGCGGATTTATTAACGAATCCTTACGTATAACGCCTCAATATTCATAGTTTCAACAATGCAAACTTCCGTTTTTAAAAAACCCCAGATAAAATACTTAGTCTGCCGAAGTCAAAATTTTCTGGCAATGCTACTAATCTCATCTATCGTCCGAAGCAGAGACGCCCTATCTTGTTTCAACCAAATTCTATAGATTAAGCACCATCTTCCACCTTGAGAATCAATACTATTAAAATATGAATCAGTTCGTCGTGGACAAACCTTATTTACTGTTTGTTTTACCGAAAAAGTATAGTCCAACTGATTAGGTGAATTGGGATGCTCCATCATTATCCTACTAAGTGGAATCTTTCAATTGGGTGAAAGTTATACCTACAGAAAAAACCTGACGTCTAATTTTTGATCAACTGCCAGATGACGAAAGCGATAGTAATATTACAATCATGGCAGTTGAGTAAAAGATTTTGAGTGTTTCATTTTTGAGAAAATGCTTTTATTTCAATGTTACATACTTCAAATTCTTTCAGTTAGGTGTTGAATGCCTCAATGGGATGCTTTCAGAATAATAAGGTTCTCACAATAATGAAATCGGCTTCTTCATTTGGCCAAATCACAAGTATATCATATTCCTCCCCATGTGCTCTAGTTATTCCAAATTGCCATATATGGTCAAATGGTACTTATTGAAAAAACAATACACTTTAAAGAAAGATTTGAAAATCTTTATTCATTATATATTTTCATGTTTTCATCTTGTGCATTTCAAAATAGCTTCTTGGCAGGCAGTAATAGAGTGCTGAAGATACAAATCACTTCGAAATCGCAAACATGTTTAAATGTTTCGAAATCATCTATTCAAAACTTGAACAACTAAGTTAACACCACTGTGAAAATAATTGAAGAACCACCTTTCAAGTAACTAACAACTTTAATTTTTATTAAATCCAAGATGGCCGCAGCTACAAAATGGCGGATAGCATATTGTTCCACAACTACCTCAATATGGGTATCAAATGACAGGGCGTGACTAGTAGAATTGTAGTGAACTTTAAAAAATATGTGAATTCAAGATGGCTGCAGCTACAAAATAGCGGATTACATATTTTTTCACAACTGCCTCAATATAGAAATCGAATGACAGGGCTTGACTAGTAGAATAGTAGTAGAATAGTAGTACACTTTGAAAAAGATGCAAATTCAACATGGCCGCGGCAACAAAATGGCGGAATACATATATTTTCACAACTACCTCAATATGAGTATCAAATGGCAGGGCTTGACTAGCAGGATAGTAGTATACTTTAAACATGTGCAAATTCAAGATGGTCGCAGCTACAAAATGGCGGATTACATATTTTTTCAAAAACAACCCAAGAAAAAAAGCCAAAGAAAAGGCCTTAACAAGAAAAAAAGAAGAAACTTTGAAGAAGATGCGAATTCAACATGGTCGCAACAACAAAGTATGAGTATCAAATGTCAGGGCTTGACTAGTAGGATAGTAGTACACTTTAAACAGATGCAAATTTAAGATGGCCGCAGCTACAAAATGGCGAATTACATATTTTTTCACAAAAACCTAAATATGGGTATCAAATGAGAGCTTGACTAGAACAAAGTACAATTTGCGGAGTATTACATATCACCTTGTAATACAGAGGCACTCAATGAACTGAACAGAATAAGATGAATTGAGTAACTTAATAAAAAACTGAAAATTGAAAGTAGAATTTATTTTGTTGGACGGTTTTATTGAAAAAAAAAGATAATTCGGAAGGTCCTAGATAGCAGCCATCACACCACTCGCCTCAGCAATTAACGATATTTGTCAAATAAAAAAATAATGAAATCGTTGGGCCTGGTATTCACATATTTACTCAGGTTATTCAGAATTATTTATAGTTTCCAGTACATTATCCACATCATTAATATCTTCTTTTTTTTTTCAATAAAACCGTATAAAAATGTTTTCTTACTCAGTTCATTTGATTACAAAAAATAAATATGTAGAAATATAATTTCATAACATTAATCTCCGCCAATCATCTACACAGTAGGTTCTAGTAAATATTTGCCGGAAAACAACTACTTCCCCGACTAATACCACAATAGATATTGAATTATATGCAAGATTTCTCAAAGAGGGTAGTCTCTCAGATGTTTCTCGTTCATCCAACAGCAGGACCATGTTGAAATTATTCGTATAGATCACCTATATAGCAAATGAAAGCACAAATTTTATTTGATTCGAACAAAATGTACTATTTTTCCAACAAATGAGCAAATGATGATCCATTTTGGATATTCCGTAAGATCGATACTGAAAACTTTACCACCAGATTTTTCAAAGTCGGGATTGTCAGGCGTTCAGATATAGAAATATAGAAATAAACTGAGCATTTCTCCAGCAATATTTCCTCAAAATAGCGTGACTCATCAGAATGATTCACGATCCTGAGAGCAGATTATGGTTTTGGTTGTAGGTACATAATCAATGTAAAATGCACAACCAACTGAATTCAACATCAAATGAAAAAACATTTTATGCGAACTCATCATGGCTTGCCAGGATGGTGTTTTCAACACCTCAGTCTACCGCAGTCGTGTAATGGGTACAGAGGTTCCTGACACAAGGTGCAGGGCCTGCCGCGAAGCGCCCGTTATCCTAATTCACTTGCTATCAGCATGTCCAGCATATGCAGTCTCGACCTATATCCATCGCGGCCCTAATAGTTCTATATTACCATCTATGCCACTCTTACGGTATTAACGAGACACCGGTGTTGCCCTACGCTCCGGGGATATTGAATCCGCTGTGAGAAACGGGAAGTGCAGATTTTATTGGAACAATTCGTTCCCCGCCTCCAGGCTCATACAAGCTAATAAGCCTGATGTAGTCCTTCCCGACCACCAGAGCAAGACGTTATTTGTCGTGGAGTTTTCATCGAGCGAAAAGAGGATGAAAAACGGATCAAATATCGAGATTTTCTCTTCGAATTCCGCAGACTCTATCCAGACCACTCTGTCAAGATGGTTGTTCTGATTATTGGAGTCCTTGGTGGAATGATGTCATCTATACCCTCGAATGTTAAAATCAGTATGATTTTAGATTCGAGCCGGACAGATGCAGAAAGCTATCATTCTTGACTCACTGCGCTTGCTCAGGGCATATGCTTCTCGGACCCAATGATCACCAACTACGGTGAGAAAAAAAGTATTTTTATTTTGTCAATCTGGGATACATATACTTTTTTTCTCACAATTGGAAAATTGCTAATCCTAGGGCTGACGTCAAAGGCGAAGTTCAAATCAATTATTCAAAATTACTGATTTCTTTAACCTCTTTTACCACTTAACCTTTTCGTAAAACAGTTTTTCCAAAGTTTCGAACATCAATCCTAGATTCATCTGTTTCCGTCTCATGAATTGGCCTTCTTAAAATTGAAATTCAGAAAGTCAGGAAATATAAAAATTTCACGGCCAGACATAACGGTGTGGAAACTGTTTTAGCCGCGGTCTGCAGGTTTTTATGTCTGACGTTTCGTCTACTACTGCGGTAGACATTATCAAAGACGATGTGGTAACGGTCGCAGTGCTCGACTTGTTGTTCCCGTCGGAAACAACATGGAAACGCATGGCTTGGTATCTCCTTATTGGATTATCTGACCGTGTTTGTGTACCATTAAGGACACATAGTCAGATTGCTCTTTTTTGAATTTCTATTGCCCATTCATATACTCTTGGATAGTAATTTTGAGTGTTTTCAAATATTACTAACTTCGAGTGAGATAACGTAAGTGCCTTTTTTGTTGGTCTGGGGGTTACTTTGGCTTTCTTTCTGCTAGGTCGTATGTCTCGCTTAAATTTTACTTCGCCGTCGCCGTCGTGTCATTAATGTTCAGTTCAAGAACTGATAGCGATTTGAATTTTGAAATTTGATATTAGTGCAGTTGTAATTACTTAAAATTTTTGTTATCCGTTTAAAATGTGGCGTCCTTGGACAAGTACTAATAGTAATAACGAGTGTGATAACAACCCAGACTATTTCCAGTCTAGTGACTCTAATAGCGATGGTGAACAATGCAAAAAAGATACCAACTCCGGGTATTGCTAAAGGTTCTCTGGGGTCTTTAGCTGACCTTGAACTTTGTCTGATAAAATTTTTGTTGACCTAAATATTGGTTTCACGTCATATTTCTTTGACATTATCTCAATGCGGTCTGGGGGTTACTTTGGCTTTCTTTCTCCTGGGTCGTATGTCTCGCTTAAATTTTCCTTCGCCGTCGCCGTCGTGTCATTAATGTTCAGTTCAAGAACTGATAGCGATTTGAATTTTGAAATTCGATATTAGTGCAGTTGTAATTACTTAAAATTTTTGTTATCCGTTTAAAATGTGGCGTCCTTGGCAAGTACTAATAGTAATAACGAGTGTGATAACAACCCAGACTATTTCCAGTCTAGTGACTCCAATAGCGATAGTGAACAAAGCGAAAAAGATACCAGTGAATAAAATTTGGATGCATTAGAATATTGAAACAATGAGAGAGAATATGTTTCGATGTATATATGAATCTACGTCACAAGTTTGGTTTCCAGGTAAAACTATTACAAGCAACATCAGGTTTGACCGAAATTCCTACGTAAAGGAAATACGTAAAATAGTCAAAAACAAACCTTGTGAACGCAAGACGCGATGTGACACAGGATTACCAAAACTTATAGATGTACTTCAAATAAAATAATTGGAAACACAATATACAACTGTTATAAAAGTAATGAGATTTCTACAACTTAAATCATAAGAAAGAAATTGAATATTTCCGGCCATAACGTGAGCTGCAGTGACAAAACTCTTCAGAAATTAGGATTTAGATTTGAAATAATAAACAAACGTCAAGCAGTTTTGGAAAGTAGATGATATTTTGAAAATGTGTACGCCTAACAACAGGCCTGCAAACAAAGGATCGCGACTAATCATTGTGCATTGTGGAGGAATTAAAGGATGGATTCTGGATTCTTTGAAATTATGTGGAAAAAAACTTGAGAACTGTAATGCTGAGTATAATAAGAACATGGAAGTTAATATTTTCGAGGAATGGTTTGAAAACAAATTTCCCAAATTTGGATGCGAATAGTGTAATAGTTCTTGACAACGCTTCCTATCATTCGCGACAGCTCATCAAATTACCAAATAAAAATTCGAGAAAACAAGAAATACAAAGTTTTTTAATGGATAAAGATTTGTATTCTGAGGATTACTATATCAAAAACCAACTACTTGAAGTTTTACAGACAAAAACATTTGAATTTTTTCGTAGTCCCCATTTAAAAAAAATGGGTAAAAAAATAAAACTTCACTTAGATGGCCATGACTACAAATCTAGATGGAATTTTCAATGCTGAACAACTTTTCTGAATAACATTTTTCGAAATTTTTCAAAATAAGAGTACTTCACTCCTGTCTCAAAATCAAATATTTACGTATGTTTTACTGTATTTTGTTGGTGCATGTTTAGTTTCAGGGGAAGCACAAACTTTCATCAAGAATAACTTTTTGTCGAAAAACCCTTAATAAATGAGTTTCCCATATGGTGCATACTTTGAAAATGCCTTTATAGGATGAAACTGCAGTAACGTTAGTTACAAATAAAAGTGATGAAAAAATAGAAAACATTAGAATGTTGCCTTATTTCGACCAATTAAATTATCTTGTGTCGCCCTCTAGAAGTATATTTTTCAGGCCTAGGTTTCAATTCTTCCTTTCAAACTCACCCTTGATTCAAATGAAACAGATGAACTTTTCCTCACGAAATGTAACATTCAAAAATCAAGATGTCTAAAAACATTTTACTTTTCTTTTTAATCACAATTATCGTACGATGTTTCAGAAAGAGGCAGGTTCAAGTGAACGTAACATATTCAATATGTGATGCTAAATCCCAATTTCAAATATGTATTTGAGAAAGAAGGACCACGGAGTGACCTCTTGAAGACTTTATAATAACAGCAAACTTGGAAAAATTATCGATTAGTGTCATAGGAAACCAAACATTCGTTGTAACATTTATATACTGCAAAATTCATTTACACAAATGTAAATTCCAAAATTAACATGCTGCTTCCTAGAAAATCCGGAAAAAGCAAAGGTATTGAACTGGCAACTGATCAATTAAGCATTTTTTTCATTGAATCATTTTATGAATTCCTCCAATTTGCTACTTGGACCAATATAACAAAGAATTGATAATGTTGAAATCAAATACAACAGCAAGAGACCATCTATCTGTCTCAATGTGACATGAAAAAAAGATCTCCTTGCGATTTTTGCTTCTGGATATCATGTTGATGATGTTATGATTTTGGTCATCACTGATAGCTTCATTTGGACCATTGTTCTTGTTTTTTTTTTCAGCACAGGCTAAACTCTAGCGGTTCCTAACAGTTATGTTTCCTCAACAGGTTAAAAAAGTACATTCTTACTAGAGTTTTTACCCAGCCGCATACTATGAAGAAAAATAAACTGAACTTTTGGTCATTCCTTGGTGCGACTCTGTACAAGCAGTCTAGTCTGGGAGATTACGTGCACCATGCATGATAATGTTTTGGAGCACTCTGTTGCTTAGATGGACTGAGTAATACGAAACCGAAACACAGCTGTTATCAGAAACTGATCACAAACTGCATTCAAACAATAATATATGTTATTCTAGGACAATCCTTCAAATCGAAATCTCACTTGATTCCCATGACATGCAAAAATTCAATTATGATTGTTATTCTCGCTTGAGGGTGAGAATAGCTGTGCCAGAAAGTACCGGGAAAAATCATCCCTTCAATCAAAAATCGGGTCTACATTTTTTTATTGATTATGTAGTTACTGATGATGGCTATATTCAGTTCTCGTTTGGTTACCCTGTATCCACTCTTATGAATAGATATAAACATCTGATAGGGCCGATATTCAGACCTCATGCAGAAAATATCAATATAATTATGTACCAAACTTAACCAAGTTAGAAGTTGTCTTTTGAAAAAAATATTTTTTGAATGGACAAGAGACGAAAAAAACAATAACTAATATCTCCAAATTATTATATTTGTGAAACTAACTACTCATAATCAATGAGTTTTAAAAGAGTTGAAGTTAAAATTTTCATGTCTGTGAATGTAAAAAAGTAATTACTATACATTCACTTCTTTTGTAGAATAGACATACAGAGAAACTCAATTCATGCCATTTCAACAAAAAATAGGTTCGCTATGTTTCAATTTCTAATTGACTATGATTTATGATAAATAGAAAATTAAACTGCGACACATTTTTTCTCATATAGTGCAAATAAATTCCTTGAGATACTTGTTATGTTGATAACATCAAATAACAGTTTATATTTCAATAAGAATTTTCAGAATCGTTGTCAAACTTATCCTTATGAAAATACAATTATGCATCTGAGTAGCATATTTTTTATACAAAATGTCGAAATTTGTTTGACTTTTGTGCATTTACATCGAGACATTAATGAATAATTATAAATATGGAAGTCGATATTGTAAATCTATACAACAAAAGAAACTATATGTCTCTCGTTTGATGGTGTTTGACAATGTTTCATGATGAATTTCACTAGTTCGGATTTCCATTGTCTACTATATAAAATGATTTGAAATCCCTGAAACAACTAAAAAAAAAAGAATTGAAAATGAATAGCTGAAAATAACAATTATATTAACGGAAATGAACCTGAAATGAAAGAATAGTGAAATAAAATACAAGTAAAAATAGAACAATTGAATAAATAAAAATAAAGTAATGAAAAAATAAAATAAAAAGTGGAGAGATTACAAGTCACGTTAGTTCACGACGAGTGAGGCTGCTACGGATGTTCAAATCATTTTATATAGTAGACAATGGAAGTCCGAACTAGTGAAATATATATCTCTCTCCAGGTTTTATTGGCTTCTGCCAATAGAAACGCAAAAAAATTAATAATATCCATTCTGGTAATTGCATTTGTGTTCATTTTGATAAGTTATCAGTAATACAAAAAGTATAACTCCCACGACATATGACTGTATCATTTAGATACATTCATGATCCGTTCATGGTGTTGGTTAACAAATATTAATGATCTAGAAAAATGTTTTCAGAAGTGACCATTAAAAAATATTTCTTCTAGAAACTCAACTCACTTTTTTATTGATATTGAAGTATATCTGTTTCAAAAATATGTTTTTCCGTTAACCAGCTGTTGCTTTCTTGGTAACGACAATCTTCATAAGTCGAAACTTTTAATTAACGGGATTTTAACGAATTAATTGCGATTCATAGCATAGAACCCAGAAAATTGAGTCCTGGCAACAGATTACTTCTTGGAAAGAAAATCATGATGAAATTCATCTATAGATTAGGAAATATAGTCTGAAATTACTTTTTTGGAAATTAAAGAAGGTCAGATTATAAAACGGGGAGATTTTTGTATTATTTTTATGGGTTACATACCCATTTATCTACGTTTTCAATACCAAAAGTTGATGAACGATCAGTTTATATCCTCTGTATCAAAGTAGTTCGAATGAATATCAACCAGCACAATTATTCAAGATAACACTTTCTGTCGCTTGTTGCATTATGTTTCAATGCTGTATCCGATTATATTGAAACCCAATTATCAAACCTCAGAATTCGCTTTCTATAATTTGCGCAATTACGCTCTTTTTGTTGAATTTAAACAACTTTCGTTGATTGATCACGAAATTACAGTCATTTACATCAGTTTAATTACATTTACCCACATTCGTCATGGTCTATATATCATATGTTCATTCTGTATGCGACATTTATGGAGTCAATGTTTCTTTTTACGTAAAAGCAACTGGAGCAAAGCTCACTGAACAAAAATATTCCTATGATCGAGTCAACTGAGTCTCTAGAAAAAACGTGGATTAGTGTTCCGTTAGTTATTGCAAACGAGAACAGATCAATGAAAATCCCAAAAATTGAAAGTTATCAATTAATCATTTAACAGTATGACTGAAAATTCGAGATACTCGTATCATTCAACAGTTCTACAAAAACGCAACACGTCTTACGTTATACAATATCTTCTTCAGACGTGCCTATACTATTTTAAATCTACATATACAGTTAGGTGCATAACCCATAAAAAAATTCTGATACAAAAAAAAAAGAACTTGAACGATTAATTCACTTTAGATCTCCTAAGAAAAGAAAACGGGCCCAAAGTTTCGAAAACTATTCTGATCATGAGTTGTTTGATAGATTTGTGAATCTAACCAACAAATGAAACTCGATTATTATTAAATGGCCTCAGTAAAAACATAAAACCATATATTAATTCTACAAGCATAGAAAGTTCAGGTAGCTCTGAGAGTATTCCTAATTATGAATTTTATATTTTTAATTTTTATTTCTTGT
This sequence comes from Leptinotarsa decemlineata, assembly GCF_000500325.1. NCBI lineage: Eukaryota > Metazoa > Arthropoda > Insecta > Coleoptera > Chrysomelidae > Leptinotarsa > Leptinotarsa decemlineata. Next base: position 152,419 of record NW_019290075.1, read on the forward strand.
TGTCAACAATCTTTTAATTTTTCAGCTCGTGTTAATATTTTGATTTTTTGGTTGTTTCTTGTATGTTATTTCATTTTTTTGGTTGATAAAATTGTTTTTTCAGCTAATCTTTTTGATTTTTTACAGATTCTTTCAGGAATTTCAAATCAATTCACATTATATTAGACAATGGAAGTCACTGCAAATATATTGAAATCAGAACCTCTTAATAAAATTTAGTCTAATAGAGAAATGAAAATTGTAAAATCAATCAAACATAAAGCTGATGATAATGAAGTGATTTTCATGATAGCAAATAAAAGTCGAACGGTTATTGCATTAGATAAAAACGACTACGTAGGCAAAACTGTAGATTTCCTTAATTCAAGAAACTTCGATATTCTGAGGAATAATCGCATAACTATGTACAAGAAAAAGGTAAAGGAAACCCTTAACACAATAGAGCTGGTAATGATTGGAAGTGATAAATGCAGGACAATTATCATGATTCCACAACAACCCAAACTGTATTCACTTATTTTTCCAATTAGACCTGTGGTATCGTTTGTAACGGCTCCAACCTAAAAGATTTCGGGAATGCTCATAGACTAATTTCAAGCCACGATACAGTTTAATTGATACATATCAATTAGTGAATGATATTGAAAACGTAACTCTTCCTGATGTCCAAAATGAATTTCCCAGTGATTCGCCAATTGAAACAATTGAGCTGGTTGAATTAGGTCAGGTTAGGTCCAAAGTGAGTGTGTCTATTCGACCCTCCACCGTAACCCGTAAGGGTTTATTGTGGCTCACACCTATTCATACTCGACCAAATGAACCCAAACTACCACCACTGATAAGTAGTTTTTCAGGGCAGATGGTGAGAGTACGGCTCTGGTTGAGTGTCTCTTAGACAAAAACCATGTTAATCCTGTGATGGAATAGTAAATTTCGATTTTTTTTCCTATATGTCTATTTCAAAATCATTTCCAATTCAACAAAAAGTTTTATTCATGCAGTGAAGGACTAATACTGGGGAACCCCTCGAGTCCTTTGCTGGCTGAAATTTTCATAGGTAATCTAGAGAATGAAACCCATAATAGTCAGTGAAATAACAGTTTCTTCTACTGGTACAGATACTAGATGATATATTAGACTGTTTTACTGGTATAGCTAGATAATTAGGTGAGTTTGTCGAATATGTCAATTTCATCCACTCGTCAATCAAATTCTCTACTGAAAGGCAGGTGAATGATACAGTGAACTACCTTGACTATTACGAGAATTGGTGATAAACATGATTTTGCAAATTTCCACAAACCATCTTATTCGCACATTGCTAAACATAATTCCTCCACAGATCCCTACCAGCATAAAGTAACTCCATTCAGTAGTATGCTTCACAGACTATTGAATATTTCTGTGTCGGAAAATAATTTTCAGAGAAGGCTGAGTTTTATCAAACAAATCGCTGTTAACAAGGGTTACAAGGTAGATATTATCGACTCTATTCCTACCAATTTCTAGTTTGAGCAAATGTATTGAAAACAAGGAAGACAAGACTTCAGGATTGGGTCGATCAGGAGTATGAGTTGACTTGTAGCGAACTTTCATATTGTTCAAACGGAAAGAAGTTTTTCTTAAAGATGTAAAGATCATAAACGTAGTTCTTTGAATAGAGATACAAATTTCACGATTTGCAAATCATCTCTTAACAGAAAGACATGAGTTCAAACACGACTATGATGTATTTCATTCAGAAAAGTTTGAAAAATGTTCAAAAATTAATAGATTTGGGAATTTGGGTCATTTATTGATTGCCCAATTCTGATATTTTCAAAATTTCATCTTTCCAAATCATACTGATATATTATCAACAGATATATTGATCTTTAACGCAGAATCTCGACCTAAATCTTTAAATTACTAGGTTGGAATAATAAGTAAACTTTGTGTGTTCGTAATTTCAAGGAGTATATGTTATAAAATTGTGGATAATGTAATAATTACTGTTATTGACACAACCCATTTTTACGCAAGCTTTACTTGAAGCTCACAATGTAGTTATTAAAGAATGAATACAGTCACGACACTTTCTTAAATTCTTCCTCGTGATCCACATAAAGGAATCTTTTTGATGATATCATTGTGTTTGGCAATGGAATTGCATAAGACAACGTGAAATATTGTTGACAACTCAATTTTTTGAGGGCGAATATTTTCAAGCAGCCTCTACCAGTTCGAACGAGGAAGTTACTGTATGTAGAAATGATCCTTCAGGAAAGTTAATAGAGTGGAAATTTTTCTGTTATCATAGATGAGATATTTATTTAAAAATATTCACTAATAATCGGTAATTTGGGTCTTTAGTTATAATCATAGTCCACTTGTAGATTATGAGTCCTTTATTTATCATTTCGGGGACATTCATATCGGGTTTAGTCCGAATAATTCACGTACTCAAGTATAGCAATTACGAATAATTGAAATAATTTGAAAAATCATCACAAAAAACTCAAACTAACGTCCAAATTATCATTATGATAATAATAATAATAATATGTATTCATTCACTACTACACAACACTACAAAATACGAAAATGTTACAAAAACAATCATATGAATAAAAATGAAACATTTCATTTTGCATGGGTTATGAAACAATCTGAACACGAAGCAGCCCTTTTAATCCATTTCATCCCGTAGATTGTAACATTCTGATTCTTTGAATTTCTGTTTCCACCGTTCTGGGATTCCTCTGAACAGTCTGCAACAGTACTATATCCATGAGAGTCCTTGAATTGTCAAGTTTTCGACGACATTAAATCAAATTCAACATTTATTATTAACATCCATTCATTACAGGGTTAACTAAATGAGTGAATGTCAAAAAATATTCATCTTCTATAAATGTATAGACTTCTCGTTTCATAACGTTCAACATGATATAATAAATATTTTATATAAAGTGATAATAATAATAATAATAATATGGAGTTTTCGACACTGAAAGAGTTGATCACAACTCTGTCACCGAGTTGGAACCCGTTCAGCAAAAAGCTCACATAAAAGTAGTAGAGATCACTTCACTTCTGCGGAAACAAAAGGATAAGCCAATACATGGGGTCTTTTTCAATAACATTGAAGACCTTACCTTAACAAAGCGCCTGAGTTTCGCTTTCCTCAGGTCGAGTGGGCTAAATTCGAAAACTGAGGGGTTCATTATGACTTGCCAGGATGGTGTCTCCAACACCTCAGTCTACCGCAGTCGCGTAATGGGTCTAGAGGTTCCTGACACGAAGTGCAGTTCCTGCCGCGAGGCGTCCGATACCCTAATGAACTTGCTATCAGCATGTCCAGCATATGCGGTCACGCCCTATATCCATCGATATAACGCGGCCCTAAGAGTGCTACGGCACTCGGATGAAATATCGAGATTTTCTCTCGAACTCCGCAGACTCTATCCAGATCACTCTGTCAAGATGGTTGTTCTGATTATTGGAGTCCTTGGTGGAATGATGCCCTTCCTACTTTCGAATCTTGAAAGCATACCGGCTTGCCGCACTAAGGCAGAAATCTTGGCTCACTGCGCTTGCTCAGGGCACATGACTCTCGGATCCAATGATCATTTGGCCCACGGTGTGGGGAGTAGTCACTGGTTGATAATGCTGGCACGTCCTACCGAATGTATCGGGGCTTCGGGGGATAGGGCCTGACCAACGCACACTAAGGTGAAAAAAAAATATGCTCAGGGCACATGATTCTCGGAGCCAATGATCACTTACTCCACGGTGTGGGGAGTGGTCATTGGTTGATGATGCTGGCGCGCCCTCCCGAATGTATCGGGGCTTCCGGGGATAGGGCCTGACCAGCGCATACATCGGATAATAATAATACGTTGCGCTCAGAAATACTCGAGGGTATAACTGTGGCACTCCCGAAAACCGGAGGCATAAGGTCACCCATTTGTTTTATATGAATGATCTTAAACTTCATGCCTCTGGAGAGAAGAATCTCCATCAGTCCTTGAGGGTGGTGGAAGAGTATATGCATGCTATTCGTATGAAATTCGGGATAGACAAATGTGCAATGGTCCATCTCAAAAGAGGACGATGCGGGGACTATGGAGAGGATATGAAGCTCGTAGATGGGAGCATTCTATACCATTTGGATACCGGAGAGACCTATACTTACCTCGGGGTGGAACAACGCCACTCACAAGAGGTGACAGCAGTGAAGAACTCTCTCCGCGGTAAGTATCAGCACAAACTTCGACAAATCTGGTCATCTGAACTGTCGGGGAAGGAAAAAGTTGCTGCAACAAATATGCTTGCCGTTCCAATTTTACTCTACTCGTTTGTAGTAATGAAGTGGACTCGGGAGAAGCTGTATCAACCCGACGTAAAGACTCGAAAAATGATGCATCTCTATAGGAGTTTGCATTCAAAATCGTCCGTTCCACGGTTGTACTTGCCACGACAACAGGGATGCTCTCTCTACTCTCGGAGCTCAAAATCATATCGGCTTGCCGCACTAAGGCAGAAATTTCAGCGGGACAGATGCAGAAAGCTGTCATTTTTGGTTCACTGCGCTTCCTCAGGGCACAGTATTCTCGGACCCAATGATCACTGACTGGGAAGTGGTCGTTGGTTGATAATGCTGGTGCACTCTCCCGAATGTATCGGGGTTTCGGGGGATAGGGCCTGACCAGCGCAAACTACGGTTTGAAAAAAATAATAATAATGAGTTTATTTACTAAATAATAGAGGATACTGATATAATATATGAAGTAGCAAGGTAGACAAGCAGAGGAATACCAAAAGAAACACTCTATCGGCATGACTGAGGTGAACATAGATTGACTTGTATTATTTATCTAATAATGTACTTATCACACTTCATGGTTTTTTGTTAATTGAGTCGTTTTTTGAACATATTAGTACTTTTCAGAGATTTGATCTCTTTCTGAATATAATTATACCATTTCGGTGCAAGGTAAGCAAACGTTCGTTGTGTTGCAGTTTTGGCCATGAAAGGAAGTGTGTGATATTTTTCATTTTGTGTGTAATAGTTATGAGTAGGAAGTTGGTTGAAGTGTTTTGGGGTGTGATATTTAATGCTTGTGATGAAGAAGAATAACAGTCTCAGGTCTAAAATCTGTGATGATTCAAAATTAAGTTGGTTAGAAAGTTGCAAGTGATCCACAGACACAGATGGATATTTAGTTTTCCCAAATACTTAGAATTGGTGGGCGGTTTCGTTCCGGAGATTTCAGACTCATCAGAAGCAATTCGTGAGATAACGGAAGAACAGGACGGAAGACTGGATGGAAGAACGTATTTGAAAAGTCAAAAATCTCGAGAAGTGGGTGCTCTACGATTTGAACGATCGACAAAAACTGTCACGTTTCGAGGTATGTTCTTCCTTGCTTTCGCACAATCAAAACTATTCTTTTAGGATCGAATCGTCACGTGTGGTGAAAAGTGAATCCTCTACGATAACAGGTGACGTTCAGGTCACCCAGGCACTTCCCGAAGGTTAAAACCCACCAAAAAAAAACGATGGTAACTGTATGGACGGTCAGCGGCTGGTGTGTATCACGATAACTTTCTACCATCGGGCCAAACCATCACAGCAGAGTTCTATTGTGATTAAATCGATGGAATGTATCGAATATTACGTCAGCAGCAGCCGGCACTGGTCAACAGAAAAGATTAGGTCCTGCTACACGATAAAGCCCGTCAACACGTTTCACGAATCACCATCCGAAAATTAATCGAATTGAGCGTCGAAGTTCTGCCTCACCCCCCTTGCTCTCCAGACGTCTCGCTAACCGACTACCATTTGTTCAAGTACTTCGATAACTTTCTTACCGGTGGAATGCTACGTGCCAAAAAAACAAAACAAAAAAAAACTTATTGTTCTTAGTTACTATTTATTACAAGGTTAGGTAATTTCGGAAGAGCTCGGTAACAGACGCTCAAGAGGTACGCGCAAAAGAGTGCGCGGCAGCTCAGTCGGGTATAGGGTGGGTTGAACTCAAACACTCTCTATACCGGATAGAGAAAAATTAAAAATATATATAGGGCGCCACCAACTTTAAAAAAATGAGCGAGTCTAAGTTGGGAGACTTCCACTAGCTAGTTATGGTTCTGTTTCCCAGAGCCAACATAAGTTGAATAACTGCAAAGAGCCCTTGGATCTTTTGTTATTATATGCATCTCTGAATTTTACGAAATAAGTATAGACCAATTTCATGAAACAAAAATGAACAAGATTATATTACTAGTCTCCAAACACTTTTCTCTAGGATCTCATTTAGACATAAATAACTCAAATTTTACCAACTGTTGTTACAATAAATTGATGGATGTAGCCGTTACTATGTGGTAGGAGATCATGATGGAAAGAGAAATGTAAATTTCTATGTTTTTTACCACTTTCATTTGTAACTAACGTTACTGCAGTTTCGTCCTATATGGACATTTTCAAATTCAAACAATAAACTAAGAATGATTCAGTACATTCGCTAATATATACCATTCAGGTACTTGATTGAGTTCCTGAATCTACAGTTCACAATGCTCATGTGCCAATTTAAAAACAAGAGAGTAATTCAAATCGATTTGGTCATTTAACAGGTTGCAACCGCAATGTTTATGCTTGTGAATTTGCAACCCTTCCTTGCATAGTGCAGAATTTCCGTATCGTTTAGATTCGGAAACTTGTGGTTGCATGCCAAGGAATGGTTTGAAAACGTCGAATAATTTTTTAAGGTTGCACTATATCGTTTACTAGAACTATACCTCTGTCTGTGTATGCTGGTGTCCTGTTCACTCTGTGATACAATTGTAAAAATTTTGGGCTGAAATTCAATATATGAAAGACATCATTAAGAGAAATGTCTTCGATAAATTTCGAGCCAGTCTCCTTCTTATTCGAACGTTACGGAACGCCCGTGATCATAACATTTAATCAGATTCTCTGCATAGTAATTCTGCAATAATAAACTAATGAAAGGTATACAGTTAAGAACTAGAAAGAATTTCATGGTAGAAAGTAACTCAAATCAATAAAGCTGAACTCTTTCAATATACGATATTATTAGTTAGAAATGCAATAAATTGCAGCTCACATTACATAAGCTCATAATTAGCATATGAGTGTTCAGGAAATACTGAGGAACTAATAAATTGTACTCATCGATGTATTTTATGCAAGCATAATCTCGTCGATGTGAATACATTGAAATATAAAATAGTTTTTTTTATGGGATTTTCAATTATAGAAACACATTAAAAAAAGTAATACAAATTATGAAATTATGAACCAACAAAAATTATTTGGCGCTCCGGGGCGACTTACGATACGGACAATTATGGACAAATAACTACGTTGAATGAATACCTAAAAAAAACTAAAACTGAAACCGAATAAAAAATTAAATGTATTTTGAACCGTTACAGGAAGCTTCGCCAATCAGGAACAGGCAAAAACGACCTTCGTCGACTTCATCGAATTCCGAGCAAAGAATTGTTCTGCTGACTGAGTTAATCGCCTTGTGTTGCATTGCACTGATTCAAATGACGCTTAATTCGATTGAAATTAATAAGTATTCACTGAAATACCTGAGACAACCTTATCATCAGATTGCTATCATAATCATTGTTGATGGCAATATGTTTCATTAGTAAGTTTAATAAGATATAGATACACAACAAAATGATACTGATACAACACAATACTGAAGGTAACATATAGTTTAGTCACAAAATGTTTATTTTGTCTTAAATTTACAGTTCAGAATAGAAAACCTGATAACTGCAGCATTACATTATGATACATTATAAAGGCATAATTATAACATGTTAAACAACTTACAGCCGGATTGCCATTATCAGAGATAATAACACTCTTTCCAATCTGCAATTTGCCATGAAATAGGGGTTTTTCTTCGCTTTTCCGTCCGATCCTTGAGAGATTGTACTCAAATCATGGAGTCGATTAAGTTGTTTCGTTCACTATCATTGAATGCAATGCATTCGTTTGTAAAATACCGCTACTGTAATCCCGATAATTTTATACTACTATAAGTTTCCTATAATTTTCCTGAATAAATCGCAACAAAGTATGTATGGGGAGTGAATACATTTTTTGTAAGAGAGAATTGAAACTTTCTATTTCTTTTCTACATCTTTTATTTGTAACTCACGTTACTGTAGTTGCGTCCCATAAGTACATTGTTACTTCAATGTACAGTGTCATCTCCAAAGTATGCACCATACGGGAAACTTATTTATTTTATTAAGGGTTTTTCGACAAAATGTTATTGCTGATAAAACTTTGTGCATCCCCTAAAACTGAACATCCACCAATAAAATACAGCAAAACACACGTAATATACGAGGAGCCTTCAAATATTTTATCCTAGGACAAGAGGAAAGTACTGTTATTTTAAAAATTCTCGGGAAATATTAATTGAAGAAGCTGTTCAGCATTGAAAAATACATCTGGATTTGAAGTCATGGCCATCTAAGTGTGGTTTTATTTTTTTTACCCATTTTTTCAAATGGAGACTACGAAAAAAAATTTTGCTGAGACGATACATAGACAGCATCCTGTAAACGATGGTTGATTTCAAAAGCCTGTGATATTACGAATTACACAACTATGGTATTAACCACAGTCAATTATTTTGAAGAGAAAAATAATTTTCGAAGTTTTTGGTACAAAGTTATCTATATTTTTTGTTAACAACGAAAACTACTCAAAATTATACAGAATTGTAACAAGAACTTGATATTCAATAAACCATAGGAAACCAAACATTCGTTGTAACATTTTTATATAATGTAAAATTCATTTACACAAATGAAAATTCCAAAATTAACACGCTGCTTCCTAGAAAATCCGGAAAAAGCAAAGGTATTGAAATGGCAACAGCTCAATTAAGCATTTTTTTCATTGAATCATTTTATGAATTTCTCCAATTTGCTACTTGGACCAATATAATAAAGAATTGATAATGTTGAAATCAAATACAACAGCAAGAGACCATCAACCTGTCTCAATGTGACATGAAAAAAAGATCTCCTTGCGATTTTTGCTTCAGGATATCATGTTGATGATATTATGATTTTCGTCATCACTGATAGCTTCATTTGGACCATTGTTCTTGTTTTTTTTTGGCACAGGCTAAACTCTAGCGTTTCCTAACAGTTCTGTTTCCTCAACTGGTTAAAAAAGTACATTCTTGCTAGAGTTTTTACCCAGCCGCATACCATGAAGAAAAATAAAATGAACTTTTGGTCATTCTTTGGTGCGACTCTGTACAAGCAGTCTAGTCTGGGAGATTACGTGCACCATGCATGATAATGTTTTGGAGCACTCTGTTGCTTAGATGGACTGAGTATAAATAACAAAAAAAAATTCTCCTAACGAACGTCTGTCGTGCAATTCACCCTGTATTAGACATGATATTTCTGAAGATATTCAGCTGTGACGGACATGCGTAGGGTTTGCAAAATAAATACCTGTCAGCATTAACAGAAACTTGATTGCTTTGTTATTGAAAATCATCAGAAAATGAATCAGTACTATCGATTCTTATTCACAGTTCGCAATTAATTTCAATGGACATAATGAGATCGGTTCCCCTTCAACAAATTCAGTTATTATACCTATGAACCAGTTAATGTCCTTGTAAGTAGGTTACCTGCTCATATTGGTTGAGTGACCGATATTTTTGAATCGATGATCACATTAAATGTAATTAAAAACCGTTCCACAGGATACAGTTTCCGTAATCGGACCGTAAAATACATTTTTGGTAATTGATTAATGATAATTGTGAGAATTTGTGAAGAAATTTGAGTGGCATTACGAAGAACGGAAAGTGGTTGTAATAATAACTGCTAATTCTGTTCAGATCGATTAGATATAGTTGAATTACTACGAGTGGAAACCAGGAAACAATTTAAAAACCTAGTTCTGAAAAGTACCAAATTTATGAAATAACTCAAATATTGAATTTCATTCAATTATTACAAGAATTGAAACTGACAAAAATAAAATATTTATGAAGTAATGCTGTTGAACGAACAAAAAGGAGAATTGCATGGTATAGGTACCTATATTGTACTCTCAATACAGTATATAGGAAATAACTTTGATTCCATTTCTGAAATATGGAGTTGGTGTGAACTTAAATTTGATGATACCAAGAAACTTTGAGGTTATTATTGTGGTCATTTGAAAACCATCATTTTCATGAGCCATAAAATATCTTCTTCAATATCTCATAAAAACAAGATTGTTGCAACTGCTATTACTGATAGAGCCAGTAACACCTTTTTTCTGCAAATATCAAGGATCCTTACCTAAATACTGATTCAATTCATCAACATCTTCGAACAAATAAAACTCACATTCTGATATTAACCCAAATCAAAAACCGCTTACGACTCCAACTGACCTTTCTGTAAATTTAGTTCAGGAGCGAGAGCTGCTGCGTACGCAGAATCCGTCTCAGATGGGGGAACAAACCCCCATGAGCAGAGGCTAAAGCCCTTCACGGCTGAATCTAAGACATCGTCAGGTGTAGCTGACGTGGAAAAACCCTCATATGGGAAAGTTGTCATCGGTATCAAGGTGGAAATCTTGCAACTTGACTATTCGACTACCTCATTAACAGAGCATAAACTTTGTGCCTGCCCCGCTGGGGACCGAATCAGGTCTTTAGAGTTCGGCAGAGCCGTACTCTTACCATCTGACCTGAAAGAGCATCCACCATACAAACTAATCGGCTTCGTTGAGAAGCTGGGTTTATTTGGCCGAGTGTGAATAGGTGTGAGCCGCAATAAACCCTTACGGGTTGCGGTGGAGGATCAAATAGACCCACTCACTTTGGACCTAACCTAACCTAAATCAGAAACCGTGTCAATTGTTCATATATTCTTTTTCTGTGTCATTTTAAATTTACATAATTATAATCATAATTGAGTTTAGCATCTCAGAAGAATCACTAAGTTTTGTAGACCATTTAACTTCAAGCGATACACAATACAGCGTAATATGTTCTCTATTTGCAGACATAATCGATTATGTGAAAAACAATCATCCTGCTATAAAACATTCTCAAATTGCCAAGTATCAACTCTTAACAAGGTAACGAAGCTATAAAGGACTCTCACAGAGAGCAACAATTTTATCAAACGGAAAGTCTGAATAACGAATAAGTGTTGAAGATTCATCTAAACTCACTGAAAGTTCAGTAGATTGGATACATGAAACCATTTCCAAACTTCACTTCTGAATCCGCTGTAATTATCCTGTCAGACACGAAAACATAGTTCCCATTTTTGATGATGCGCCTGTTTTTCAGGTAAAACTGTTCCAGCAAAAGATGCGAGCAAGCTTATAAAAATATTGCCTATCGAAAATGGTGAAAAAATTTGTACGGTGAAAATCGTATACTCAAATGAAGCATCCATCCTAAGCGATCACCTCTACGATTTCCTTCATTTTCATAATTCACCATTAACTTTTTTCAACTTGGGTTCAAAAAGAACTCATTGGAAAAATTGGAAAATCATTTTTTTGCTGCCAGCACAATTACTTAAAAAATCAATGGAAAAAGCTAGTTAGAATATACCTGACACGCGTATGTTTTTCATCAGACTCATTAAAATCTCACTTTAAATGTTTCACTTCATCAAACTTTTAAATTCAAACTGGCTATTTAAAAATGAAAGGTCGCAGGTAAACACGATACCAAACAGTTCGATACCAAATGTTTATTTGGCCCTATAGGTTTGTTCAGGTTCTACGAAATTCAGGTTCTAGGACGTCAGGATCATGCGCAAAGGATATTGTGCGTTCTGGTTTATTGTGGATAAGTTTGGATTGATGGATCCTCTATTCTGGTTTCGACTGCGAAATGATCCTAAACTGTCTTTGACCATTCCGAATCGTTCTTGCTCTCGAGGCTGAACTGTTCCCTTTGCTCCTGCGCATTCATGTGAACATTTATTTGGGCTATTTTCTAGAATGTTATTTTATTTATTTGGTTTGAATAATTGAGGATTGTGGTTAGATAACATTCGAACTGACTACAAGGATACGCTACATAAAAAATGGATGCCTTGCGCAGTTTCCAAACAGAATCGCACGTGTCCTTGATGATTCTCACTTTAAATAAGGTTTTCATTGTGGTTGTTCATGTAGGACAGTTGAAGGAAAACCCCATTTGGAAACCATTCATTGTTGTTTTTCGCAAAACGTTGTTGAGGGAAGGTTCGAGTCTGGAGAACTACAGACCTAGAAATGTTAGGTCATTCGATTTCAAAAATATGTATGTCGTTTTCCAAAGACAATAAAAATATTCGATAAATCCCATCTCTGTTTCCTGTCCAAAATCCAATATAACTGATCAACATTTCACTATTGATAATTTAATTTTCGCTAATGAGATCATTCCTCAATGGTGTCATTCTTTCACCTCGTTCTTTCTTCACAACAAGCATATCCTAGGTACCTATCCGTCTAAAATACGACAGGTTATCCTTTTGTTTCTGAGAACAGCATCATCAAAAATGAATATTGAATCCATTTTGGTATGTAAATGCTCTATTAGGTACTTCCTTGATAAAACTCCAGCCTTTATGTAATAAAGGCTGGAGTAATACGAAATAAATGTAAACTTCCACAAATTGTAATCCCAGTTAATGGGTCATCAGAGAAATTGTAACATTTACCTCTTCACAGAAATGAAGATCCATGACGCTATATAAATTTTCCATCCTGATAAATTTGTTGTTTGGATACCTTCTAATAAGTCATGGCAAAATCACGGCTAGAATAGCAAAGCCAACCTCCCAGAATCTTCGAATACTATTTCGAACCAGAAAGTTGCTGACACCTCAGTAACTTTTAACTTTTCATAAAATTCAAATCAGATCTCATTTGGAACATTGATAATATTGCGTATATTCTCTTTAAAAAATAACGCTGGCCGACGCTGGTCTTCTCCGATCGACCGCGACTTGGTCAAGGTCGCGCTAAGCCCCACTTTTATCTCTCTTGAAAATTCTGGAGCACCGCGTCTGTTCGGGTAATATGAGCGTTGCCGCTAATACAGCGATAGATATTTGAACATTTGTGTGAAGTTTTAATACAGTTTTTTTGTTGAATTGACAGTGTTGTAGTGAAATGAAGTTGAGTTCAATTTGTGATGAACTGTTTGGAACCTCTGGTGTAGTAATGAATATCACTGGAGTTTTATTTCAAAACCAAATCGTTATTTTTAACACCTTGACACGTGATTCGATCACCAGGTGATCATCTTCAAGCGGAAGTTCCGACACGTGTTTCAATCACCAAGTGATCAACTTCCTCTTGAAGATGATCGGTTGGTGATTGAAACATGTGCCGAGGTGTTAAAAATAAAGTTTTGTTGATTGTCGAACCTACGAGAAAAAAAACTATTTATATTCGCTCTTGAACATATGCTGAGACTGCTAGAACCTATTCAGAAACGTCACAAGCAACTTCAATAGAATGGAACATCGATTTTAAACAAATTATAATTATAACTGCATCAATATCAAATCACGATCAGTTCCTGAACTGAACACGACGGCGATAACCATCCCCGCATTCCCCAATTTGTATTCGTCACCGTAACATGACTTCAAATTCAATACTATCACTCTTCATCCAATCATAAAACTCGGTAAGTGAAAATTTTACATTACGAATCGCCAAGTCTACAGTCCACGTGGACTAGTTCGCTGCCGATTCATTTCTATGTATTGGTTTTTATGGCCTTTGAGAATGCCGTCAACTTTAAGAGTGCACAATATTGTTTACTTCGACTATAGCATAATTCGATTCTCGAAGCTATTCATTACTTAGTGCAGTTGGCATATTTTTTTAGTTGTTGTATTTTTAAAGTTTTCACCCATATATTAACGTACAGCCGAAGCTACTGAACCCATAATCTTGAAATATGCAGGTAGGTACTTTGTATAGCGTAAATGAGCATCAAGAAAGGGAAGCAGGAATTTCCATCTCAAGGGGAAAAATAGGGGTTTACAGATTGTATTGATTCAATTTGTGATGAACTGTTTGGAACCTCTGGTGTAGTAATGAATATTACTGGAGTTTTATTCCAAAACCAAATCGTTATTTTTAACACCTTGACACGTGATTCAGTCACCAGGTGATCATCTTCAAGCGGAAGTTCCGACACGTGTTTCAATCACCAGGTGATCATCTTCAAGAGGAAGATTGAACTTTCTTTCGAAGATGATCACTTGGTGATTGAAACATGTGCCGAGGTGTTAAAAATAAAGTTTTGTTAATTGTCGAACCTACGGAAAAAAACTATTTATATTCGCTCTTGAACATATGCTTAGACTACTAAGTAATTATAACTGCATCAATATCAAATCACGATCAGTTCCTGAACTGAACACGACGGCGATAACCATCCCCGCATTCCCCAATTCGTATTCGTCACCGTAACATGACTTCAAATTCAATACTATGACTCTTCATCCAATCATAAAACTCGGTAAGTGAAAATTTAACATTACGAATCGCCAAGTCTACAGTCCACGTGGACTAGTTCGCTGCCGATTCATTTCTATGTATTGGTTTTTATGGGCTTTGGGAATGCCGTCAACTTCAAGAGTGCACAATATTGTTTACTTCGACTCTAGCACAATTCGATTCTCGAAGCTATTCATTACTTAGTGCAGTTGGCATATTTTTTTTAGTTGTTGTATTTTTAAAGTTTTCACCCATATATGTACGTACAGCCGAAGCTACTGAACCCATAATCTTGAAATATGCAGATAGGTACTTTGTATAGCGTAAATGAGCATCAAGAAAGGGAAGCAGGAATTTCTACCTCAAGGGGAAAAATAGGGGTTTACAGATTGTATTGGATTTCGTCAGTTTTGATGTTGGAAACCTGAAGTTTTGTGTTGGTAAAAAAATATTGTAACTATTTGTTTAAAATGGTCTGCCACGAAACTTAATGTGACAAACCGAATTCTACGCGAAGCCGCGGGCAACATCTAAAATGTAAATTAGTATAGTCGAAGTTACCTTTATTGTGAATACTTAAAGCATGCATCTCAAAGGCCAAAAAACCAATACAGAGAAATAATACCGCTGCGAATTAGTCCACGTGGACTGAAGAATTGGCGGTTCGTATTGGATAATTTTCACTAATCGAGTTTTATGACAGGCTGAAGAGTCATAAAATTGAATTTCAAGTCATGTTACGGTGACGAATAGAATGTGGGAATGTTCAGTTCAGGAACTGATCGCGATTTGAGTGTTGGAATTTGATATTGGTGCAGTTATTTATAATTATACTTGAAATTTTTGTTATCTGTTCAAAATGGACAAGTACTAATAGTAATAACGAGTGTGATAACACGGACTTTTCCTGTGTAGTGATTCCAATAGCGACGGTAAACAATGCGAAAAAGAGATACCAGTGAATAAGATTTGGATGCATTTGAATATTGAAACACAGAGTATGTTTCAATGTATATAAGAATCTACATCACAAGTTTGGTTTCGATGGAAACAAACTATTACAAGCAACATCAGATTTGATCGAAATTCCTTTCTCAACTATACGTAAAATAGTCAAAAACAAACATTATGAACGCAAAACGCGATGTGATACGGGATTACCAAAACTTTCAGATGTTCATTTAATAAAATTATTGAAAAAACAATATACGACTGTTATAAAAGCAATGAGATTCCTACAATTGAAATCATAAGGAAGAAATTGAATACTAGGATTTAGATTTAAAATAATAAACAAACGTCAGACATTCATGGAAAGCAGAAGAATGGTGAAATTGCGTAACAAATACTTATAACATAGGTATAGATAATAACAATGGCAACTTTTCTATTTGGAAGAAACTTCTTATGACACTCACGACACAGTTACGGAAAGGTGGATTGATGGTTCGAAAATATGTACGCCTAACATGCGTGCATATAAGGAATCGCGACTAATCATTGTGCATTGCGGCGGAAGTAAAGAATGGGTTTTAAATTCATTGAAATTATGTGGAAAAAAAACTTGGGGACTGCAATTTTGACTATCATAAGAACATGGATGCTAATATTTTTGACGAATGGTTTGAAAACACATTGATCCCAAATTTGGATGCCAATAGTGTAGTCGTTCTTGACAACGCTTCTTATCATTCGCTACAGCTCATCAAAGTATCGAATAAAAATTCGAGGAAAGATGAAATACAAAAGTTTTTTAATAGATAATGTTCAGTTCAAGAAGTGATCGCGATTTGAGTGTTGGAATTTGATATTGGTGCAGTTATAATTATACTTAAAATTTTTGTTATCTGTTCAAAATGGACAAGTACTAATAGTAATAACGAGTGTGATAACACGGACTTATCCTGTGTAGTGATTCCAATAGCGATGGTAAACAATGCGAAAAAGAGATACCAGTGAATAAGATTTGGATGCATTTGAATATTGAAACACAGAGTTTGTTTCAATGTATATGAGAATCTACATCACAAGTTTGTTTTCAATGGAAACAAACTATTACAAGCAACATCAGATTTGACCGAAATTCCTTTCTCAACTGTACGTAAAATAGTCAAAAACAAACATTATGAACGCAAGACACGATGAGATACGGGATTACCAAAATCTTTAAGTGTTCATTTAATAAAATTATTGAAAAAAAAACAATATACGAATGTTATAAAAGCAATGAGATTCCTACAATTGAAATCATAAGGAAGAAATTGAATACTTCCGACCATAACGTGAGCTGCTGTGACAAAACTCTTCAGAATAGGATAAAGAAACTAGGATTTAGATTTGAAATAATAAATAAATGTCAAACAGTTATGGAAAGCAGAATAATAGTGAAATTGCCTAACAAATAAGTAAGTAGTATACAGAAGTATTTTCAATCATCACTCTGTTATTTCAGTCCCTACTTTCTCCCTCATCTATATAAACGAAATATTTATTATGTATATAGTTATTGTGATTCTTATATAATGAGAAATGATTATTGAATAACAAAATTAGTTAGCTCCCTAACTATATTATTAAAGGAGAACTGCTGGAAGGTAGGTTGCACTACATCGTTTACTTGAACTATACTTCTGCAGCGACATAACCCTCAAAACGTTTTGAGGATTTTTATGATGTAGTTTTTAGTTGTTCCCTTGCCTGGTTATCTTTATTTCAGTCGTGATATTACGAAAAAGGCAAGCAAAATTGGATAGAGGGGTGTAGAAAAAGTTTAACATTGCAATTTTACAAAATTACGTCTATCTTACAACCAGGCTTAGAATCAATTCGAAGTGAAAGATGCTTCTATTGGAAAGAAGTGAGCTGCTTGGTTGTTAACAAATACCATAAAGGGAAATCGTTAATTCATTATTGGTTGCGAGTCGTCGCCCAAGGCATGTGAAGAGACGTAGAAGTGTGCTATTGAGAATAATAGGATCAAAAAAATTCGAAAAAATTCCGGAATCGATAGGAAAGTGTTATATTTTATAAATACGACAAGAGAAAGCAGATTGTTACAATGCGTTACTGAAATGGTCACTCTTGTTTGCTTCAGTTTTTAAGTTAGACATATTATCTTTCATTATTCAAAGTAGAACAGGGTCCAAGTAGAGCAGGGCTTCGATTACATGATTATATATCGTTAAAGTAATTATCATTTAATTACACTTCAAATGATACGGTACTATTTTGCATATATGATTTTTTTCTTGTTGATGATTAATGACTAAGCTAAGAATGAATAACTATCCATTATTCAAACATATACACGAAGTGAAAAATAAAAATCTGGTATTAATTGGGTTCAGAAACTATATGACGTGTAAATTATTCAAAAAACAAACAACGGGTAGGAAACAAGCTGACATGTTTGACTCTATATAATTACCTAAACACACGAGTAATATACCTCCTTCTATTACGCGCTTCCTAGCTGACTTTCTTTTTTTATGTTGAAACAGCTCAGAACAATTTCCTCACTTTTTCATAATGAAGGCAAAATGTTACTGAATTTCTCTCAGACTAATTCATCAACAATCATAGTCAATAGAAAAATTCCCTTACAATTTGATAAATGAAAATGTGATGGCGCTTCGTTGCTTAGACCGTCCCTCTACTCCCGCGCATCGTCCCCCGTTGTCTTACAGTAGACGCGACGCGTAATGGCTTACTACGTTGCGTCAAGTTGATCTGATCGTGATAACTTTTGAACGATTCGTCCAAATTTCTCAGTGCGAAAAACGTTGAAAGGTAAGACCTCGTTAGTCCTTAGCTCGCACAAGTTTCTCAACTTCTGAGAGTTGTTCGTGTGGGGACGACAGCTGGTTAACGGAAAAATAGATTTCAAACAGATTAAATTCTCAAAACGACGATTGTATTAATTTTTATAGGAATTTGAAATAATCTAAAATGTACTTTGCAAAAAAGTATCCAATTTCATTGTATTCATGGCTCCAGTTTCATTTTATTTATGGCTCAGTTGCATACAGTGCATTGCTTCAAGGCCCCCCCTTTTATTTTTTGAACGGGTCAACTCAAAAAATTGAAATTTTGGATAATGCATTAACGCCTACTTTATTTTGAAGTGAAATCGATAAATGAAACCAAGATGTCGACTGGGCGCCATCTGGGAGAACAATTTGAATAAAAAGGTGGCTCTTGTGATACATTGTTTTGAAGCTCCTGATGAATACCTTACAACCTTAGAATAAGAAGTCAATATCTTCACCTAGTACAAAATGGCGAAACATTTAATAATTTCCTGAAGATAAACACATTAATATCGATATTTCTAGAAATATTTCTTTTTATCTGTCATATGGCAATTCCAACAACCCGATAAGGTTTGTTAAGTTGTTTATAAAAACGACAACCAATGTCATTACGACAATAAACATCATTGTTCAGTTTGAATATACTCATTTAGTTTTCGGTTTTACTAGTAGAAAGGTATCACGTCAACAATCTCTCAAATGGTCAATTCTTGCCCATTGGAATAAAAAATTTAGGGCGATTTTTATTTACGGTGCGACGCGTAACTTTCACGAGACCGAAAGGATTTTCAATGAACGTTTTCCGAATCGTCCTATCTGTAGGAAATATTTGAGGAAACTTGTATCCAAATTCCCAACTACCGGTAGTGTACATAACAAAAAGCCCCCAAGTCATGGTCCATTCCGGAAGAACAGCTAGTGCAAATAATTGGTGAAACGGTAGTAAATCCTAAATAGTCCACTTATTCCGTCGCGAATGTTTGTGAGGTGTCTTCTTCTACTGTGTGGAGACTTTTGAAGAAAAATAGGGATCATCCATACAAAATCAAAATAGTACACAAATTAACTGAAGATGACACTGATCGAAGAACAGAATTCTGCGAAATCATAACGAAAACCATTGCAAGGCATCCTACCTATCTCCACAATATTTGTTTTAGTGACGAATGTACATTTTTTCAAA
The DNA here is from genome assembly GCF_000500325.1 of Leptinotarsa decemlineata. Taxonomy (NCBI): domain Eukaryota; kingdom Metazoa; phylum Arthropoda; class Insecta; order Coleoptera; family Chrysomelidae; genus Leptinotarsa; species Leptinotarsa decemlineata. Next base: position 171,950 of record NW_019290075.1, read on the forward strand.
CGGCAATGTTCACAGACAAAATTGTCGTAATTGGAGTGACACCAACCCTCAAGTTTTCCGGAAAACACATACCCAATATCCAGAGAAAATCAACATTTGGGCAGGAATATTGGGAAACCATATTGTAGGACCTCTATGTATCGATCAAAATTCAACAGAGAAACTGTATTTGAATATGCTGGAAACTAATGTTGACCTAATCCTAATTAATTCGATATGGATATTGTATTCCAATAAGATGGAACACCACCACATTACTCCAGACAAATGAGAAACTATTTGGATACTACTTTTCCCACTCGTTGGATTGGCCGTCACGGTCCTACAGAATGACCAGCCCGCTCGCCAGATTTGACACCTTTGGACTTTTTATGGGGCTATTTGAAGCAAAAGGTGTACGAAAATGAACCTGCTTGGATATTGGATATACCGCAGAGAATAATAAATATTTGTAGAGATATTGACGTTACTGTGTTCGAAAATGTTCGTCGTGAAATATCGGATAGGCTGTTCATATGACAAGAAGTTCAAGGCAACCATTTCAAGCATCTTCTGAACTGACCTCAAGCTTTTCACCTCATATTATATAGGTAAATGTCAATGTATTCAGGCAATTATCAAAAGTTCCGCCATTTTGTAGTGGTTGAAGATATTGACATAATATTCGTATGTTGTGAAGCATTTGTCAGGAGCTTCAAAAAGACGTGTCACAAGACCCTCCTTTCCATTGAATTTTTTCCCCAGATGGGGCCCAGTCGTCAACTTGAAAATTTCATCTGTCAATTTCATTACCCCAAATTTCAATTTTTTGAGTTGTCCCGTTCAAAAAATAAAAGGTGGGACAGTAAAGAAAATCACTGTACTGTGGCTATCACATAAGAGGTAGATGTATGCTATCGCGGACTTTCATTTAGAACTATTTAAGATTAACAATCTTACGGTACATTATCTGCATATAACTCCAACGGTACAGGTAGCGCACGCCAAGACAGCTCTCAGGGAGCAAGAAATTTTCCGACTTACTTAATACTTATCGTTATATCATGACCAAAATTACTCAAAACTTTTGTGAATTGTAGCCTATATGTTACTGTGATGTAAAAGCTGTATTAATGTGAAGTTCCATCTAGATCCGGTCAGTCGTTCAGGCGTGAAAGAGCCACAAACATACATACATCCTCACAAACTGTGGTATTTAAACTCTACTTGTAGACACAAATGTTTGCAATGACAATGAGTTTTTTATTTCAATTCAATATTCACGAAGGTAGTTCTATATTATGTTGTCTGAGAAGATAAACAGTTTGCTAAAAAAATTAATATCTTCATATTTCACAAAATGGAAATAATAACAGGTAAAAATATTTTATTATCGCTTTCACCGCAGTTCAAGAATATAAATATACAGTTTTTGACATTGATTACCACCATCTGCTCAAAACAAAGTGAAGATCGCTATAAAAAGATACGGTTCTTTGAAAAAAGCTGTAAAATAATGTCACTTTTGAGTACCTTAAACTACGATAATGCATATGGTGAACGAACACTTTGTAATTGCTAGTTGGAGAAATCAGCTTCGTATGAAAATAAGGTAAATACAGAGTTCACGAGCAAAAATTAAAATGGTCTGACAATAACCCAGGCACCGCGTTATTTCTTAAAACCTAAATAGTTGACAAATGTTTTTCATCTAGATTATCATGATTCATTTGTTGATTGAATCATTTCACTGATTACATTAATTATGAAAGAATGTAATGGGAAAGTTATCTACTCCAGTTTTACCAGTTTCAGGGTGAAAGCACATTGGAAATTAATAATAACCAGTTGTTGAAATTGCGCCGCAGTAATTAAACTACTAATAGTCCAACATATTTCAATTCGTTCTCTTATCATTCTCACTTCTGCCTAATTGATTATAACCAAAGCAAAATTACACTACATACATTGCTTTCAAGAAGCCACAGGTTGGATTATAGTTTTTTATGTGATAACTGGAAATATTGTTGAAATGTAGAGAACAATTGGGATATAAGGAAAAAAACGGGTTTTTAATGGTGTTTGTAGAAAACCTTTTCAAAATTTCACGGTTCGTATAACTTTTTGAAACTGTTATTTATCGGATTCGAAATCTAACCAAAAACTGGCCATAAATATGAGCAACTGAACAGGCGAAAATTTCAATTATTTTTCAGTTTGCCAAAACCGTACCTATAGGGCGGAACTTGGTGTGAATATGTCTTTCAGTGCCTTTCACAGAAAATAATTTTGCTAACAAAGCAATCCAAAACACGCATTTTTCCCAAACTGATGTAGTTTTCCTCTTTTCCTGAACACGCCAAGTAGGATGGCGAAACACATGCCGAGAAGAGTATTGCAGTTCTGGTGTGTGGAAAGCGCTTGTTTCAAATTATTTCTACACCAGAAGTTTCAGTTTCACCTTTCAGTAAGTTATTTTTATAGACCGGGAGCCCGAGACAGAAATTTTGACCCCATTTTTTACCGTCTGCCTTTTTCAGAGGACATATTTACAGCCACAAGAAACAGGATTATGCGTTGAACGATTTTTTTTCCATGTTACACATGCTCAAACATTAACTCTAGTTTGCATAAAACATTTTACCGTCTGTCATTCATGCAACTGGAAGGCTAGGTTACATAACCCACAAAAAAAAAATTGGCAGACGGTTATATGGTATTCTGGCTGAAGCATGAATTTTTTATTTAATAAAAAAAAATGTTAACAAAAATCAATTTTTTACCGTCCGCCAAGCACAGCGTAGACTAACAGTAGCATGAAATGAACGAATTTTCGCAAGGCAGACGGTTTGCCGGTTAAATAATAATTCATAGGCCTTAGTTAATTAACATTTTTTTCAAAGTGTCTCTGTACCATTTTTTACCGTATAAAACTTGGTAAGATATAAACTTCAGTATTGAAAATACAGAGAAAAATTAATGGCAGACGAATAGACCGTGTTTATACAACTGAAAAATATTTTTCAATTTGTTAAAAAAAGTTATGACTTTACCGATATTTCACCATCTGCTATTGTTTCCTTGCAATATATACTATTATTAGGTAGACTAATTGTCAATTGGCAGACAAATTAATCGTGTTTATACAACTGAAAAAAATATTTTTCAATTTGTTAAAAAAAAATTAATAACTTTTACCGACATTTCACCGTCTGCTATTGTTTCCTTGCAATATATATTATTAGGTAGACGAACTGTCAATTGGCAGACAAATTGACCATGTTGAATACAACTGAAAAATATTTTTCAATTTGCAAAAAAAACCTAATAACTTCGACCAACGTTTTACCGTCTGCCGTTGTTTCCTTGCAATATATAATTATTAAGTAGACAAACTGTCAATTGGCAGAAGAATCGACCGTGTTTAGACGAGAGTGGTAGACAATTTGTGATGACACAAGTGTCAATGTTACTTCACAATTTGGTTTTGGAAACAATTGCAGATTCATAAATGTCACATAAATCGGCCTGGCTCTTGGCTTTCAGTTTTGCGCTGGTTTACCTGCATTTCATGCCTTAACCGGCAGTTATTTCACACCAGCTTCACACCAGATATTAATGGGCAACGAAAAGTTTGAAAAAGCTTTTGCAGACTTGGCGAATCGTTTTTTTTTTTTTTGGTTGCCGACACTGCACCAATAATCGAAGAATTTGTGTGCCGTATGTATGCAACAACCAAATATAAGTTATCCAAAGTCTCAAGAATGAAGCGAGAGTTCGGATATTTGAAAAACGGAGTGATAGATGACATGGAGTCTTTGAAGAAACAATTTACATCGTTTGACGCATCCAATCTACTACCATGTGCCAGAGAGTTATAACAACAAATTTGAAGAACAGCATATATATCAAACATGTGGACCAATTCTTTTGAAAAAATTCCATCTCAATTAGACCCATTAGAATTATGGCTGGTGTCACAATGATAATACACAGTATACATTTAACTGGTTCGAAGGACCTGATACGCCTGAAAACATTCAAGAAAATTATATCAACATCTGCAGGTATGTAAGTATTCAAGAAATTATGAGAACTCAATGAAATGAAAATCCAGCATGAAAATATTGAAAATGCTAAATTAAATAAATGTAGTAGCATATGTTCACGTATCGTTTGAATAATTTTGCATTTTTTTCATATCCTCCAAACTGTATCACGAAAATTGATTATTATATTACTACTTAATTTTTTGTTGTAGATCCTACTCAATTTGCTCAGCTCAATGATAAGGAACTTGCGGATTTGGGAAATGAAAATATTGCTGAAGATCATGATGATGATGATAATGATGATGATGATTCAGAAGGCAGTATAACGAGCCATGTTAACGTTGATTTGAATATTTCTCAAGAAACCATTGAATCAGATGAAAGTCAATTTTTTAAGAAACTGTGTTACACTGGAAAAAAATATTTTTATGATAATCGTCGATGAAGATTATCATACAAATCACTATCGAATACTTGCAGAAAATTATTTGAAAACATTTGGCTCATTCTTCAAAATGACCTTTCGTCTCACATTCACTCAGATTCTTGGAAAGTCGCCATTTAAATTTTCCTGATTGTTCTCGGTAAAAAAATGAAGTGTTGTCGAAACAATAGAAGGAATGTCAACTCAACCGGCCAGAGAGTTCAATATTTATCTCCAATATCGCAGTTCTTTCCTGAATTATTTTTATATCTGTTATAATTGGGTATTATTTTGCTGATACGTTTATACAAACCGTTATATTCGCTGTTCTATAGCGGCAAGGTCTAGTGTGAATTTATAACGCACACTGAATTATTGTTATTTTCACTTTCGTTGCATTGAGAACGCCTTGAATGTGAATTAGAAAAGCACATTTCAATTGGAATGGAGGTGGACAAGGTATTTATGAACGTTTTTCATGTTCTTTCTAAAATGCCAGTCCTCGTGACGAAATGATTAGTGATTTCAGAAAAATTACTTTCAATTGACCGTAGTATTGGTAGGAATGGTGACTTTAATCTTAGATACGGGTTGATTTCAATTGTTCGACATTAAAGATGGCGTAGCACTACGTGGTGGGTTTGATGGAACACCTTATTTCCAATAAAACACATTATTTTGTAATATTCAAGAGTTCCAGGAGATTTTTGGGAAAGAAAGTTTTTGGCTTCCTACTACTCCATCTTGATAGAAAAAAAGTGGGAATCTTCCAAAGAAAGTAACTATCTACATGGATGTGTAGATCATGAAAAAAAAAACGTTCAAATAAAAACTGGAAGAGAAAACCCTTCTGAAACAGCTACTTTCGTATGAAAATTGAATTACATAAAAAAAAAATCTTTCGAAACAAATACTTTTATATGAACACTGAATTATACAGAAGCCACTTCACTCAGTTGGTATTCCCAATATTCGTTTCTTTTATAATTTGTATTGTATTGACACTTCCTACACAATTTTATTGTCCCACTGGAAATAAATAATCATTATTATTAATAAAATCAGATATCCTTCACAGGAGTTCTACATTAAATGAATGGTTACAAATTGCACTTACATGGAACACTGTCATCCTCACTGGTAGACATCGATATTTCTCCGTAAGACACTTGCCTTCAGTACCAATCTGAATAACATTATAGAACATATACACAATTCATTCATAAATCAAGATTTTTTATGTCACGGAATAAGGAGATATCTCTGGTTTACACTTCAACTATTCAGTAATCATATAATTTGGAATTTTCAAAAAATCTCGACTTAACAAGAAAGGATATTCCCCACAATTAGATGGCGACTTTTTGGAATATTTATGTCGTTGTAAAAACTTACAGGCTAATTTCAATAATTTCTCTGTAGGGAAAAACTAAACCTGGAGATTGCTCGGGTAAAGTTTCGTGAGTCTTGATCATTCAAATCTCTACTGAAGGTGACAATTGGTTTATTATTCACGTCATCATTATGACCATTTTCTCCACCCGAAATACCATTTTGAATAAGTTTTTATACTAACTTTTTCATGAATTGACAATGAATGACCGATAACTCCATTACCTATATGAGATGTCCATAATATGAAATAACGAAAAAAGCATATCTTCTTGACTAGGTAAACAATATAGATTTCGGTCTCTTAGACCAACGTCACGGTTTGTGTTATTAAAAAGGTATATTGTTTGCTGCTAAAAATGTGTTACAATTTGACTTTTAGGGCCCTAGTTTATGGGTTTATTTAATTTTTTAGAAAGATGGAAGACTATTAGCAGGAGCAAAGACGTCTGGAGATGCTTATGAAAGAAGCAATGAATGACGAGCCTGAGCCTTTGGTTTATGACGATGAAGCTGACGAGAAGGAAGAGGATCATCTTGAGACAAATGAAAGTTCTGATACAGAGCAAGAGTTTGAAGTTGACGACGACCTAGAAGTATGTTCAGAACCACATTTTATTGGTAAAGACAAAAAAACAGAATGGAGAAAGCACAATCCTCCGAAGAATGTTAGAACAAGGGCTAAAAATATCAGAATGAAGCTGCCTTCTGTAAAGCATGATCTTCGAGAACTCACAAATCCTCTAGAAATATGGAGGCAGTTTTTCGATGACGAAATGATAAATTAGATAGTAGTTCATACAAATGAATATTTACAAACGGCAGCTGATGAATATAGTCGAGCAACCTATACAAGACCTACGAACAAGTTAGAAATTGAAGCCCTTTTAGGTTTGCTGATTTTTTCTGGAGTTGCTAAAAGTAATCACACAAATGCCGAAAACCTATTTCGAACCAGTGGTACCTCTCCAGACATGTATCGAATGCAATGCCTTTGCAACGTTTCCGAATACTATTGCGTTTTATTCGATTCGATGACGTTGTAACTAGGGAAGCCAGACGCAAATTAGATAAATTGGCATCGATTAGAGAACAGTTTGTAACAAATTGTAAGAAAAACTTTAATTTATCACAACAGGTCACTGTTGATGGAAAACTAGAAGCATTTCGTGGTAGGTGTGGTTTTCGGCAGTATATGCCTCTAAAACCTAATAAGTACGAAATCAAGATTTTTGCATTATGTGACGCAAAGTTATTCTACACATATAATCTGGAAGTCTATGTCGGTAACCAACCTGATGGGCCATTTGCTCAGAGTAACAGTGCAATGTCGGTAATTCAAAGGTTGACTGCATCGATATATGGTAGTAATAGGAATGTTACAACAGACAGATGGTTCACCAGTATTGAATTAGCGGAGGAACTGATCAATAAGGGATTAACAACCATAGGAACGATCAGAGCGAACAAAAAAGAACTTCCTCCTGAATTTGTTCAAAAAAATTCCCGACCCATTGGATCCAGTATGTTTGAGTTCAGGCAAGACTGCACTCTTGTTTCTTATATCCCAAAAAAAACAAGAACGTCCTTCTTATTTCTACCTGTCATGATGATGACCAGATAAATTTGATTTCAACCTTTCTTTCAAGAAAGGGGTTTTTCCCACTTCCCAATAACTATAGACCAGTCGCTTTGCTATCAGTGATATCAAAAATCATAGAGAAAGTCGTAAACCACCATATACACATATATTTGAAAGGCTTCAACATCTTCAACATATTTAGAATAACGCAATCGAGAATCAAGAGCTGTTGCGCTTGATATTTCTGAGGCCTTTGGCCGTGTGTGGCATAAGGGTTTGCTGGTCATACTTCGATGCTATGGCTTGTCGGAACATTTCAGCTCCTTGAAAGAACGTTTTCTGTAAGTGGTCGTCGATGGATATCTCTCGAATACTTTCATCATCAATGCTGGTGTTCTCTAAGCATCAACGACTTATTGGAAAAAACCAAAAATCCAATTTATTGCTTTACTGACGACAGCACACTTGTCTCGTCATTCCATCTAGATTCCAGGACATCGGCTACGGAGGCACGTCTTCACCGGCAACAGAAGGTTGCCTATCATAATGAGGATCTAGAAGTGATTTCGATTTGAGGTAAAAGTAAGCAGGTTCAATTCAATGTCACAAAAACGCAGACATCAGTTCTCTCCAAGAAGATAAATGTCTTCGGACCGGATATAATAATGTCAGGTCAGACAATTCCGCTTTCTGCTTCGATAAATTTGTTGGGGGTCAAAATGGACACCAATATGTCTTGGCACAACCATTTTATTGCAATTGCAAAGGCTGCTTTTTAATAGCTTGGAACACTGTTCCGAACCAGAAAACTATACACACCTCAGCAACTTTTGATGATTTATAAGGGTCAGATCAGACCCTCTTTGAAGTACTGTTCTCGTGTATGGAGCTCTGCCCCCAAACATCCGTCTGATTGGAGACGCGAACCTCACTTGCAACCTTGATAGCCTGGAGTATCGAAAAAAGGTTGGAGATTTGTCTCTCTTCTATAGATACTTTCACTTATAGATAGATTCTATCTACAGACTTCTATAGATAGATTCACAGATGTTCAAGTGACTTGGCACATTTGATTCCACCAAGAGCGATACATATCAGAAATACGCGACGGACTGTGGCTGCTCATCGTTTTGAGGTTCAACTCAGTACACCTGGAACTTCACTGTTTAAGAACTCTTTCATCTGGAAAACTGCGTTTATGTGGAATAAACTTCCTGAGAATGTTTTTCCAAATGGATCTTGTCTCGGGCGATTCAAATCCAATGCAAATCGTAACTTTCGTACAGGCACCGCTTATGGAGCGCCTTAAGAATTTTTCTGTAGTGCTTGTGTTTTGTGTTAGTACCGTAGTTCTTATGTGAAAGAAGCCACACAGAAAATTGGTTGAGTGTGAAGCGGATTCTGAGATTGCTTGTTTCATGTGTTTCGTGACGCGACTACCATGAAACATCATTTTCACCCCATTTCTGAAATTTACTGCCGAATCAGATATAATTCCGTCGCGACTGTTTGTGAGGTGTCTTCTTCTACTGTGTGGAGACTTTTGAAGAAAAATAGGGATCATCCATACAAAATCAAAATAGTACACCAATTAACTGAAGATGACACTGATCGAAGAACAGAATTCTGCGAAATCATAAAACCATTGCAAGGCATCCTACCTATCTCCACAATATTTGTTTTAGTGACGAATGTACATTTTTTTAAACGGCAATGTTCACAGACAAAATTGTCGTAATTGGAGTGACACCAACCCTCAAGTTTTCCGGAAAACACATACCCAATATCCAGAGAGAATCAACATTTGGGCAGGAATATTGGGAAACCATATTGTAGGACTTCTATGTATCGATCAAAATTCAACAGAGAAACTGTATTTGAATATGCTGGAAACTAATGTTGACCTAATACTAATGAATTCGATATGGATATTGTATTCCAATAAGATGGAACACCACCACATTACTCCAGACAAGTGAGAAACTATTTGGATACTACTTTTCCCACTCGTTGGATTGGCCGTCGCGGTCCTACAGAATGACCAGCCCGCTCGCCAAATTTGAAACCTTTAGACTTTTTATGGGGCTATTTGAAGCAAAAGGTGCACGAAAATGTTCGTCGTGAAATATCGGATAGGCTGTTCATATGACAAGAAATTCAAGGCAACCATTTCAAGCATCTTCTGAACTGACCTCAAGCTTATTACCTCATATTATATAGGTAAATGTCAATGTATTCAGGCAATTATCAAAAGTTCCGCCATTTTGTAGTGGTTGAAGATATTGCCATAATATTCGTATGTTGTGAAGCATTTGTCAGGAGCTTCAAAAAGACGTGTCACAAGACCCCCCTTTCCATTAAATTTTTTCCCCAGATGGGGCCCAGTCGTCAACTTGAAAATTTCATCTGTCAATTTCATTACCCCAAATTTAAATTTTTTGAGTTGTCCCGTTCAACAAATAAAACGGTGGGACAGTAAAGAAAATCACTGTACAGTGGCTATTACATAAGAGGTAGATGTATGCTATCGCGGACTTTTATTTAGAACTATTTAAGATTAACAATCTTACGGTACATTATCTGCATATAACTCCAACGGTACAGGTAGCGCACGCCAAGACAGCTCTCGGGGAGCAAGAAATTTTCCGACTTACTTAATACTTATCGTTATATCATACCAAAATTACTCAAAACTTTTGTGAATTGTAGCCTATATTTTATTGTGATGTAAAAGCTGTATTAATGTAAAGTTCCATCTAAATCCGTTCAGTCGTTCAGGAGTGAAAGAGCCACAAACATGCATACATCCTCACAAACTGTGGTATTTAAACTCTACTTGTAGACACAAATGTTTGCAATGAGAATGAGTTTTTTATTCCAATTCAATATTCACGAAGGTAGTTCTATATTATGTTGTCTGAGAAGATAAACAGTTTGTTAAAAAAATGAATATCTCCATATTTCACAAAATGGAAAAGTAATCACACAAATGCCGAAAACCTATTTCGAACCAAGGGTACCTCTCCAGACATTTATCGAATGACAATGTCTTTGCAACGTTTCCGTATACTATTGCGTTTTATTCGATTCGATGACGTTGTAACGTTGTAATTAGAGTACTCTTCGAATAGTTCGTAACAAATTGTAAGAAAAACTTTAATTTATCACAACAGATCACTGTTGATGGAAAACTAGAAGCATTTCGTGGTAGGTGTGGTTTTCGGCAGTATATGCCTCTAAAACCTAATAAGTACGGAATCAAGATTTTTGCATCATGTGACGCAAAGTTATTCTACACATATAATCTGGAAGTCTATGTCGGTAACCAACCTGATGGGCCATTTGCTAAGAGTAACAGTGCAATGTCGGTAATTCAAAGGTTGACTGAACCAATATATGGTAGTAATAGGAATGTTACAACAGACGGATGGTTCACCAGTATTGAATTAGCGAAGGAACTGCTCAATGAGGGATTAACAACCATAGGAACGATCAGAGCGAACAAAAGGGAACTTCCTCCTGAATTTGTTCAAAAAAATTCCCGACCCATTGGATCCAGTATGTTTGGATTCAGGCAAGACTGCACTCTTGTTTCTTATATCCCAAAAAAAACAAGAACGTCCTTCTTATTTCTACCTGTCATGATGATGACCAGATAAATTTGCAAACAGGCAAAGTGGAGTTGATACTGTTGATCAGCTTTCATCGAATTACAACTGTGCAAGGACCACAAGAAGGTGACAAATGGCTGTTTTTTATAGCTTACCAAATATTTCGGGTATAAATTCACAGGTGATATATTCAGTCAATAAAAAAGAAAAAACTGTAAGAAGACATTTTCTTTTGAAAATTAGCTCTTAGTTTGGTTGATGGTCATCTGAAAATACGTGCCAATTCTAACTTTTTGCCCAAACTAATACGCATTAGAATTTGTGAAATATATGGAATAGAGCCACCACAGGAACCAAATAACGAACAACCACGAAACATGTTGGGAAGATGTGTGACTTGCGGGTCTAAAAAAATAGGAAGACGAAATATTGCTGTAAACAATGCAAACAATTTTTATGCATGGAACATGTGACAGTAACATGTGCAAGGTGTTCCGAATCACAAAATTCAGAAGGACAATAAATAAGTAGATATCATTTATTAATAGACCCTCGCAGAGAAGGACGTTGTAACTGTATAATAATTCTCCTTCTCGCCAGGGTCTATATATTTCATTGTGTATTTCGGTTATATTTCATAAATAATAAAGTTTTTTTATTGAATCTTGAATTTATTTCAAAACTTTACTAACCGTGCTAAAAAATAACTTATTGAGAGAGTGTGGTTGCATGTTCAACAACAGGAAAATACAGCTATAATATCTCCTGAAAAACGTGCTTGCCAAAAAATGCTACTTGAGTCTAATCGAATTGAAGCCACCAGTCGGTGTTTGCTGAAATATTTTATGACATGTCTTCTTTAAACGTATCATTGCTCGGAATACAACTTATATCTTATATATCTACGATTTCTCTCAGATTTCTCTAGAAAAAGCAAATCTACTTAGCTGAACAATCTGCGTCCCACTCCACAGTCGATTTTCTGGAACAGGCGTGTGGCACTGATGAAGTGCCCGTCATCGTACTTAAAAGGTGCGCAAATGAAGTCACATCAGTGTTTTGCAGTCTTCTCAACCTATCTTTCAAGAAAGGGGTTTTCCCTCTTGTTGAAAGATTGCTCGCATTCAGCCTGTTCCCAAAAAAGGCAAGAAAAATCTTCCCAATAACTATAGACCAGTCGCTTTGCTATAAGTGATATCAAAAATCATGGAGAAAGTCGTAAACCACCATATACTCATATATTTGAAAGGCTTCAACATTTCGAGCGATCATCAATATGGCTTTCGGGAATAAAGATCAACAGGCGATCTTCTATCGTATGTCACCCATATTTAGAATAACGCAATCGAGAATCAAGAGCTGTTGCGCTTGATATTTCTGAGGCCTTTGGCCGTGTGTGGCATGAAGGTTTGCTGGTCAAACTTCGATGCTATGGCTTGTCGGATGATTTCAGCTTCTTGAAAGAACGTTCCCTGCAAGTGGTCGTTGATGGATATCTCTCGAATACTTTCATCATCACCGCTGGTGTTCTCTAAGCATCCAGCCCTCTTTTTATTGTATATCAACGACTTATTGAAGTGAAGATGTGCCTCGGCTACGGAGGCACATCTTCACCGGCAGCAGAAGGTTGCATATCATAATGAGGATCTAGAAGTGATTTCAAATTGAGGTGAAAGTAAGCAGGTTCAATGCAATGCTACAAAAACCCAGGCATCGGTTCTCTCCAAGGAGAGAACCGAATATAATAATGTTAGGTCAGACAATTCCGCTTTCTGCTTCGATAAATTTGTTGGGGGTTGAAATGGACAACAATATGTCTTGGCACAACCATGTTGCTGCAATTGCAAAGGCTGCTTTTCAATAGCTTGGAACACTGTTCCGAACCAGAAAACTATACACACCCCAGCAACTTTTGATGCTTTATAAAGCTCAGATCAGACCCTCTTTGGAGTACTGTTCTCATGTATGGCCCCCAAACATCCGCCTGATTGGAGACGCGAACCTCACGTGCAACCTTGTTAGCCTGGAGTATCGAAAAAAGTTGGAGATTTGTCTCTCTTCTATAGATACTTTCACGGGAGATGTTCAAGTGACTTGGCACATTTGATTCCACCAAGAGCGATACATATCAGAAATACGCGACGGACTGTGGCTGCTCATCGTTTTGAGGTTCAACTCAGTACACCTGGAACTTCACTGTTTAAGAACTCTTTCATCTGGAAAACTGCGTTTATGTGGAATAAACTTCCTGAGAATGTTTTTCCAAATGGATCTTGTCTCGGGCGATTCAAATCCAATGCAAATCGTAACTTTCGTACAGGCACCGCTTATGGAGCGCCTTAAGAATTTTTCTGTAGTGCTTGTGTTTTGTGTTAGTACCGTAGTTCTTATGTGAAAGAAGCCACACAGAAAATTGGTTGAGTGTGAAGCGGATTCTGAGATTGCTTGTTTCATGTGTTTCGTGACGCGACTACCATGAAACATCATTTTCACCCCATTTCTGAAATTTACTGCCGAATCAGATATCATCAAATATTATCAATCCAAAATGTCGGTGAAATATTACACTTGGAATAATTCTGTTCTCTACGTCCAAGGACTAAGAGACAAGACCAGAACCTGTAGACCCACAGTCAACGCTTGGGAGTAGGCTGATTGAAACCCTTGCAGAGACCAGTGACGAAATCTGGCAAGTAGGCAGATTGACACCTCAGTGTAGTCATACTTTCTTGAAAATGCCTTCAAAGTCGAAGCCGAAAGGTCGAACAACTGAAAAGATCAGACGCTGTTCAACCCAGACTTCAGATCATTATATAATGGTAACTAACTGTATATCTGTATTATCAAACATTTTTTTATATCAAAAATGAATGCGTATATATGTCTTTTAGATAATGTGAAAAATCAATTAATGAAAATTATCATTTGATTCATGAACTTGTCAAACTCACCAGTTAATTTCCGACGCTAATGATGATAGGGAACATTCATCAGTACATCACGAACTGTGGCTTCTGCTAATCGGTGTCAATGAGATTTATTAATATTTACACTGTTCATAGTTCTCAATATGCAAATGATCTGTCTAATATGATGGGATACATTAGCGCTGTTTATATCATATTAATTTGAAAGTTGTGTGAAGAATGTGTATCGTGTCGGCTTATTGTGTAAAAGAGCCGAAAATCCAACGGTGAAAGTTCGCCTAAAACGGTAACAAAATGAATAATGTTGATACAATTCATTATATTTTTCCACCAGTTGTGCGATGTTTGGCAGAGATAACTTTTTTGCGTTGATTTCTGTGGTATACCTTTCACCATCCGTGATGTTTCAATTAATTCAAACTTTCCCAAGTTCATTAGATCTTGGATTGAATGAAAAAGTATTTTTCAGTTCAAATATCTACTGTTTACAAAAATAATCTGTTTTTCCGTTTATCAGCTGTCGCCCCCATACGAACAACAACTCTCAGAAGTTGAGAAACTTGTGCGAGCTAAGGACTAACGAGGTCTTACCTTTTAACGTGTGATTTTTAACACGGTTGCAGAATCATCCCAGCTTCAACCAGATAAATTATCTCGAGAAAAATATCTGGTTGGGGCGGGAATCTCACGACTCATCTTTTCAGGAAGGATTACGCACCACACTCATGGAAAATATTCAAAATTTTCGAATATAAAAAAGAAAGATCCAAAAACATCAAGAAATTTACTATTATCAGGATTGAAAATGATTGAATTACTAAAATGACTATTAAAAAAAGTAGGGTTGGTGATTGAAAGATAAAATTGAGGGTTATATTGATTTTTCAATGCCAGATAATTTTCCAAAATGGTTAAAGTTTTTCACAATGAAAAGAATATCAGAATTTCTAAACAGAATATTGAAGTTATTGGAAATATCAAAACATTTTTATGACATATCTGACATAAAAAAATCAAACCTTGTTTATAATGTGCCATGTTATGATTGTGATTTAAATTATATTGGAACAACTTCCAAAACATTATCAAGCAGAAAGACTTCACACAAAAGTGATATAAGATTAAACAAAAATTCATGTGCACTAGCTCATCATTCTATTGAAACAGGACACAAAATGAAATTTGTGTCCTGAAATTCAATCAATGCGCAAATTTTGTGATTTTTTTTTATCAATTTTCAAAATGTATTCGCATAAACCTCAACAAATTAGAAACTACTTCCGGATATGCTGATAAATGTTGAAAATAAAATAGGAACAATTTCATGCTTGATTAATGATGAAATCAATGTACCTGTTGTTGATTTCTTTTTTTCTCGTTATTCACACTTTCCCTCTCTAAATGAAACCAACCATTTCATCTGCGTTAGTACAGGCCTTGAAAGTAACTTGATATATCGATATAGATATTTCATTCATAAACATATATCGGTAATAATATTCTGCCCTAAGGAAGTGTCTGTTTCCGTGGACAATTCCTATAATCATGTTAGTGACTGGAATATATTACCAATATTAATTATGATATTATTTGTCAATATAATGTAGTGATGAATCAAGTAAAGAACTGAATCATTTATATGTTCGTAATCATTGACTTATGAAGTCAATGACAAGAAATATTATCTATCCCGGTCGGTCGGTGCCAGGCGGTTCGATGTGGGTGCTTTGTTCACTCAGTCAATCGGCCGATGTGTCTGTCGATGGTTCAAGTCACAGGCTAAACGATCGATTTTCATTTGCTATCATCCAATTCGTGTTAGCAATCACATCATTTTTCTTAAAAACCATGGAGAGGCTATGTGAGCGGTACATAAGAGATGAAGTACTAGTTCACAACCCACTTCATCCAAATCAGCATGCATATACTCCGGGTAGTACTAGTAGAGCAATTGGTATTAATGTAGAAGACATCACAGTGAAAGGACTGGTCATGAGAGGATGTAAACAGGGAGGGGTCTTATCACCCGATCTCTGGAACATAGTTCTGGATACCCTGATTAATCACCTTAACAAAAATGTATTCTACACAATTGCATACGCAGATGACATAGTTATCTTGAGGACCGGTAAATTTGTAAACATACTGTGCGATAGAGCGCAGGATGGGCTCAAATTGATAGAAACATGGTGTAAGGAACACTCACTGTCGATCAATCCCAAGAAGACTCAGATGGTCCTTTTCACCAGAAAAAGAGTTTAACGGGCTTAAAACCTCCCAAAATCTTCAAAAGCAAACTAAGCTTCTCTGAAGAGGTGAAATACCTTGGTACTATCCTCGACAGGAAGCTAACATGGAACTCTCATCTTCAGAGTAGAGCAAAAAGAGCATACGTGGCTTATGAGCAATGTCGGAGGACAGTGGAAAGCGCATGGGGTCTTTCACCCCGTGTGGTCACCTGGATCTACACTGCAATAATAAGACCTATGTTGACGGTCCCCATGCAATGGGAAAGTTCTACAAGCGACGGCCATCCAAAAATTATACCAAATACAGCAAATGGATTGTTTAAACATCACAGGAGCCATGAGAACAACACCAAACGCGGCAATGGAATTGATCACGGGTCTGATCCCTCTTGATCTGTACGTTAAGGAGGTTGCGTTGATGGCCATGGTACGATTGCGCACAGCTGGTGTAAACCTTGAAGTAGGAATGGGTCAATTGAGGCTGGGCCTGTGGCGGGAAGCGCTTACTGCGCAACCTCTGCTGCAGGCAACAAGCGATGCAATTGAACCCAGGTTTGTGTTTAATAAACCCTACAAAATACAAATAAAGCAGAACATAGGTTCAGATGATACAAATGCAATACCAATTCACACAGACGGCTCGAAAACCAAAGAAGGTTCAGGGTGTGGAGTGTACTACAGATCACTAAGAATTAAGTGGGGAATGGAAAGAAATACCAGCGTGGTCCAAACAGAACTGGCTGGTATCTCAATCGCCACAAAAAAATTAACCAAGAAAGGAATTTCTGGCAAAAACATAACAATCTGCACTGACAGCAGACAAGCCCTATTAGCTTCGAACAGACGACGTATAACCTCAGGGCTAGTACTAGAGTGTGACCAAGATTTAGCCAAAGCCTCGGTAGATGATAACATTATCCTGAGGTGGGTTGAAGGGCACGACAGGAGTACAGGTAATCGCATTGCCGACTTTTTAGCCGAGGAAGCGGCTGGACTAAGAATTTTAGGACCCAGTGGCACCTACGGCCTGATGACTTCGACAATTGCGGAACTAGTCAAGTGTCACACCCATACTCAATCCTTGAAGAGATGGGACGAAACCAAAAGGTGTAATCTTGCCAGGATCACCCTGGCCGACCCTGGGAAACTGGCGCCGAAGAAATATCTGGCGATGACCAAAAAAAATATAGGTACGCTTAACAGTA
Source organism: Leptinotarsa decemlineata (assembly GCF_000500325.1). Lineage (NCBI taxonomy): Eukaryota > Metazoa > Arthropoda > Insecta > Coleoptera > Chrysomelidae > Leptinotarsa > Leptinotarsa decemlineata. The sequence continues at coordinate 189,371 of NW_019290075.1, forward strand.
GGATTTCTGACTAGCCACTGTCAACTAAGGAAACACCTCCATAACATGGGGCTAGTGGACATACTTCTATGCAGGATATGTGAACAGGAAGATGAAACTGTCAGGCATGTCCTATGCGAGTGTCCGTAGTTATCGTCAATAAGAGAGTGTGTGTTCGGCGAGTCTTGGCCTACACCTGCCGATATAAAGGAGATGTCTTCCAGTGAGCTGTCCACCTTCCTGGACAGGATGGACGATGACCTTGGAGGACAACTGCTCGGGAGGATGTATAATGGGTCACATGTGGCCTAAGTACTGTGGGCTTACACTCACCCTCCCTACTCTACAGATACAGAGAGATAATATTCTGCCCTAAGGAAGTGTCTGTTTCCGTGGACAATTTCTATAACCATGTTAGTGACTGGAATATATTACCAATATTATTATGATATTATTTGTCAATATAATGTAGTGATGAATCAACTAAAGAACTGAATCATTTATAAGTTCGTAATCATTGACTCATAAAGTCAATGACAAGGAAAATTATCTATCTCGGTCGGTCGGTAGGCAGGCGGTTCAATGTGGGTGCTTTGTTCACTCAGTCAATCGGCCGATGTGTCTGTCGATGGTTCAAGCCGCAGGCTAAACGATCGATTTTCATTTGCTATCATCCAATCCGTGTTAGGAATCATACTTTAAAAGATAAGACCTCGTTAGTCTTTAGATCGCAGAAATTTCGACTCCTGAGGGTTGTCGTTCTTAGGGGTGCGATAGCTGGTTAACGTGAAAACATATTTTCATCTTTTTTTTTAAATCACAAAGTCACTTAACACTCATTCATCTCTGTTTCCCCGTACTGGTGAGTCCTATGAAGAAATTTGGTATATAGGTGCTTCTCAGGTCTCATTATTCCAACAAGGGCGCCCCACTGAGGATGAAAGGGGCGCGTTTACATATGAAAATTACCTTTTTATCACTGTTTCTTCGTACCGCCATATTTTATTTAGGATTTTTATAGAAAAAGGCGCGTCTATAAAACAAAATTATCTCTGCATCAGTGTTCCTCCATGCCCTTAAATTTCCTGCGGGTGAATTTATATTTAGTCACAGCCTTGCACCCGTGCGGAGCCGGGGCGGGTAGCTAGTAACTTATATACTAGAAAATAAATATTTCGAAATGAAATTTAGAAATATTTATCTGTCCCAACTACCTTCGCCGTAGGTTCTGATAAATGCTCACCGGAAAACAATTACTTCCCCGGCTAATACAACACTAGATATTGAATTATATCCGACAGACATTTATTCAATATACCTCACATTCAGGCAGATGTTTTTCGTTCATCCATCAGCAGGACCTTGCTGAAATTATCTGAGTAAATCACTTACAGACCTGTTTCGAGGTATTACCTCTCATCATTGCAGGAAAGATCCAACCCAAACAGCAAACTGCCTGGAACTCGATTGATTTCAACGTGATTAGATTGCATGTATGAAATTCATACGTACTAGAATCATTCTGAGAGAATTTGCTTAGTAAAACTACTCAGTGCAACTAGAATTACAAGAGAGAATTCACAGCTTCGCAATTGGATTTCACTGATATCAGAATGTATTACTTAAAAAAATGGTACTAAATACTACTTGTAATTCAACAATCATTTTTTAGAATGCTACATGGTTTCGTCAACTGTATTTCCAGGATCTTCAAAGGAAATTCAGAAATCAAAACCATATTTCTCATTGACACAATTTTTTATTCAACACATATCCAAATATCTCACACTAGACCTTCTTAAACTTCTGAAATAACCAACTTTCTACCAATCACATGATAAATCTTTTTCATAACGTTAATGTTGATGACAACACCTAGTTAACGAAATGATTATCGTTCTAGGAGTTCTGGTTTTCAACTAATTGGCGTGCAAAAAAGAATAAGTAGTATGAACTAGTGGCCCTATAGGAAATAATCCAGGGGGTTCAAGTCCGGGGATCGACCAGGCCATAAGTGAGGTCCACCTAGACCAATCCAATGATCTCCGTATGTTACTGTTGAAAACTCTCGAGCAAATATGCTGAAATGCACTGGTGCACTATAGTGCATAAACCACATTGCATTTCATGTAACCAAAGGTACATCCTCCAGAAATTGAGGTAGCGTTTGTTCCAAGAAGTTGCGGTATACCTTGCCGGTTGGTCTTCCTGACAGAAATACCGGTCCAATAGGAAGTCACCTATAATGCCCACCCAGACGTTCTACAAGAACTGATCTAGAAAGCGATCTTCAAGCACCTCATGTGGATTTTCTCCAGCACAAATATGGTCATCGTGGAAATTCCCTATGGCATTTCTTGAGAAACTGGCTGAATCCTTAAAAAGAATTAGCGTCAGTAGTTGAAGTAGGTATGTGAACCAATGTGCGCAAAAGTCATTGATAGAATGCAATGCGTGGAAGAAAATCTACAGAAAGAAGTGTCTGAAGTCGTTGTATGTGGTATGTGTACTACAGATAGTCTCTCAGAATATTCCAAATCGTCCCGTTACTCACAGTAGATTATTTTCTACTTCTACCGTTCTTACTGTCATTGGCCTTCCTGTTACTCCATTTCGCTTCTATGCTCCTATTTCAAGAAGCCGTTGATTTATACTTTGGAAGGTTTTTCTATTAGGTACATTACGAGGTTGGGTTTAAAAGCAGCTCTCATAGCTGAACTCCGCCTATTCATCATTTCTTTGAATTTTATTTAATTTGTACTCATTATTGTGATGAATAAAGACATTATTATTATTATTATATTATGATTAGGAAATCGTTCACTGTACAACCGTCATCAACAAGTCCATAAATGAAATGCATGTCAGCCATCTCAGCGTTAGTATAGCCATTCATGATAGAAGACTTCACTAACAAGACTTTGAATATTAAACACAGAAAATGCACGTCAAATAGATAAAGTCAATCAGTTTCAACCCATTCGACACATACAAATGATCACTTACGAGACATACTATTCAAATTGAATGTCTGCAGCTATTTGTAGTAATCGGAATGTTGTTGATAGGTACCAATGGAATTTTTTATTAATTGATTGGTCCAGTGTAGTACGCTATACTTTTGTTTCGGCTACGTTAATAATTTTAAGATTATCAAAACTGTTATTGTCGAAATTCTTTTTCGCCCCGTATCTTCGAAACAAAGCCCCCTATCAAAAATCATCAACGGATAAAATATCCTTAGAATAGTCCCCTAATTTCTTGCCGCATGTTTAACAAGCACCCTATATATCCGGTGTTAGTAATTTTTCGCATTATTTATTTCATTGAGGTTGTTTATAATATACAATGGGTCCGCCATCTGAGGCATCGGTTCTTTGAGAAAAAACCCAAACTCGCGTATTTGAACTATCAGTTGAAGATACTAATCGAATGTTACATCAAATTTTACCAAAAGTTCTTTCAGGACCTCCTTTGATCTATAATTTATAATATAAAATATCAAACTAACAAATTGTAATCTTGGCGCACACACACTAACGTACCTGTTATCTGATATGAAATGCAGATTAGCTTATCTACTAGATTCAATTGATATGTAAACGAAATAACAAATTACCGAATCTCGTTGTATCAAAACGAATATAAAAAATTCAACATCTCGATCATTGACCGAATTTCCTTGACAATGAGTATTCAGATGAATATTTTCTACCTATATGCAGTTCGATGAACTTTTGAATGAAATTTTATACGTTATTGACCTATCAGTGAAATTTAAACAATACCAGTATTATCAGAGCAGAATACTCCACACAAATGGAAATTGAACCACTTTTTACTTCCATTATTTCTGTCAACAGTTTAATTCCTGCTCAGTCTGTTTAATCATGGTTTTTTTTTTTATTTGGGATTCGTAGTTATTTTCTCGAAGAGCTATAAGCAACCCGAAATCTTATTGGTTCGTTTCCTTTTTTATCAATCTTGGAAAACTAGGTAGCTCTGATAGTTCTCTTATACTCCACTATTTCTCTTTTCATTTCTTATTGTTGGAATGAGATGATAAAAATATATTCGTATTTTTCTACTTCTTCGGAATGCATCATAAAAAGGTTTGCTTCTACAGGTGTTATGAAGGAACCCATCGATAATGATGGTTGATGAATGTATTTTTTTATGTAGAGTAGTTCTCTTCAGGCAGCTGCTTTTTCTACATGGATCTGCTAAATTCGTGTGGAAAATCCTTCTCCCTATTTGATGATGGACACGCTTTCATCTATCAGTAAGCTAGCGAAATTTTTTATTGTGACAAGTGGAATTATATAATATTGTTCAAAACATCTACTTGGTTTTGGTTGCGTCAAAACAAACAGATCTCCGGAACGAAACCGTCATCGAACAGGTCGTTCATTAACAAGGCAGCGTTTTGGTTCAATTTGAATTCGTAGAGAAAAGAGGCAAAAAAGTATAATTGGAAAAAAATGAACAGCACCAATGTATAGAGTACGAAATTTTCTTAAGATCAATATACACCACGACACAGTGGAATGAATATTAATTGAGACATGAATCTACAAAAACAGATGACATTAAAAAGGACAAAATTTTTGAAACGTCTGAATTATCATCTGAAACAATCGGTTTTTTCATTTAAGTAGGTACATTGACGTTATTTTGGTCCTATAAATCTAAAAGACTTGGCAATATCGAATTTTCTAATGAGCAATCGAAAAATGCGGGAAAAGTCACGTGACATCGCTGATCTTTCAATATCGAATTCCATAAATTCATCAATTTCGACTTTCATAAATTCAAATCTATTTAACTTTCTGGAGAAATGTATTTTCATAGTAATTTTGGATTTATTTAAGACACCCTTCACTTGTCACTGATGTCTCCACGACTATGTCGAAAAAAGCAGTTTCTATTTTGTTCTTTTCTATAGCTAGGCGAAATAAAAAATTTCATGTATCATTCCTAGTCGGTGAGAATATTTGACACTACAATTTCATTTATTTCATTTTTTGAGAGACTAATGCGAATGTTGTTTTTACGTTTTTTTATCGGTTTCTCTTCTAGGCTCCGCGTTTGCAGGGCTGAATCGATGTTGATATAACATAATAGTAAGTCAATGAAAATATTCTGAAGAAAGTTGCGACAAACTTTCAACAAAAGATGTACCGGAGTAAACCCATTTTTTGCTTTCACAAAATAAGTTTTAAAATAATACACTCACAGACAAAAATATTGCATATTTTATTTACGCACTTTTTATTACTGAATGGTATATGCTGAAGTATTTAACGTATATTGATTTCCAAATCATCCAGATATTGAAACTTTATGACACACGTGTAGAAGAAGAAATGGAACAGTCTAGTTTTGGTGATAATATTAACATTATTTCAGAACAAGCAACAATGACAACAAAATGAAAGTTCTTTGAGGCAACATGATAACAGTTCAGTACTTAATATTTCCCCCCCTAGCTTCAACGATAGCCTGCACCCTCCTGGGCATACTCCACAAAAGGTCATTGATGGTGTCTTGTGGAATTCGATTCTACTCTTTCTGTGCAGCAATTCTCAATTCTGTTAGGAGTTAGGAGCTGGTTGTATATGTCTTTTTGGGATATTCCAAATATGTTCTATGGGATTTTCATCAGGACTGTTTAGTGGCCACTCCACTGCCTCAAGTCCAACAACTTCAAGATACTGGATGACTGTCCTTGCAGCATGTGCGTGAGCATTACCATGCATTAGCACGGAATTGTCGTAACCAATGAAGCCGCCATAACGTAAAACATGTTCTTCAAGTATGTTGCGTGTGTATCAGTCAGCATTCATTTTTGAATTCACCTCTATAAGCTTGGCGCGACTGTCTCAACTAATGCCACCCCACAACATAATGGAACCACCACCAAAACTAACGTTGTGTACAAAATTACATTCTGCGAAACGTTCACCAGATCTTCTGTCCGTGACGTGAAAGAAGCCTAGGAACTCTGGCAGGGCGTATTGGATTCAAACCAACTTCTTTTCAAATATCGGTCCTCTCTTGGCGTTGTACATCTCATACGTCCTTGACCAGACCACCTTTTGTACTCCCTAGTCTCAGTGTATCGCTTCACAATACGAGAAACAGTCGATTAATGGATATGCGCAAAATCTTCTTGTCTGCGTCCCTTATTGACTAAAGTCAATTTTAACACAAACTTATTCGCTCAAATACGGCATCTCACTAAAAAAACTATTGAATCAAGACATAAAATAATTAAAATATCATTCTGACAACAATCAACAAAACACTAGACATTAATAGTGGCAAAGGCATACTATTCAAAGTTTGTAATTTGTACCATTATTTTAGTTATTCAGCTATAGCGACTATGT
>NW_019290076.1:0-25932 GCF_000500325.1 Leptinotarsa decemlineata
TATGTGTTCCTTATATCTCACTTCAATAGATCTTTTTGTCTGTTCATAATATTTTGCATCGCAGTCCTTACATTCAATTTCGTAAATTCCAGACATGGTATTGCCTGAAAATCGCTACGATTTTTCTAATTCAGTTTTCACATGGCATAACTTCATCCTTCCAATTCCAACAGTACGATATAATGCTTATTCATTCCGATATCAATTTCATACTGATTGAGATAATATATGACATAAATATTCTTGAACCGAGAAAATCAACAAAATTCTCCTTAATGAAAAATGGAGACAAAAAAAACTCAATTTACACAATACTTTTCCTCTCGTCTGCAGACACCCATTCATCATCCTGCATTCTATTTTGTATAATTTGTCACGGCAAACGCGATACATAAAAAACACTATACGTCAAAAATAATGAGTGATATATTACAACTTGGGAACAAACTCGCGATATGTTCAAGGTTCCGGGGATGTAACACATGCGTCCTTATGGCATCATAAGTTGGGAAAACATCCCTTGTTGATAGATGCTCTTATCCATTTCACACGCGTGTAGGCTGCACAATCAGCACTTGTGGGTTCATGTTTTATTGATGGATAGGGAAGCATATGAGCAAATTGAGGGGGAAGTAACTGTGCACAATTTGCCTCATATATTATTCGCAGTGCACAAATAACAATTTTTTCAATTCATTTCGGCCTATTTCAGTTGACTTCATTTTCGAGTACAAATTTGTTTCAAAGGTACTCTTTGGTCTTTGAATAATCAAGTGACACCCTTTTTCCTACACAAGCAAATTTCCAATAATCACATGGTTAACCATAAGTAATTCTAGCTAATTGACTCTTATTAGTTAATAAACTTACGGATCATCAAAGTATAAAACAACAACAAAAATTCATTGGCCCTCCGGGGCAACTTCATAGCCTCTAGTGGCGCATTTGCTTTTTCAGCTGCAGGAAACCCCAGAAAAACCTGCAGCACCACATTATCTGAAGATGTTGGTCTGCCAATGTTCTTCTTCCATAAAACAAAATGTAGGGTGTCTCCAGAGGCTCCAATGAATACAATATTACGCCTGAGCACTTCGTGACATGACTATCGTCAAACTTAAATCAGTCCGTTTCGTCTTTGACTAAGGCTAATGACCAGATTCAACACCAGAACCACAGTGAACAATGGCTGCATGAAGATTATAATAGTGGTCTGCTGGATTGAAGTGTTCATTCATTTTGAACCTTCGTAAGAGTTTGGTGCTTCCGTCAGAGTTTGAGTCTTGTTTGAAGATCATCAGTGTTATTATTAGATTGACTGGAGCCTCAGCTATACTCGTTTTCTCATAACAGTCAGTTAGTCTGGTACATGTTTGGCAATACAGTCGATCACCTCCTGTTGAAAGTTTCATTTTCAGATGATTTAACAATAAGCTTTGCACGGACGGGTTATTAGTCATATCATGAAACGCTAAGTTCCAGAAAATCACATACGTTTTTGCTACCTCTTGAACATTTACTACGAAGTAAACAAGTGAGGATTTTCCAGCAGAAGATTTACAAACACAAGATGAGATAGACTGTACGGAATCATTCAATCCAGAGCAGTCAGGAGTATTGATTGTGCTATTTTTATGCTCACGAAGAGTATTCAACAAAAACCTCAAGAATATGGAACAATCCTCTTTTTCTCCTAACGAGTATCTAGTGGACTTCAAAGACTCCAGGAAATCGGTTGGAGGAAAAGATACATTCTTACGAAACTGCAGCTGCATGAACAGGTGTTTGAGTTTGATGAATGAGTGGGAAACATTCTCGCTCACGTTCATCGTTAAAACCTCATTTTTGAAATTTTTTGTCATGAACAACACTTGTAAAATGTTTTTCATGTAGCAATGTTTCCTAAATTATCTAAACCAATTTTTTTCTCAAGACTTTCAGTACAACTCTCTAGTGATTCTGTTTCACAGAATTCGCATAAATTCTGCATAATTTGCATAAAATTTCTCAAGCTGCAATCGATCCTTCCAAGTGATGAAAAGTTTCGTAGAGGGATCGATTCGACTCTTGCTTTATGAAGCTCTTCTACAGAAAGGGATAAGACGCCTGCGTAAATATGTCAATACATCCTGTTTGACACATCCATATTGTGAAAATAGACAAACAAATACCACTAAGCATTATAAAAGAATTATTGGGAAAGTTTCGGAATGAGGAGAGAAAATAATCATGTCTTCACATAGAACGTGAATATATGAAATAAAATCATTTCAAATTTACAGGATGTTTATTGAAGATGCAGCAAAAAATTGAGAAAGCATTCCTTGGACTATTCTAAGGATATTTTGTCCTTTGATGATTTTTGATAGGGCGCTTTGTTTCAAAGATACGGGGAAGTAATGAGGAAATAAATTATTTAGTTTCATCAGGAATACAGCCGCTCTGTCTCAAAAACATTCTCCACAACGGAAATCATTTATATTACTATAAAAGTTTATATAATCTCTATGATCTCACTCATGTAAATTGAGATGACATAATTATATTTTCTGTGAAGGGGTTTATTGTTTTAAAATGATAACCTTTTTGAGCTCTTTGCTTCTTCAGTATAACAGACATTTTCGAAAGACGAAATAGAAAATTAACAAATGAAAACAAAATGTGTAGACTATCTACAGATGATTCTTTCAAATACAAATTGGAAGAGAAAGTCCATTCAAAATAACTACTTGCTATTACGAATACTGAATACTTTATCATCGGTTCATTCGACAAACATCCATATGGAAATTGAAGCAGATTATAAGTGAAAAAGGTAGAAATTGAATTTCAGTTTCTAGAATCACTTTCATTCTCTAGCTGAACGCAGCATTCTGGATGAGAAAATTTATCTCAGTGTCATCATGTTTCCAATATCTACAGATATTGCTGAGCAAATACTAGATTCAAGTTCAAAATGTTTCAAATGTTTTCTATCGTACAAGTGGCTGATTTATCGAATCGTCATTGGAATCAAGAAGACTGAGGCCTTTCCAACTTCAAATTATCATCATCACGAGATGAAAATGACTTTTCATCTTCTTTCAGTTCTACTAGGACTGCAGCGCAAAATGGATCAGACTATAGCGCAAAATGAATCGAGTAGCAATTCACCATGTTCATTATTTATTTAAATTTTCAATGGGTAGTGAATATTTTTGTTAAGTGACTTCCAGAATTGAAAGCCACGAAACATTTTCTTTCAGTATCATATCACCTTCCAAATAGCAAAGTGGTGATATAATAAACAATCTAATCATTTAACTGTCGATCGAATTGAGACTTATCTAGAGATCAGTATGAACCATTGAAGTTACGATACACTCTTTCAGAATATGGACACAGCTATCATAACAAATCATATGTTGAAAGCTGACTACAGGATCCAAAGTGAGCGTGATATATGTTTGTTAAAGTTCATGTATAATTATACTGAATTATGAGATTTAAAAACCTGTCTCCATCATAGAAAACATCTGAAGTTTGTGTTGACACTGATGTGAGAACAATTTCTGTACTTACGTTGTTAAAAGTTACCAAACTCACCGTAAAGCCTACCGAATCTCTCACTAGATTCGAGGTCCCAAATAGAGGTCCCACTCTCAAATCTTAAATTTATCCCCGATACAAAAGCTCATCCCCAAATAACGGAACCATCACCTAAGCAAGACATTGCAACTTGTAGTCCGTTATATTTCTGAAAATAACTATGAATCCAAGATATAGGACTAAGACTCGTGATCAGTCATACTCTTCCTCCATCTGCGCCCCAATCACGTCATTTTTTTGCCATTTGTCACTAACAGACAAGAACCTAGGTTAGGTTAGGTTAGGTAAGGTCCAAAGTGAGTGGTTCTATTCGACCCTCCACCGCAACCCGCAAGGGTTTATTGTGGCTCACACCTATTCACACTCGACAAAATAAAGCCAGCTTTTCAACGAAGCCGATTAGTTTGTATGGTGAGTGGTCTTTCAGGTCAGATGGTGAGAGTACGGCTCTGCCAAACTCTAAAAATCCGATTCGGTGTTCAGCGGGGCAGGCACAAAGTATATGCTCTGCTGTTTCAGTGTTAATGAGGTAATCGGATAATCAAGGTGCAAGATACCCACCTTGATACCCGCTACAACCTTCCCATATGAGGGTTTTTGCACGTAAGCTACAACTCTTGAGGAGACGACTCAGTCGCCTTCCTGGCTTCCAGGCAGTTATTGGATCAGGAGATGGAAAGTTGAGAAGCTCTCGCTCCTGATCAAAATTTACAGGGAGGTAAGTTGGAGTCGTAAGCTCGACATCCATGTCCTCTGTGGACTCGCTCCTGATCAAAATTTACAGGGAGGTAAGTTGGAATCGTAAGCTCGACATCCATGTCCTCTGCAGACTCGCCAATGATCTAAATTTACAGGGAGGTCAGTTGGAGTCATTAGCTCGACTTCCATCTCCTCTATAGACGCGTCAGCGTCAGCGCAGTTCACCCTGTCCTTAGAAGTCCCACGAGTAGCTAGGGAAAGAAGGTCAGTCACGGCAAAGCCCCGCATTACCGTGACAAGGCGATGCTACGACGAGGGGGCACCCGGTATTTCGAAGGTTCCGTAGAGACAGCTGCTAGGCTCAGTGTCAGTCATCCTCTCGGCCCAGACACACACCTTAGGATCAAATCATCGTTGGGATGTCATTCAGTGTTATGGAATAACGGAACTACCTCATATCCAGCGGGGCTGTTTTGAAGCAGGTATCCGATGGCCGGTTTGCTCAACCCCCACATCCCAAGCCAATGCACTCGCCAAAAACAGCATGCACAGTGGTTCAGGCAGTGAAATGTGAATAAAGACAGCCAACTCGCCGGCAAATACCTAACTCGGCAGGCCCGGATCTCGGAGGGGGGCAAGCCGGAGCCTATGCCTCGGGCGGTAAATTCAGATGGCGATCAAATTCACACAAATCATCATTTACTCAACTTTGACCTTCACTAGGCATTTTTATTAGCGAGGCGCGTAGGCAGAGTTCAAAATACGCGCCCGCTCCCTTCACGAATCACAGATTGCGGCAGCACGCGTCTGGGTACCGTGCGTGCGGTAGGGTTGAAGCTATATTTGAAAACTTTCTCATTCATTCAGAAATAACATTTCAAATGACATCAAAGGAGCAAAATACTACACGACAAAGTTCGGTTACAGTCCATATGTGTCCTATGTGGAATAAATGAGCCAGGTAATTTGATATGTAAAAAGAACTCTCGATGAAAATAAAGTTTCATTCATTTCATAGATGTTGCTGGAAAGTCAAGTAAGGATATTCATCAACAGATTTTGGAGAAATTGGCAGTTGATGATTTAGATATTGGACAGTGTCATGGCCAATCTTATGATAATGGGTCCAATTTTGCCGACATGTATAAAGGAGAGTAAGATAGGATTGCAGAAAGGAATCAGCTAGCCGAGTTCGTACCGTGCTTGGCTCACTCCTTAAATCTTGTAGATGTTCATCCTGCCTTATCATTCCAGAAAGCGATTAACCTAATTGGACTGTTTCAAAAAGTATTTTATTTTTTTGTTGGCTCCACTACTGAGTAGGTCATAATGAAAAAATGCTGAACAAAAAGCTCGAAGAGTAAAATTGTAATTCCAATTCACAATATGCAATAGTATACTTGATTTTCATTTTTATTATACATATTTTTTGTTTTGAATCCTATCCTGTGCTGTGTATAAAATATATATCCAACACGTTTAAGTCTATATATCTGTGAATAAATAGGCGGAATGCGGATGTCCAAATGTTAATCAATCATGATGATGATAAACATAAAAATAAATATTATTGGACGGGGGCGACATTTTTCAGTTTTTGATCCGTTCAACAAAACTGAAGATCCGGAGCTGTCGGTATCAGGCGTTACGAAGTCATTTATGTTGAGTTGGATACTGGTACAACATGAAGAGAGAAATTTTTGAAAATGAACCAACAATGGAAAATGCCTCTACATAGATGTGTAAATCATGTACAGAAATTTCTCAGAGACAAACTGTAAAAAAAGTATATCCAAAGGAATTACAAGAATTAAAGAAAATAGGCTTCCACATCCGCCGGAATCTTGATTGAATAAAGCGAAATCCATGCTGGTGGCCATATACTACAGCGGCAGACATCATCAGTGATATATGTGTTGACTGCGAGAACGAATATTATAACGGTTGAATGATGAAGTGATGAACATATGTCTAAATCATGCACAAAACTCTCTTTCAGATACAAACTGAAAGAAAATATGTATCTCAAACAGCTATTTACAATAACGCTTTTTCGCTCTTTGAATTTCATGTCGGCAACTGCAGAAATCCAGTTCGAAATAATTTTTTTCAAAAATATGTGGACCGTGCATAGACCTTTCCTTCAGATACAAACTGGAAGAGAAAACATATGACTCTCAAATGAACATTGAAATGCACAAAAATTGCTTTTTTGGAAATTTCTCACAATTTTGTATAGAAATGGAGAAGAAGTAGAAAGCATAACAATATCTTATTTCAAAATTCAATCCCCTAATTCAATTTTTACTATTTTCTACTTTGAAGTTCGAATTTTTGGAGCATTATCTGAAAACTGAAAAGTAATTCGTGTAATTCAATGTGCCTATCACTGAAAGTTACTTTGGATGGACTTTTTCTTCAAGTTTATATCTGAAAGATACTTCTATGTACGATTCATACACATTTTTCTGAGTATTAAATGAAGGTAGTTGTAGGAATATGGGCTTTTAAACAAGATATTTACTTTCTTTGTACTTCTTTATATAATGATGGAGAAGTCGTAAACCGCGAAGATTTTTACAAAATTATTTCAAAGTGGGTCGTATTGCAACTTTTTAATTCATAATATTCCTTATATTAATCTATATTAAGGAAACCTGAGTACTTTCATGACCTCACTTTCCAACTTTCCAAAACCATTACGGTATCAAATTCAACTACCGACTCATTCTTTTCGAAACAAACTTGAAGCCGCGTAATCTTTTTTATGGTTCTCCACCTAATTAACTCCCGAAGAGCATTCAACCCACGCCGAAAAGAGAGAGAACTATTTACGCCAATCCTTTCAGGGTGAACTGTTGAAACTCCCGGAGTACGTTCAACAATTCCAAAAATGCAATTATCCCCGAATTATTTATGTTTTACCGCAAAGCGAGTGGTTCATATGGATTATCCGCGCCTTAGAAAGCCGACGATGTATTTTCGTAAAAGTTTCGCAGTAACTGAAAACCATCCTATTTGGAATTTGATAGAACAATGCCGGTAGAATTGTTTGAATCTTCGAAAATATTGGAATCAAGGATGAGTACTCGTTTCGTATCCCGGTTAATGCTCGTGTCTTAATAACCATCATTACATGATCATTGCATAATATACTATTATGCAATTCGAGGGTAATGAATGTGTAATAAGTATAAGACAACCATTCGAAAAAAAAACAACCAGAATCCTGATCTGCATATCATTGTAGCAGAAGCGATAAATACCTGAATTTTGTGATTGTGTTGATTAAGTATACCATAAATTTAACAGACGATTCTTTAGGTGATCTCAAGACGAAATGTTCATCATGGGTCCGCAAATCCTTCGTTCTCAAGATACAAAGTGTTAAAATAAAAATAAAAAAAAGTTATTCGTAAATATCTTAAATATCCTCCACCTTATTTTGTTGTGATTTGGCAATGGTATTCATATCGTTAAGCAGCTAATTCATCCTGAACGTGATTCAATTTATTAGGTCCAGTGGCGTCTCGAGCGGGATTTGAACGAATATTTTTGACTTAAAAATGTACGCCAGTGACTTTTGTGCAATTTTTATTATTTCTTCGGATTGAGCAATTAGAATTACAACTAATTCGACCTAATTGCATATCCCTGGACCTCACAAGGAATAATATGGGGAATTAAATGTTTCTTTTGGAAATTATTATTTTTACAATTTTTCATTGCTAATTATGTAACAATAACAACAAATATTGAATAACATTAACATCTAGACTAACGAATTGCACTAAATTAAGTGTTGGAAATGGCCTCCTTCGGCTTCAATACAACCGTCTAGTCGCCGCAGAAGCTGTTCTAAATGAGATTGAAGTAAATCATCATACCAGTACTCGGAAAATAGCTGAAGAACTGAATATTACCCATGTCACAGTGTGGTAGATTTTAAGAGCCCAGCAGCTATATCCCTATCACATGCAACGTGTGCAAGCTCTATTGCCCAGAGATTTGCCTGTGAGAGTAGCTTTTTTCTAATTGGTAACGCGGTAAAATAAGAAGGAATCCAGGTTTCCTGAGTCAAATATTGTTTGCAGATTGAAGCTTGTTTTTCTCGCAATTCAATTATCAACTTCCACAACAATCACATTTGGGCCGAAAACAATCCATACGCCTTGATAGAAAATAATTTTCAAGAACAGTTTTCTTTTAATATTTGGGTTGGAATTGTCGGTGACCATCTCATTGAGCCTCTCTTCCTTCCACCTAGACCTAATGGAGAAGAATACCGAAGGTTTTTAGACTTTGTTTAACCTGGACTTTTAGAAGAAATTCCAGTCATGAAAAGAATCCGTAAGTGGTACATGCACGATGGTGCTCCAACCACCATACTATAGTGTAGTGGCACGGCAATTTTTGGATGAAAATTATCATAATCGCTGGAATGGGAGAGCAGGCCCACACCCATGGCCACTTCGCTCGTCCGAAATGAATCCTTCAGATTATTTCATCTGAGGACATCTGATATTCAAAGTGAAGAGGATTTACGGAATAAAATCATCAAATCATGTGACATAATAAAAATTAGTTTTCACGATATTCCAATTATCTTCGCATCATACAGAGTATATCATACAGAATATACTTCAAACAAGTCTACTACTCGTATCATATCAAAAACATCTACCATACATTGAAGAACATTGCTGCTACATATCATGAGGTGCAAGTGTTTTCAGTCGCAGACTCAGGACAGAGATATCAACCTGCCTAGGAATCCATGCGACTGTATTTCCAGCGGAAATTGTGCGTGTGTAACGAATTGAAGAATTAACTTATTTATTTTCAACAATATTTCACTATCACAACTAATTTATATTCAACACTCAGCAAATAACGCTTAATTTATCTTTACTGTTCGAATTCTTTATTTGAACGCACGATTCGCTTTCCGAATACAGACTGCTATCTCGGGACGGGAAGCCGGTTTTTATATCGGTAACGATCACTCCAGATCTCTCTAGTCGTTTCGACACTCATCTAACATTTCGCAGCGGCTCGCGGTACGTCATGTGTTTGCTGGCTGAGATATCGGTCAGGGCCGGCTTCAGATTCGTTACAGTGCAAAAAGATTGGAAGAATCCAACCTCATACACAAGTCAATAAAAATATTCTTGGATAATCAAGCGGCGTTGGAAGCTCTTGGTTCATACCGAGCAACGTCTAAATAGGTAGCAAATTGACAAAAATGACGCTTGTCGATAGGAAGACTCAACAGATTGTATCTGGTCTGGATTTCTGGCCACACTGGCCTGGAAGGCAATGAGGCTGCTAACTCCTTTGAAAAAGAGGGTGCGGCAAGCAGCTTTGTCGAACCATAACCTGGCATTGGCATCGCTTCAGGCTTTTCCAAACAAGAATATTTGCGGATTTTTGGCAGAAACTTCCAGGATTGGCTCACTCCAAGGCGTTCATTTACCCTTTCGAACTTGATATCAAACAGTTGTTGGACTACAGTAGGGATGAACTACGATGTCTATTAGGCCTTCTTACAGGTCACTGTCATTTGAATCATCATATGCAGAGACTCGGACTGTCGAAAGACAGTGTGTGTTGCCTCTTTTTGGAAAATAATGAAACAGCAGAGCACATACTTTGTGCCTGCCCCGCTGAGGACCGAATCAGGTTTCTGGAGTTCGGTAGAGCCGTACTCTTACCATCCGACCTGAAAGACCACTCACCTCACAAACTAATCAGCTTCGTTAAGAAGCTGGTTTTATTTGATCGAGTGTGAATAGATGTGAACCACCCTAACGGGTTGTGATGGTGGGTTGAACGGACCCACTCATTTTGGACCTAACCTAACCTAACCTATATTACATATTACAAGGAATTGAACAATACAATTGATAATATTCAATTAAAAATTTTCAATACTAAACTGGAACTACAGTGTGGAAGTTAGAAAAAAAACAAATTGTAATTGATGAACGTTATAGATACATACAATGGTCAGCGTAAATGTTGAATAATTCTCGAAAATTTCATGTAATCAAAATTACATTCAGAATTTTGTATATGAACTGACCTTATTCTTCAGAAAGGTTCTGAATTTTTTCTCAAAAAATATCGATGATGCGGTTTCACTGGTCACATGTATATAATTCCGAAGACTGTATACATACGGATAAGGAAATAAATATCACGAAATGGAATTCGAAACATTCATCTCTCCCAACGAACCTGCATAGTAGGTTTTGATAAATGTCTACCAGGAAACAACTACTTCTCTGGCAAATACCACGTTGGATATTGAATTATATTCAACATACATTCATGCAAGTTACCCCTCAGAGGTAAGTCTCATAGATGTTTCTCGTTCATATAGTAGCAAAGTCATACTGGAACCAATGCAATTGATCTACTCGATTCATTACATCTATAAGATTGAACTTTTTTGGTATCTATCATGAATGTCTGTCGGATATAATTCAACATTCATCGTGGTATTAGCCGAGGAAATAGTTTGTGCCGGGGCAGTCATTCACCTACTAAGTTGAAAGAGATGAATGTTTCAAAATTTGCTTCGAAATATGTATTTCCTAATTACATATACAGTGAGTTTCAAAAAGTGTGGACCATATGGGAAACTTTTTTATCATACATCTGTCAGAAAACTTGTCTGATGAAAATTTGTACATTGCGGGAAACTTGGATTTGAGTTATCAAAATTCAAATTTTTCGAACGGTATACAGAGAAGAGCAAAAAAAATTAATTTTGATCATAAGTAAACTAGGTACCCTTATTTTCGATATTATCAAAAAAGTTCATTCACAAAAGTTGTTCAAATTTAAAAATAATATTCATATTTAAAATCAAAGTCACTCACGTAACAGAACAAAAAAATCTATTTTTTTATGGTTCTACCGTCATAAAGAGTACTTGCATCTCATATACACCTTAGGCGTCTTCCTTATATTACTATTACGATATTTCAATGCGGAATTTGTCCCAATTAATTTTTGGAACTCGTATATGGATGTTTGTTGAAAATGATTTGAATTTTAACCAGTTTTTTGGTACAGAATTGATATTTCACTCTGTGTGTTTGTCCATAATAACTATTATAATGTCCATAATTACAAAAAATAATTTACTGAATCAATTCTTTGAAGTTTGGTAAAGAAGGCTTGAGTCAATAATACCGTTTAGGGGTTTTTGTGGAGCTTGAGTCAAAATTTCATACTCTCTCAATTGATATAAACGGCTTAAGTCTAGGCAGTTTTTGACCACATAATTTGCTCTGATAATTGAGAGTTAAGTCAGAAATGCACAATTATGTTTGATATTATGGGCTTCAGTCAACATGCGCCCACGAAGTTTGCTACCTGGTGTTAAGAATTTTCTTTTCAATTATGACTTCAGTGATATTGATGACAGTAGCCATTATAACGATTCCAGCAAGAAAAAGCTGGGATGAGAAAAGAGAAAAAAAAAATGTTGCTGCAACAGAGTTGTTTTCGCATTTTCCCCAATAGAGATGTCACACACTCAAATTAAACATACGAATTCATCTCGAAAATCTAAAGACCCAATAATAAATTAAGTTATTCCACAATCAGGCATCAAAGAAGAAGATATGGAAGAGCAAAAAAATGCTGAGGGAGAAAAATATTATGAAGTCGAAGGAAAGAATATGAAAGAACAAGAAGATGCTGGGGAAGAAAATAAAAATGGAGTTGAAGGAAATATGGAAGAACCAGAACATGTTGAGGAAGGAAATAAAAGTCGCAGAAAGAGCTAGGGCTAAAAGGTAATGGTCAAGATCTATTCGAAATGAAAGAACGGAGTTGCTTCACATAGGGGAGAGTTATACAAATATTAGCGAAATTGTGAGGAAGAAAATTAAGACCATTGAGATAATGTCGAAAAAAATGTTACCTAGCATTGAATTGTGACATCCGCAAGACTTTATTCACTGGATACTGGGCTCTTTGTACGCACGATGAATAGAACTAACCTCATTGGATTTGGACTATTCATTTATTTCTGTGAGCTTTCTATGACGTGGAAAAAATGCGAACTTGAAGCAGATTCCATTGGAACAGAAGTATAAAGACATGGTTCCTATTTCAGCAGAAAAGAAAAACAATTTGGTTACTTCACTGCGTTTGGTTCCGTCAGTTTTTCATGAATTCTATTTGAACTTGCCAACCTCAGCAAACACTATTGATCAAGATCCAGACCTTGAAGAAGTTCTGTTTGATGATTAGGGGAACAAAAATGTCACATCATTTCAATTATTCAATTGTTATACCTGAATCAACATTCCAGTAATAATAAACTTCGTTCATTTTCTATACTTTGTCGTTAATCTTACAATTGAAGTCTTATGCCCTTGTGAACCTTTTTTTCTCTCGGCGAAATGTGCTCAAGGGCTTCAGTCATTCATATTCCAGGTGAGAGGTTGCACTAATAAAATATTCTCCATTGCATTTTGTTCAACTATTTGAATACAAGATTCTAGTATAATTTGGTCTTTGTGGTTCAATAACGCGACGTATGACATAACCTCGAATGTTCAATCTCGATTTCTGAACAAACGAGATTTTTTACTTAATCCCTTCTCATCAATCCTCAGATAATTAATACTGAATAATTGAGAAATATAAATCTGTAAGTAGTACTAGTATTCCTCATGGGGCTAGAACCATGAAAAAATTATATTCTCCGTTTCTTTACGTAGGTGGCTGTGATTCCAAATCTAGATATTGTTTTCAAATTTGAATAACTTTTCTATATGAACTTTTTTGATTTTGTCGGGAATAAGAGTAGTTTACTCTAGATCAAAATTTCTATATTTTACTCTCCCCTCTACATCTTTCGGAAATTTAGACTTTCGATAACTCAATTTCAAGTTTCCAGCAATTTACCTATTTTTATCAGGAATCAAATTTTCTGACAAATGAATAATAAAAAAATTTCCCATATGGTACAAACTTTTTGAAACTCACTGTATAGAATTGAAGTTTTTAAATCTCGACATATCATGACTGAATTCCTAACTGCATCTCACTTCCAACATTCCTTTGTTACTAGACTTTTTAATTTATGCTTCGGCAGTATTCGTCATCGAGAATCTTTAGCCAGAAGAAAACTCTATACCAAAACCTCACCTTTGATTCGAAAACATTTACAGTTACTTCTGTTCTCATCATTCCGCTTATTTCCGTCGTTCTTTCGGAATAACTTGATTAGGGAACTGCCTCACTTCAACAATAGAAAACTCTTCCGTTTCCAGAGACCAAATTCAAACTACACGCTAGTCAGACGCACAACTGTGAGCAGTTTGGTCGTCCTCAGAGACAAAATATAATTATGGAGATGGTTGAGGAGCGCATTAAAGCAGATATGCTGAAAGCCTTGATCCATAAAACAGTTTACGACTATTTGAACTGAGTTTTGAGTATGCCAAACATTGGGAGGAGAACGAGAGGGAGAATTGCGAAGCAGAAATCACATCGATTCTCGATACTTTGAATATTTTATGCATACATGTCATCAAGGTGGGATGCAAAAGAGAAATTTCAACCTGTTTTGTCACAATTTCAAGAATGTATGACGTGCGTATCAGTTTCACACAGCAGGTTCAATTCAATGACACAAAAACCCAGGCATCGGTTTACTTCAAGAAGATAAATATCTACGAACCGGATATAATAATATCAGAACAGACAATTCCGCTTTCTTTTTCGATGAGTTTACTGGGGGTTAAATTGGACAAGAATATGTGTGGAGCTCCGTCCCTAAGCATATCCTGAAGCTGCTGGATCCAGAGAAGAGTCATCCGCCTGATTGGAGACGTGAATATAACTTGCAATCTTGATAGTCTGGAACATCGAAGAAAGGTTGGAGATTCGTGTCTCTTCTATAGATAATTTCACTGGAAGTGTTCAAGTCATTTGGCATATTTGATTCCACCAAGAGCGGTAGGATATATCAGAAATACGCGATGGACTATGGCTGCTCATCGTACACCTCAAACTACACTGTTTAAGATTTCTTTCATCTGGAGAACTACGTTTATGTGGAATGAACTTTCTGAAAACGTTTATCTTAATGGATTTGATCTCTAGCGATTTGAATCCAATGTGAATCGCTACTTTCGCACAGGTACTGCTCTAAGAGCGCCTTAAAAATTTTTTTCCTGTAGTGCTTGTGTTTTTCCCTAAAAAACACTGAATTGTGGAATATGAATTGTAGGTGCTGGAAAAATTCACCTTCAACACTTTAAAAATTTGAAAACAGGTTGAAAATTGAAAAAAATTCGAAGAAACGAATGATCTAAAAAAATATTAAATATGAAAGATGGTCCAATTATGAAAGTTTCTACTAGAAAATAAAATTCCAATATCACGATCATCAGAGTGGAACCAATTTTTTTATTTAAAAATATACCTGCCTATTCAGGCTCGCCCTCATAACTTTTTAGTGATCCTGGCAAAGTTGCATCTTTTGATTTCATCCCATCTCTTCAGAGATTGAGCACGGATGTGACGTTTGACTAGTTCCGCAATTTTCGAAGTCATCAGGCCATAATATAATATAGGTTATGGTATTATCTTGAATTCTTTGCAAGATGTTGGCAATGCTCCTTATAATTAAAGGACTGATGATAATCCGGTCAATCTAGACATTGGAAGGTACATAAATCAACAACAAGCTGCAAACGCGTGTTATTATTCAAAACACAGTCAAAAATAAGATTTTGAAATTCCGAATGATTGCGATGCCTGGAAAAAAATTTATTCGAGGTCAAAGGTCAAAAATCTCGAAAGAAATGGTTTTTCGGGATTTTCAGGAAACGGTGAGTTTTATCATGGAATAAACCCTATTGAAATTGTAGACCATAAAATTCTCTATGAAAAATGTATCGATAGCTACTTTTTTTCTTAGAGCCACCGTTTCTGAGATACGACGAGTCAAAAAGTTGTAAAAGCTATAATCGTCATTATATACACACGTTTCCACGCCACCTATGAGGTAGTGTACTTAGCGCGTTTTTTTCAACGTGGTTTTCCCAGTAGGCCTATTCCACATGTCTGTTGTGATTCTGTCAATTTGAAAACTTGCATAATAAAATATATTAGGAAGGGTTGGAAATTATAAAAGCGATTGAAATTAAAAAAATGTAAAAATGTATTCATCTGAGTCATAACCTCCAAATATTTCTTTTTGTCGTTCTTCTTCTTGGTCTTCTTCTTCTTGATCTTCTTCTTCTCCTTGATGTTCATCCTGGGTGTAGATAAACTGCGTCAAGAGTCTTGTATCGCATGTTTTCTCGTTGGTATCAAATGAATCCTCCACTATTGGTGATTCATCATTAGAACACGACTGGCCTTGACAATGTGTACATGCCAGAGAACACAACAGCCCAACTTTTTTACAACCACATTCAGCGCGGCATCCCTTTTTACAGTTGCAAAAAATTGTGTTCAGCAGTTTTTCCGGCGCAGGTGGGAGTAAAGTCTGAATAGGTTCTAATACATTGTCGACCAACTTCCAACACCAGTCATTTGGGTGTAGCTGATAAACAAGCCACACTTGAACTTGGTAATATACCCGGAAAAGATGTTGATGAGCAGCAACTGAGGTTGGAGGAAGACAAGCTAATTGCACCTGTTTCTAATTTTTAGTGTTTTTTACGAAACATGCATATTGATACTTATTTGAGCAGGTGGTTTTTTTCGGAGTTTTCTACATAGAAAAAAGAAACTGAATCCCGTTGGTGATAATTTCTTGTTGAGTCGAATAACTTTTTTGAAAACTTCAGCACATTGAACTAAATCTTGTTTTCCAAAAATTTTACAGACTGTGGCTTTACCCCTCCTGTAAAATGCATACGACGTATCACAGCCAGTTGTTGCGTGTAAACATAGTACATGATTTTGACCTTTTGCAAAAGTAGATAAACTTTTTGACGAATATATTTCGGTTTATTCTAATTAAAACTACTTGAGAAAGTCTATTTTTACCATTGAACAGATGTCGCCGTCCTACGAATGACAACCTTTCACAGTCGGAACATGTGCGAGCTGAGGATCAACGAGGTCCTACCTTTCAACGTGTGATTGCTAGCACCCTGAATGAATCATTCGTTGAATGGAAAAATCGTGAAACACGTCAACTTCAGTTTTCACATGAATATAAACCCCCCCATCAGCTCCTCCTATTCTTCATGACAACTCACAAGTGAAAAATTCTAATTAGAAATGGTAATCGAGTGATACATCATTCAATGAATTTTCCGATTCTGAATCCAACCATGTTTAAAAATCTGCCGCCCCCATACGAACGACAACTCTCAGAAGTTGAGAAACTTGTGCGAGCTAAGGACTAACGAGGTCTTACTTTTTAACACGGTTGCAGAATCATTCCAGCTTCAACCGGATAAATTCTCTCGAGAAAAATATCTGGTCGAGGCGAGAATTGAACACACGACCTTCCGATCGTGAGTCGGACGCACTACCACCGCAGCCAATTCCACAACATATAACAATACATAATAGTTCAAAGAAAAGCCCAATAAACACGCTTTAATAGCAATACAAACTGAAAAATGAAAAATAATTCGAAACTAATTTAAGATAGTGTTCAGCATCGATAATAAGTCCTATGGTTCAATGTTACTAATGACTGAAATCAGAATGAATATATTCACAATCTGGCATACCGCATGTGCAGACAGTGTGGTTGTCCGACTTGCTGTCACACAGCGAGTGTGAGGGAATTATTTAATCCTGGCGCTCCTGATAAATATAATAGGATAAATTCATAAAATCAATGTTTTGTCACCGATTCTAGATAAGTGTACAGAGTTTGAAATAAATCCGTCCATAATGTTTGTCATAATCGAGTCCAAAACAGTCGGTTACAAACGAACATACAAATGGAGCTAATGAAAGTGTGTTATTGAAAGTGTTACAACGATGCAAACTATCGAAATTTCGTTTTCAATTATATGCAATTCCAAACTATCTTACCAGTGCATTAATGAGTAAAGTTTGTGAGGTTGAATGATTGTAATGTATCTAATTACGTTTTTTATTTTTTCACGCCTAAACAGCTCAATTGATTCAAATGTGAGTTGGTATATAGATAGATCATGACTTGGAATAACACATAGGGCAGGTTCCCATGGTAACACGGGTGAAACAACGGGGAACAGCTAGTATTGTATATGTGAGTAAGTGATTGACTGACACTCTTTCAGCTCTATTAACGTGCAGTCGAAGCTACTGAACCAAGAATCATAAAATATGCAGGTAGCTTCTTTGTATAGCGTATATTAGCATGAAGAAATGAAATCAGGAATGGTCCCCCCCAAGGACGCAGAATTGGTTTCAAAAATTGTTTTGAAATCCGTCAGTTTTGAAGTTAGAAATCTGAAGTTTTGGATCATAAAACAAACATTGTAGGTACTTGTTTAAAAATACTGTAACTGAAAAAATATGTCAACTGCTCTAAGTAGTGAATACTTTCGAAATTGAATTATGTTACCTATGAAGAAATTTCGCAAAACTAACACAACCGTCACCGACGTCTGACATCACGGGCCTGCACGCGTTCGGGTCGCGTTCTCGGCGAAGACGCTGCATTGCTTAGACCGTCCCTCTACCCTCTTGTATTGTCTCCATTGTCTTACAATAGACGCGACAGGCAATGGCTCACTGCGTTGCGCCAAGTTAATTTTATCGTAAGAACATTCTAACGAATCGTCCAACTTACTTAGTGTAAAAGACAAAGTTATTCTATATTAAATACTCAAAACGAAATTTGTATCAATTTTCATAAACATTTGACAGATATTCTAGAATGTGCATTTTGAAAAACTATCAAATTTAATTGTATTATGGAAGTATTTTGCATATAGTGGCTACCATATAACATTTAGTACTATTTGAAATAAACAATCCTACGGTGCAGTATTTGCATGTAACTCCAACGGTGTATGCAGCGCACGCCGAGGTAGCTCTCAGGAAGCAAAAGTTTTTTCGACTTTCATCTAAATCCATGAAAGAACGACAAATAAACATACATATATCCATCCTCACAATTTTCACATTTATATTAGTATACAGACACGACTTTGTCAACTTCGTCAGTTCAAGCTTGTCGACTCAACCTGACGACGCTCTAACCAACGACACTACAACCTCGGCAGTTCAAATTATAGTCTACGTCTTACCAGTTTCTGTTTTTCCCGCGCATATATTGGTAATCGGTGGTCGTTAACGTAAGTAGTTTCACTACAAACAGTTGGGTTAGGTTAGGTTAGGTGCAAAGTAAATGGGTCTATTCGATCCTCCGCTGCAACCCGCAAGGGTTTATTGTGGCTCACAACTATTCTAACTCGGCCAAACAAACCCAGCTTCTCAACGAAGCCGATTAGTTTGAATGGTGAGTGGTCTTTCAGGTCGGATGGTAGGAGTACGGCTCTGCCGAACTCCAAAGACCTGATTCGGTGCCCAGCGAGGCAGGCACAAAGTATATGCTCTGTTAATGAGGTAGTCGGATAGTCAAGTTGCAAGATTCCCACCATGATACTCACGAAAACCTTCCAATATGAGGGTTTTTGCACGTCAGCTACACCTGACGATGTCTTATATTCAGCCGTGCAGGGCTTTTTCGCCTCTGGCTTTAGTGAAACCTCACTTGAGCACTTGAGTTCGCTAACCTGCTCATGGGGGGTTAGTTCCCCCAGCTGAGACAGATTCTGCCTACGCCGCAGCTCTCGCTCCTGAACTAAATTTACAGGGAGGTCAGTTGGAGTCGTAAACTCGACATCCATCTCCTCTGTAGACTCGCTGCCGAACTAAATTCACATGGAGGTCAGTTGGAGTCGTAAACTCGACATCCATATCCCCTGTAGACTCGCTCCTGAACTAAATTTACAGAAAGATCAGTTGGAGTCAAAAACTCGACATCCATCTTCTCTGTAGACTCGCTCCTGGATTAAATTTTAGAGGAAGATCAGTTGGAGTCAAAAACTCGACATCCATCTCCTCTATAGATTCAGCGTCAGAAAGAACTTTTAAGTTCAGTGTGTCCATAAAAGTCCCACGAGTGGCTAGGGAAAGAAGGTCAATCGCGGTCATTACCGTGACAAGGCGATGCTACGACGAGAGGGCGCCCGGTATCTCGAAGATTCCGTAGAGACAGCTGCGGCTCAGTCTCATTGATTCTCTCGGCACGGATACACACACCTTGGGATCAAGCCATCGTTGAGATGCTATTCAGTTAAGGAATAACAGAACCAAAAGTGATTCGGTCATTCCCGTATCCATCGGGGCTACGTGGAAGCAGGCATTCGATGGCCGGTTTGCTCAAGTAATTCATGGATGAATTGTGTATATTTTCTATAATGTTATCCAATTTGGTAATGACGAGCCCTGAGGCAAGTGTTTCAGGGCGAAACATCGATGTACATCACTGAGGATGACAGTGTTCCATGTAAGTGCAATTTATTACCATTCATTGAAAGTAGAACTCCTGAGAATGATATCTGAATTTCATTCCATAACGAATGTTTGGAATATAAACTGAGTAGAGAAAAGTATCTTCTGTATAATTCAGTGTTCATGTAAAAGTGTTTGTTTCGAAAGAATTTTTTTTCTTTCGTGTAATTCAATGTTTATATGAAAGTAGCTATTTCAGGAGGGCTTTCTTACAGTTTGTGTCTGAAAGTTGCTTCTTTGCATAATGTACACATCCATGTATAGGGTTACTCATTTTCAAATTGATTACTTTCTTCCTTTCTGTGGAAGATTCCCACATTTTTTTTTGTATCAAAATAAAGTAGTAGAAAGCCAAAAACTTTTTTTCCCAAAAATATTTGTTATAATGAAAATATATCAATCGAAGTCAATACTTTTTGTAATTGGTTTTTGAGCATTCAAACTATTTCGATTGTTGTATCGTGAGGTTGAAATATCGTGCGCTTGAAAAGTCGGTGGTCGAAACGTCACGGCTGAAATGACAAAGTTAAAATGTCTTTGGTTCAATTTTGACAAAACCAATTGCTGCTTTTCTGCGAAAATTATCTGAAAGCTCAATGAAATTCGAAATCCTATCATTGGATGATTCTCCTCAACTATATCAACTGTAATCTTATGAATTCACAAAAAATTAAACGAAGACTATTCGTTTGTTATATAATCGCAAAAAGGATTGTTTTTGGCTAGAAAACCAAAATTTCATGGCCGTTTCGAGCCCTAGAATAGTGACCCACGATGCTGTCAAGTTCATCCTCTCGCTCAGACATGTAAATGACGGATCAAGGATAGCAAATGTTTATTCAAACATGTATATCAGGAGTGCGCTTCATTCACAAGTGGATACTTGTGAGTTGCTGACATTCAAGAGAAAACTTTCTCCATTGAGAATATTCCAGTTGTGAAAATATGACGATATTTCCAAATTATTTTTCATCCGCATAGGAAATAGCAGATGAATGTTTGCTAAATCGAAATTAGAATTTTATTCAACAAGCCAGAAATGTAGCCATTACTTGCGTTAGTGGAGTTTGTCGTAAACTTTCTGAGCAAGTGGAGACCATTTTTTGAAGTTTTGTGTTGGGAATATTTTGAAATAAGATTATTTCGCGAAAAAGACTCTGATAATAGTAATAAAACTGACTTTTATTACAATAACTAACCGAAAAGGAAACTTTGGGAACATATCCATTCTCCCTACTATTCCGGTCAATTTCATTCAAAGTCGATTGGAAAAAAATTAAAATGAAAAATCGCAATCAATGCCATCAACTGCTTCACTAAACTACTGACAAATCATCGTGACATTAAGATATTTGAGTTCCGTTTTTGTTATTGACTGAATATTTTTTGAATAATATATATTTTTACTACATTCAAAATTTCTTGTGATGCATAGTACCACCAAGGCTCTTCTGTTAATCATAGCATAGATGATGAGAATCTGACCTGTTCAGTACTTTTGTTGTGGTTAGTGTTGTATGGAATGTTCTACCGGTATCAAACGGAGTGCCAAATGCATCTATCTTTGGGTCCTTGCTTTTCAGCTTCTGAATTGTGATTTTCATCTTTTTGTAAAAAATGCAATATACATCACTATGCTGACAACAAGCAGTTAGATTTTTCTCGCCTCGTGATTCTACATCTACTCACTCATATATTAATAGTGCTTTTCGATCCACCTTTGACATTCCTACAGCCAATAAACTCAATTCTAATAAATATGTAATGATGATGTTTGAACCTTAGAAGAACAAAGAGCATACTAACTCCGCTTTTCATTTTCTCATCGTGAATTGAATACGTCCCTTCGTGACCAAGATGAAAAGTTCAGGATTGTGGTTTGATCCAGAACTCCGCTTCAGTCACGTTTGGATCAAACTTTTTATAAGGTCCTGTTTCCAATTCGTGATTTGCCCAACAACAACCTAAAACTTAGACTATGCGAGTCAATGATCATGTCAGATATATATTATGGCTATAAGATTTATGGACCTGCTACAAAACAATCAGATACTCTCCGACTACAGCGCATACAGAATGGCTGTCTACGTTTCTCATTTGGAATAAGGATGGTTGAAAGTTAAGAAACTTATAACACTGGTTCCAGTTATCAACACACATGAAGTGTTGATATTTCGTCAACCCGATTGCTCACTGAAGAAGCTCAGAACATTCTCAACAATTGATAGTATCACCATATGAAACACGGAACAGTTCGGTTTCAGTCTAGTTTCTTGTCCTTTCCCGACCTTGGCAATACAAAAAGGAATTCTCTACAGTGGTTGCACAAACTAATTTTCTCATTTTGTCATCACATTATCACTGCTGACTCGACCTTTTTTCTTTTGAGCTGAGAAACAACCTTGGTTGATACTCAGCCTATTCGCCTTTATACTGGAAGTTGTTTTTTTCCATTTATCTGTTTCAATTATACTTCTCAGGGTGAACAAAAACGTATTATTATTATCATCATGTATAATCGGTCTGATTTTTCGTGTTTATGTTCCTTTTTTGTTTTTAGGAACTATATTTTACGAAACGAAGTGTCAGTTCAATAAGTTTGATTTTTGACAACAGTTCTCAAGAAAGTACATCCTCAAATCAAATACAACTGAAACTGTTTGTTATTGGCATAGAAGGTGGTATGTAATGTATCTGGTCAACTGTGATTGATTCAAAAGTGTTGAGTAATTCAGCCAACAAAAAATATATGTGTTTTTAAACAGCCTAGAAAAAAATATTTTTTTTGTAAATACTCGAGTTCTTAGGAGTTTTCAAATTTGGTTGTTGGTTTTCGAATGTCCAAAATTTAATTTGTAGAATTCTGTGTTGAAGATACATCTTGTGTGACGATGATATTTTTCACGGAGTTGGTCGAGATATCGAAAAAGAAACGAATTCTTCTGTAAACGTATTTGCCTGGTTTCTTTATTATACAAAATGAATAGTAATAAAAACTATTCTTAATTTAAACTTTCAATTTTAATTTTATGAAATGATTCTGAACTGAACGAAAACGAAAAGTTCACGAAAAGTTTGAAATATTTCAGTAGCATGCTCTCAGACCGGTGCTTGTGCGAAAGTAGTGATTCACATAGGAAAAACTTTCTCAGGAAGTTCATTCCCCATAAACGCAGTTCTCCAGATGGAAGAGTTCTCAAACAGTGAAGTTCGAAGTGAACTGAGTTGAACCTTAAAACAATGAGCAGCCATAGTCCATCGCGTATTTCCGATATGCACCGCTCTGGGTGGAATCAAATGTGCCATGTCACTTGAACACTTTCCGTGAAAGTATATAATATAGAGAAGAGACATGTCTTCAACCTTTCTCCGATGTTCCATACTATCGAAGTAGCAAGTGATGTTTTTTTCTGAATGGAATCGAGCAGCTTTAGCGTATATTTAGGGGCGGAGATCCATTCATGGGAACATTACTCCACAGAAGGTCTGATTTATAAAGCATCCAATGTTGCTGAGGTGTGATCAGTTTTCGGTTCGAGACAGTGTTCCAAACTTTTGAGAAGCAGCCTTCGCATTTCCAGCGAGAGGATCGTGCCAAGACAGATTGGTGTCCATTTTAACCCTCAAAAAACTTATCGAAGCAGAAAACGGAATTGTCTGACATTTTTGTATCCGGTTTAGGAACATTTATCTTTTTGGGTTTTTGGGCCATTGAATTGAACCTGGTTACTATCACTTCAATTCCAAATTACTTGTAGATCCTCGTCAAGATATTCAACCTCCTACTGCGGGTGAAGATATGCATCAGCAGCAGATGTTCTGGAATTCAAATGTAATGACGATACAAGTATGCTGTCTTCAGCAAAGCAATACATTGGATTGTTCTATCCAATAATTCGTGAATATAAGTAAAAAAATGGTTGGAAACAACACGGATCCCTGGAAAAGTATTCGTGAGATATGCATCAAATGCTACTTGCAAGGAACGTTCTTTCAGGAAACTGAAGAGTCATACACAAAAAATTATTCGACAAACTAAAGCTTCGGAGTTTGTCCAGCAAACCCTCATGCCACACACGGTCAAAAGCCTTATAAATATCAAGCGCAACAACCGTTGACTCCCAAGTTTCTCGATTTTTCTAACCAATGTGGCCTTATGGACGGGGTCGCCGGACTCCTGGTCGTTGGCAGAAATGAAAAGGGTGAGGGGAATAAAAACACCTCAAAAGCCTTTGCGAAACATGCCATTGTGAAACAGCTCTCAAACAACACAAAAACAGATACAACAAAGACCAATCCTGAGGCTGGACAGAAATGTCCACCCCAATCTACCACTTGGAATGAGGCTGGACATGACAGATCACCACATGATATAATACAAAGGCCAAGGCGTAAGTGCATTTGCGGCGCCGAGGCCAAAAGGAGAAAGAGAGTGATAGAGGCAGGAGTGGCAGCAACTATAAGTGCACCTTTCTCCTCCCCCTCTCCACCTCCAACAACAAGGGCACTTCCTGCGGCAGGCGCCAAGTGCTCCGCCTTGAATAAAGGCAAGGAACAGACTGCCCCTGCAGGAAAGCGACTTTACTTGAGCACCTTCACAGAGGGAACCCTAATAAAGTTGAAGAAGCTACGCAACGACAGTAATGTCGCTGCACCTTTCAAAACCTTCACGAAGGCCGCCGTGAGATAGCTCAAGGTTGCCAAAGACAGTGTGTGTTCCGTGAGGCTTGGCCTTCACCTGCCGATATAAAGGAGATGTTTCCTAGTGACCTGTCCACCTTCCTGAAAAGGACAGGATGGACGATGACCTAGAAGGACAACTCCTCAGTAGGCACATGTGGCCTGAATGCTGTGAGTCTACACTCACCCTCCCTACTCTACAGATACCGATACCAATGATAGACTTGTCTGCTCCAAATGCCAAAAAAGATGGTCAAGTAGTAAGTAAGTTACGGGTTCACACCCACAGATATAGATAATACAAATAATCAGAGATGATGAAGGAACCTGCTAGGGCTTCTGAGTTGGATGTGTTTGATAAAATATTCTGGTTTGTGCCCCTAGCTGGTTAAAATATATTGCACTTGAAAAACATGAATTCCGAGCACTCACGCTGAACAGATTCTAATCGCTGAATAAAGTTTTGATACCAATGAAGACCAAATCAAAGATGCATAATATACCTCACTTCTTTTAGAAGTAACATTCAACAAATTGAGCCTATTAACATTTGATAAATTTTCCGATCGCTTCAACAATATGAGTGTCAAATGTGAGTCGTCAAAATACATTGATGGAATCAATAAATAGAATGGAGTTAATCAAATGTTACTTGTCTTGTGATGCACTGTTTGGAACCTTGGGTGTAGTGATAAATATTACTTGAGTTCAATTCCTACACCAAACTGTTATTTTCAATACCTAGACACGTGTTTCAATCATCAAGTGGTCATCTTCAAGGGAAACATTAAACTTGAGGTGTCAATAATAATGGTTCGGTGTTGGGATAGAATATTCATAACTTCTTCACTGAAAATAAAGAAGAAGAATATGAACTTTCGCGACCTTATCAAAGATTGTTTTACCGATTTTTTGGTCCGTGCAGGTTTCATCTCTTTGATAATGTAAACCGTTCTCGTAGACGAAACGTCAGGCATGAAAACTAGCCGATCACGGCCAACAAACCCGGAAAATATCTTTGATACACATATTTATTAAAATTCAACCAACGAATCATCACTAGAAGTTAACAGGTTGAAATGATATATTGAATGTCTGAAGTTATAAATTCTTCATGAACATTCGCGATTGCATTCCAAACGAGACAGGGAAAGAAGTCGTAATGAAAACCTTGTTAAAAGTTCCCTTCATTTATCCTGCAGCAGATAAATGTCTCTTCTAGACTCAAGGTGACACGATGAAAAGAAAAATACGTTCTGGCGAAATTGAATGGAACCACTAACGTATGGTAGGTGATTTCCTTCTTCCTGTGAAAAAGAGGATCTCTCAGGTTGAATATAATCCGTTTTAGTAGTTTTAGATCGACAACTCAAAATCTGATTGAATAATGCAGTGCCAGTTTACAGGGCTGTAAAACGTTATTTCAAAAACTACAAAAAAACAGTGAAGTTC
>NW_019290076.1:28372-79778 GCF_000500325.1 Leptinotarsa decemlineata
AATTTTTATTTATTCAATTATTATATTTTTACTTGTAGGTTATTTCACTATCATTTCATTTCAGGTTTATTGTTGCTTAATATAATTGTTATTTTCAACTATTCTTTTTTAATTATTCTTTTTTACTTGTTTCAGGGATTTCAAATCATTTTATATAGTAGACAATGGAAGTCCGAACTAGTGAAATTTATTGGGTGGTTCACCATCGCAATACAGAAAAAAAAGTCGACATTTCGAGTTTGAAGTCGTAATTTCGGAATTACGAGTTTAAAGTCGAAACTTCGAGATTAAAGTCGAAATTTCGAGATTAAAGTCGAAATTTCGAGATTAAAGTCGAAATTTCGAGTTTAAGGTCGAAATTTCGAGATTAAAGTCGAAATTTCGAGTTTAAAGTCGAAATTTCGAGATTAAAGTCGAAATTCCGAGATAAAAGTCGAAATTTCGAGATTGAAAGTTGTAATTTCCAAGAAACAAATAATAAAAATATGTGGCCCTTCTGCGCTTCCGTAAGAAACGGATTATTCAATATAACAATTCATTTTGTTGTTGAATTCGAAAAATTCCTCATTTGCAGTCGCAAATACCCATGTGGTGAAATTATGTGTCTTTTTTAATTGATATAAGTATTTTCTTGTTCCCAAAGGTGTGAAAAGAAAATAACAATAACTAAAGAAAAATTTGTCGAATAACGTAAATTACTGAAAATTTCTGTTATTCATTTCTTCAGTAAACTTTTTTATGGCAATGTCACCTTCTGTGCACCAATTGAAATAAGTGAAAATATGGTTGTTAATGGAAAAAACTGTTCATAAGAGTACTATTTTGAGTAGGCATTCTTAGGTTCCAAATTTAAAAGATATTCGAAATTATAATCATGAAAAATGCAAATTTTAGGAAATGTTAAACTTATCGAAGCAGAAAACGGAATTGTCTGACATTTTTGTATCCGGTTTAGGAACATTTATCTTTTTGGGTTTTGGGTTCATGGGCCATTGAATTGAACCTGGTTACTATCTCTTCAATTCCAAATTACTTCTAGATCCTCGTTAATATATTCAACCTCCTACTGCGGGTGAAGATATGCATCAGCAGAAGATGTTCTGGAATTCAAATGTAATGACGAGACAAGTATGCTGTCTTCAGCAAAGCAATATAATGGATTGCTTCATCCAATAAGTCGTGAATATAAATAAAAATAGGGTTGGAACAACACGGATCCCTGGAAAAGTATTCGAGAGATATCCATCAAATGCCACTTGCAAGGAACGTTCTTTCAGGAAGAGGAAGAGTTATACACAAAAAATAATCCGACAAGCTATAGCTTCGGAGTTTGGCCAGCAAATCCTCATGCCATACACGGTCAAAAGCCTTATAAATATCAAGCGCAACAACTGTTGACTCTCCAAGTTTCTCGATTTTTCCAATGTGGCCTTACGGACGGGGTCGCCGGACTCCTGGTCAGTGGCAGGAATAAAAAGGGGGAGGGAAATGAAAACACCTCAAAAGCCTTTGCGAAACATGTCACCGTGAATCAGCTCTCAAATAACACAAAAACAGATACAACAAAAACAAAAATCAATCCCGAGGCTGCACAGAAATGCTCACATCAATCTATGGCGATGGCTGGGGATGAACAGAAATGTCCACCCCAATCTACCACTTGGAATGAGGCTGGACATGACAGATCACCACGTGATATGATACAATAGCCAAGGCGTAAGTGCATTTGCGGCGCCGAGGCCAAAAGGAGAAAGAGAATGATAGAGGCAGGAGTGGCAGCAACTATAAGTGTACCATCCTCCTTCCCCACCCCACCTCCAACAACAAGGGCACATCCTGCGGCAGGAGCCAAGTGCTCCGCCTTGAATAAAGGCAAGGAACCGACTGTCCCTGCAGGAAAGCGCCCTTACTTGAGCACCTCCACAGAGGGAACCCTAATAAAGTTGAAGAAGCTGCGCAACGACAGTAATGTCGCTACACCTTTCAAAACCTTCACGAAGGCCGCCGTGAGACAGCTCAAGGTTGCCAAAGACAGTGTGTGTTCGGTGAGGCTTGGCCTTCACCTGCCGATATAAAAGAGATGTATCCTAGTGACTTGTCCACCTTCCTGAAAAGGACAGGATGGACGATGACCTAGGAGGAAAACTCCTCAGTAGGCACATGTGGCCTGAATGCTGTGAGTCTATACTCACCCTCCCTACTCTACAGATACAGATACCAATGATATACTTGTCCAAATGCCAAAAAGATGGTCAAGTAGTAAGTAAGTAACGGGTTCACATCCACAGATATAGATAATACAAATAATCAGAGATGATGAAGGAAGATTTAGATTACAAAAAGAAAATGGAAAACAATCATAACATCGAATTTTCAATAGTCCTGAAAATGAACCATTTGGTGTCAGGATGTATATCGCACAGGTTGAGCACTTTATTGAAAAACTCTCACATTACAAATATCGCCGACGGTTTCAATAATTTCGTCCTCATTGTAAAATGCCATCATATGCCCAGATTGTGATCTAGGTACAAGAAACTGAATTTGTTTCAGCAAGTCACTACAATATTTCGTTATTCAAGAGATCAACTGAAAACATTATCGCGGTATGATTTTTTACCTGCTAGGGCTTCTGAGTTGGATGTGTTTGATAAAATATTCTGGTTTGTGCCCCTAGCTGGTTAAAATATATTGCACTTGAAAAACATGAATTTCGAGTACTCACGCTGAGCAGATTCTAATCGCTGAATGAAGTTTTGATACCAATGAAGACCAAATAAAAGATGCATAATATACATCTTTTAGAAGTAACATTCAACAAATTGAGCCTATTAATATTTGATAAGTTTTCCAAGTTCCCCGATCGCTTCAACAATATGACTGTCAAATGTGTGATCTCTCAGGTTGAATATAATCCGTTTTAGTAGTTTTAGATCGAAAACTCAAAATCTGATTGAATAATCCAGTGTCAGTTCACAGGGCTGTAAAACGTTATTTCAAAAACTACAAAAAAATTGTTTTGATCTCTTCAGCATTCAAAATAAATTATTGATTCATTTTATTCTTGACGCAATTTTTTCACTCTTGAATGATATTCCTCCAAAATTTCGATTTATTCAAAGGTGCTGCAGAAACATTTACTTGGATTAATTTTTCTTCAGTTTCACCTTCTCTATGTATGTTGAATAGATATTCAAGATGTGCCTAGATTTCTGTAATTTTGCAAACAAAGAGAATACTTTCGTATGGGGAAACTTTCTGTGAAATATGTCAGAATAGGTCCAAAGGAAAAAAAACGAAAACAATCGCAAAGAGTTATTACCAAACAAATCAAAACATGAAAAATGAGTACATGTTCCCATTCGATGAGAAGATGGAATTGGTTAGTTGATAGTTTGGAAGGAATATTCCTATGATGATGTCCCAAAAATGAAAAACTTCAGTACTAGAAAATGATGAGGCCTTCATAAATCAGTGTATAGTCGAAGTAGACGATATTGTGCATATTTAAAGTTACATACATACAAAAGCCGAAGTAGTCCACGTGGACTGTATACTTAGCAGTTCGTATTGGATAATTTTTACTAACCGAGTTTTATGATTGGCTGAAGAATTATGAAATTAAATTTAAGTTATGTTACGGTGACGATTAGAAATTGGGAAAATCAGGGAATGTTATCGCCGTCGTGTTCACTTCAGGAACTGAATTAGGTACATAACATTTTTGTTATCTGTTTGAAATGTGGCATCCTTGAACAAGCACTAATACTGATAACAAGTGTGATAACACCTCAGTTACGATACAGTTACGAAATGGTGGACTGATGGTTCGAGAATGTGTACGCCTAACATGCCTGCAAACAAAGGATCGCGACTAATCATTATGCATTGCGGAGAAAGTAAAAGATGGGATCCGAATTCCTTGAAATTATGTGGAAAAAAACTTGAGGACTGCAATGTTGACTATCATAAGAACATGGAAGCTAATATTTTTGATGAATGGTTTGAAAACACATTGATTTCAAATTTGAATGCAAAAGTGTAATAATTATTGACAAACGTGCAGGGCTTTTTTGCCTCTGGCTTTAGTGAAACCTCACTTGAGCACTTAAGTTTGCTAACCTGCTCATGGGGGGTTAGTTCCCCCAGCTGAGACAGATTCTGCGTACGCCGCAGCTCTCGCTCCTGAACTAAATTTACAGGGAGGTCAGTTGAAGTCGTAAACTCGACATCCATCTCCTCTGTAGACTTGCTCCTGAACTGAATTTACAGGGAGGTCAGTTGGAGTCGTAAACTCGACATTCATCTCCTCTGTTCTCGTTCCTGAACTAAATTTACAGGGAGGTTAGTTGGAGTCGTAAACTCGACATCCATCTCCTCTGTAGACTCGCTGCCGAACTGAATTCACATGGATGTCAGTTGGAGTCGTAAGCTCGACATCCATCTCCTCTGTAGACTCGCTCCTGAACTCAATTTACAGGGAGGTCAGTTGAAGTCGTAAACTCGACATCCATCTCCTCTGTAGACTCGCTCCTGAACTAAATTTACAGGAAGCTCAGTTGGAGTCGTAAACTCGACATTCATCTCCTCTGTAGACTCGCTCCTGAACTAAATTTACAGAAAGGTCAGTTGGAGTCGTAAACTCGACATCCATCTCCTCTGTAGATTCGCTCCTGGATTAAATTTTACAGAAAGATCAGTTGGAGTCAAAAACTCGACATCCATCTCCTCTGTAGACTCGCTCCTGGATTAAATTTTAGAGGAAGATCAGTTGAAGTCAAAAACTCGACATCCATCTCCTCTATAGACTCAGCGTCAGAAAGAACGTTTAAGTTCACTGTGTCCATAAAAGTCCCACGAGTGGCTAGGGAAAGAAGGTCAATCGCGGTCATTACTGTGACAAGGCGATGCTACGACGAGAGGGCGCCCGGTATCTCGAAGATTCCGTAGAGACAGCTGTGGCTCAGTCTCATTGATTCTCTCGGCACGGATACACACACCTTGGGATCAAGCCATCGTTGAGATGCAATTCAGTTAAGGAATAACAGAACCAAAAGTGATTCGGTCATTCCCGTATCCATCGGGGCTACGTGGAAGCAGGCATTCGATGGCCGGTTTGCTCAACCCCAAGCCTATGCACTCGCCGGAAACAGCATGCACAGTGGTTCAGACAGTGAAAGATGGATAAGGACAGCCAACCCGTCTACAAACAGTTATCTAAAGTAGTGTTTATTGATCATGGCGTTGAAATGTAATAATTAGGTGCGTGGTAAAAAACAAATCATTGTTGATAGATATTCATTAAATTTGAAAAGCTGCAATAAGAAGAGAATAATTCGGAAATGAATCGAATATCACACTGTAACTAAGTGTACTGAAGTATAACACCGATGTCAAATTTGCTGTCAATATCAAAATCTTGATGACATTTGCATTTGTAACTGCTCATGATGTTCATCAGTTATTTAATGAATTGGTAAAATCCCAAATTTATGAAGAACATGAAGCTGAGTTGGAAGCTTTGTTTCATTACTTTGAGCGGACATGGATTGGGATACTGTCCCGTAGTGGGACACGTCGATTATGACCAGTGTATCTGATTGAATTGTGGAACTGCTATTCGACTGTCTTGGATAGGCTATTGCGGACGAATGATGGCTTGGAGGGTTGGCATAATGCCTTCAATGGAGAAATCCGTGTTTGTCATAATTCAACTGTTGTGAAAAATGAGCACGGAAACAACAATAACACAAATAAATACTGGGTTGAATGTTGTTGGTTAACGTGAAAACATGTATAAAGATATTGATACTCAAATGAAAAATATTGTAACTTCATTTGAGTATCACCAAAAACGTCAATGTGAAGAAATTGGCATTAGTGATTTCAATTTAATTTTCATTATTGATAAAATATTTGTTTGAATTGAAGGAGTTATATCTTTAGGAGTGATTAATTTTTGGTAAAGAACGTTTTTTGCTTTCTACTACTCCATTTTGATAAAAAAAAGTAGGTATCTTCCAAAGAAAGGAAGGAAGTAATCAATTCGAAAATAAGTTACTCTATACATGGATGTGTAGATTATGCAAAGAGCAACTTTCAGGCACAAACTGGAAGAAAGCCCTCCTGGACATTAAAAATCGTAATTCATGGATGAATTGTGTGTATTTTCTATAATGTTATCCAATTTGGAACTGACGAGCCCAGAGGCAAGTGTTTCAGGGCGAAACATCGATGTACATCACTGAGGATGACAGTGTTCCATGTAAGTGCAATTTATTACCATTCATTGAAAGTAGAACTCCTGAGAATGATATCTGAATTTCATTCCATAACGAATGTTTGGAATATAAACTGAGTAGAGAGGGCCTGCACGCGTTCGGGTCGCGTTCTCGGCGAAGACGCTGCATTGCTTAGACCGTCCCTCTACCCTCTTGTATTGTCTCCATTGTCTTACAATAGACGCGACAGGCAATGGCTCACTGCGTTGCGTCAAGTTAATTTTATCGTAATAACTTTCTAAGGAATCGTCCAACTTACTTAGTGTAAAAGACAAAGTTAATCTATATTAAATACTCAAAACGAAATTTGTATCAATTTTCATAAACATTTGACAGATATTCTAGAATGTGCATTTTAAAAAAATATCAAATTTAATTGTATCATGGAAGTATTTTGCATATAGTGGCTACCATATAACAGGTAGATATATGCTATCGCGGACTTTCATTTAGTACTATTTAAGATAAACAATACGGTGCAGTATTTGCATGTAACTCCAACGGTGTATGCAGCGCACGCCAAGGTAGCTCTCAGGAAGCAAAAGTTTTTTCGACTTTCATCTGAATCCATGAAAGAACGACAAATAAACATACATATATCCATCCTCACAATTTTCACGTTTATATTAGTATACAGACACGACTTTGTCAACTTCGTCAGTTCAAGCTTGTCGATTCAACCTGACGACGCTCCAACCAACGACACTACAACCTCGGCAGTTCAACTTATAGTCTACGTCTTACCAGTTTCTGATTTTCCCGCGCATATAGGTATTGTTAATCGGTGGTCGGTAACGTGAGTAGTTTCACTACAAACAGTTGGGTTAGGTTAGGTTAGGTGCAAAGTAAATGGGTCTATTCGATCCTCCACTGCAACCCGCAAGGGTTTATTGTAGTTTTTTGTGTGATTCAATGCTTATGCATGTTCATGTAGTTTTCATGTATTTTCATATGTGTTCATGTTTTTTTTTTCGTGTAATTCAATATTTATCTGAAAATAGTTGTTTCGAGATAGTTGTTTTCTTCTAGTTTGTGTCTGAAAAGTCTTTTTTGCATGGTTTACATATCTGGTTGAAGAATTCATTCCGAAATTAATCACTGTATTTTGAAGATTTTCAAATTTTTTGTAAAAAGATGGGGAAATTGGAAGGCAGAATCTTTTTTCCCAAAATTTGACTACTTCTGAAAATGTACATTTTCAATTCAGTATATGACTTTTGGATGAAAGAATGTCACCATAATACGTATCCATTGTAGAATCAAATTTTTCATTCATCAACTATACCATTATTTTTGTATCATATTTGAATCAATAAAATCACAGAACTTAATTCGTGGGATACAAAAATTTGCTATATTATAGGATATTTCTCAATGAGAAATATTCATTGGGAAAATAAATCCGCCAAAAAATGTTCGTCTTCAACCCTAGTCATAACAAAATCTGAAACTAATATAACACGTATCGTGAAACACATATCGTAAACACAATAACATCGATTTCAAATTGCCAACAGACGCTCTCAATATTGTACACATCGATAGAAAAATAAAACTGAATTTTATTCAGTGACGAAGTTCAATACGACAAGAAGAAAATTGCTAGCGTCGATTGAAGTGATATTTATTGGAATACCGTAAAAGTGTTTCATATTGTGCTAGTTTCTAGGAACACACTCCAGACATTTATTTGTTTTAAAGCCACCAAATGGCTGTTGTGTCTCCAGTTTATATTTTCTCATGTCGGTTTGCGTATTGTGAACTTCTCATTTCGAAATACATAAATAACCCATGTTTGAATCTGTGATTCAGATTGACTGTATACCCGGATATATCCCATTAACACGTTCACAGACTGTACAAAATCCTTTCATTATTTCAGTCCACTCTCACATAAGTTATCCGCGTTTAGGTCGATAGTACAAAGATCTTTCTCAATCGCTTTAACTGTAAAGAATTTCCAAGACGAACTAAAAATAATCAAGCAAATTGCAATAAACAATCAGGAACTAATTTCTCTAATATAAAAGATAATATCAGGTAAAACTCACAAAATACTTATGAGTAAATTATACCCAAATTGCCGAGAAGACAAGAATAGTAGTATCAAGTACATAGGTAAACTTTCAGAAAAATTCAAAATTATTTCTCTAAATACAAAATATCAACAGCTTTCATAAATAATAATAATAATTTAGATAAAACCATGTTGATATAGAATAGAGTGTGGCGAATTCTCCGCAGTATATACAGGCCAAACCGGTAGAAATTTTGACATAAGGCTGTGTGTTTGGACAAAAAATCTACAATGTATGAACATCTTCAAGGACCAAAACACAAGATGAATAAAGATAACCTCAAAATCCTACACATATGTAATGAAGGAAAGACAATGAATTTGTTGGAAGCCATGGAAATTAACAAATCAATGAAAAACCAGAAATATATACCCCTAAATGAGCAATTCGATTTATGAAGGTCTCCTCTATTGAATTTATACCTTTACCAAACAATGGAGTTTTCAGTAGTGAATTTTAAATTTGGCATCCTGCTCCACCTAACTACCTGCCTATCAAATACCTGTCCTTGCTCCTGCTCATTCTTTCATTTCATTAAAGTGATTCATTGCATTCATCTACATCGATTTGATGATTAATTCGTTAAGTGAAATTTTCGTCATTTGGAGAAGAGTCAGTGTCATGTTTCGGTTCAAACTGAAATCACAATTTACCTGTGCTCCACTGATGCCATTATAATACAAGATCCAACAATGTGTTTGTTACTCAGTAAACACTGGATGATATACCTGGTTAGGTAGCTCTGGCACAATAATGTCTGACTTTGATGTAACATGTTGGGTAAATGTTTAGCGACTGATAGACGAATGTTTACCTAGTCGTACATCTCGGAGAGAAATTAATTTAATGGACATAAATGTGCTGCCATCCGGTAGCTACACATCAAAGCTGGAGATCTTTATGTGCTACTTGAAACTAGTAATTAGCAGGACTGGTACAAACTATTCTAAAAGATAAATTGGTTACGGCTTTCGCGGCCGAAATTTTCCGTGTTAGAAGAGAGTGACCAAATATACCATTTTGTTAATTACACATAATTTGCCTACACCTTACAAATAAAAAACATTCAGAAGTCATTAATAATAATCATATATTTATGGTTTATTTTGTAAGAAGTTTTGGGTAAAATTGACTAATTTTAAATAAAATTTCAATAAATAACTGAATAATAATAAATGTATCTAAATATGAAATAGGTACCCATATATGGAATACTATGAAATTTCAACTTCAACTTAAACGATATTCTTTGGGAACATTGGTATAACTCGGAAAGGAACACAAATTACTTACAAAAATCACAAATTCAGGCATCAGACTCTGGTCCTGCGCAATCATTATGTGCCCAGAGCCCACACATGAGGCACTTAACCTTTGTTTCCCCATGGGTATCATTTGAAAACAGCATACCACAGAAAATACACTCCGAATCTTCAAACTGTGGAGATGCATTTCCCATCAAGGCATCGGGCTCACTGTCTGTTTCAAACAGCATCATCTCCTCATCATTTGAATCTGGTTTAGGCTTAATCTTATCCCATAACTTTTTTCTGTTGCTTTCTCCTCGTTCTGTTTTCGATATTTTTTCTTTGAACATTTATTTTCTTTTTCGTCTTTCTTCCAAATTATTTTTATGAGGTCGTTCTTTCTCTATTAGAAGGTTTTCTTTTCTTGTTTGCTACTAGGCTGATGTCATATGGAGAAACAAGTCTTAAACTACTGCGACAAATTCCGGAAGTTGAGGGCACAGGTTCAATTTGTATCTTGTCTGGAGAATAAAGATAACCTCAAAATCCTACACATATGTAATGAAGGAAAGACAATGAATTTGTTGGAAGCCATGGAAATTAACAAATCAATGAAAAACCACTCTACTAGTCCAGAACTGATCGTGCCTCCATGTTCTGTAACGAGAAGAAATGGCTCGATAAGGAACTACGATCTACCAAGAAAGATCTCCAGTGAGCCCCCCGATAAAAATGAGCCTTCAGAACCAGTAGTCTCGTTTACTTACGTCAGTACCGGGAATACCATCTTGTATCGTTTCTTCATTCGTTTCTAGATCTAGACCAACAAAGTGGAACCTTTGCCCAGTTTGAATGGCTAGATCTTGATTTGCGGAGGCAAGATGCAGGTCAGTTCTTTATTTTTCATAAAATTTCCGTTATGAGTGCTGAAAAGGCTCACCAAATCCAAAAGCTCTTATTCAGATGCTACCAACGCGAATTTCCAGAAATACTGTATCCGTTTTCCACACTGTAGATGAACTCAGTTATATCGAAATAGAAGACACTTCAAGCATACCAATAAAACAAGGAGTACAGTTCACTTGAGGGTTTCAATAGGGATTTGCATCCCCAGCGTTGACACGAACGAATAAATAAAAATAATGACTGATATAGGATTCAACATGTCTTTATAAAAAGAAATCAGAGTGACAAATCTCTGGAATTTTCTATGTTCTCCATTGGTTGCTTCAATAGGAAGAGTGATGGAATATATAAGGTCTTACTCTGGGATTTGATGCACTAAATCTTACAACTTCTGATCAAAAACCGATTTCCAGAAACCACGAAGGAAATTCAAGGCTTTCGCTTCACACTCCTCCAACTGGTATCCACCGAC
Source organism: Leptinotarsa decemlineata (assembly GCF_000500325.1). Classification (NCBI taxonomy): domain Eukaryota; kingdom Metazoa; phylum Arthropoda; class Insecta; order Coleoptera; family Chrysomelidae; genus Leptinotarsa; species Leptinotarsa decemlineata. Next base: position 39,357 of record NW_019290076.1, read on the forward strand.
TCTTGAGATCCGCGACTCCGGCAGTCGCCACCTCGGACCTATGTGTCACAGTCCAGCAAGACACATTAGAGATGATCTTCGCGCATATGATAAAATCCCTGAATGATTAAGGTATTTCAAGTTTGTCGATTTACAAAATCATTCTTGTTGTTATGTTTGTAGTTATTTTTATACTTTCGGCTATTTTCATGCGTTTATGCTTCATGATTATAATGGTTTTTGTGCTTTTTTTGCTTGTAAGCTTTCAACTGGCAGAACTATAACACAAGAGACAAAAATTTCTCCTTCACACATACAATCTGTATCAATTCAAAGTTCAGGGAATGCAACCATCTGTTCCATCGGTCTCTTCGGACGTATACTACACGGAACCCATCGATTTTGAGTGCGACATTACCAGAAATAGACAGAGATATTTCACAGAGAGTATCTCACGTCTCACTCTACTTTGATTACTATAAAAAACAAGTCATTAACTGAATATTTTTGACGTAACCTAACCCAACCTATCCTAACTGTGAAATTAATGAAAATGAATAAAATGGAGTTTGAATAGGTGCCAGCGATCTGATTATAATTTATTTGGACTACTACTGCATAGGGGAAAGTGGTCACCATTCGTACGCGGGGCACATTCGTACAATTGGTATAACAGAAAAACTAAACGGCACACAAGCACATCTTTGCTTATGTGCATAGACATATCGACCACCATGTTGCTAGCGGGATGTCGCGCCAGTGGCACCACGCCATTTCAGCTGACGTGTTTTTCGGGCTGTGAGTAATTTTTTTACCTAATTTCAGTTCGTAACTGTAAGTGGAATTGTTATGTTTTCGACAAAATGGTGATGAATAATTAATGTTAACATTGTTCAGTTTGAGCTTAAATTGTTATATTTCTCAAACCAAATTAGAATTTGTATAAAGTTGTATTTTAATTTTGTGCAAAGGCATGGGGTGCATTCGGACAGCCAGACAGGGGGCACATTCGTACGCGTACGAATGTTCAATAAAAAAAAAGAAAGCTAAGAAAATAGAAAGCGTCGAAGATTCAGAGGAATCTAAAGGATCACAATTTACCTTGCGGAAGAGTTCAACATCTCCAGTTGATTTAAAAATGGACGAAGTGACTGATGATCATAGTATCAATAATAATTCAATTATGATACCAGAGAAAATTAAAGATAATTGTCATATTTTGGTAAAGTTTTTTACGTCGGAAAAGTTCTCAGTTATTATTCCGGTATAGAGATGAATATATCTGTGTATCAGAGATGTCGCCATGATCTTCCCTGATCCTCAACCACGAACGGGCTGTGCACCTAGAATGACTAGACTTTATACATTTGCAGTTGATTTAAATAATTATAATGTGCAATAAGTTTCAAAGAAACAACCAAATGTAGGATTACCTATTTTAAGTTTGAATTGTCAAAGACTCTGTAACGATGTCATACAAAATGATTGTGAACATCTCATTTAGACTGATTGTAACAACACCATAACAAAAGGATATCATGAACTTTACAATTCTCTAAAGACAAACAAGGATGTCCGTGATGCGCTGGCGGAACCAGATTTTGAGGAACTGATTATGCTGATTTATATTATGCAAATATTATGCATATTATGCATAATAAACTAAAATGTTATAAAACAATTTAACACATGTAGAAAAAAATGAACAAAAAAATCACAGAAGCAGTTCAAACTGCTTGTCCGTGATATAATGACACATCCATATGAAGTCATATTTGGGTTTTTTGATAAGTTACATGTAGAGTAAATTTTACACTTCAGTAAATGACATAATCAGGAGGTAACCTTTTTTTCTTTTAAATACTCACTTAGAATTCATCATATTACTGAAAATATTATGTTTCGTCTTGAGAATCCACTCAGTTGAAGAATTTTTGAAGTCCACTACCTCATACTATGTACAAGCAGTCTAAACTGCTTCTTTGATGTTTCCGTTCATTTCAGTATCAATGAGGGTGAAGTAGTTGCTGCTGTGTTTTGTGACCTTGCTAAGGCATTCGACTGCGTAAATCACAAAATTCTCTTGAATAAATTGGAAATGTATGGTTTCAGAGATGTAGCGTTGAAATGGTTTCATTCTTATTTGTCAGATCGCACCCAGTCTGTATTAGTTAATAATAAGAGATCTGAACCTCTGTTGGTATCTTGTGGGGTTCCGCAAGGTTCAGTACTCGGTCCACTACTGTTCCTGCTCTTCATAAATGACCTATCTCTCATCAATACGAAAGGAAAAATAACTCTATTTGCTGATGACACTACTATTGTTTGGCACTCAAAAGACAATACTGAACTATATAATAATATATCGGTTGATCTAACCGGCGCTGGAATGAATATGTTNTCATCAATTTCTCTTTTGTCCTCTTCGAAATAGTCCCCCTAAGATATAATACACTTTTGTTAGTGTTTTTTCCAATCCTCGAAGTAGATCTGTAATGCACTTTTTGCCATGTCCATGAGCTCTCTCGACGATTCGGCTTTTATCTCCACAATCATCGCAAAACACCGTCCATCCATGTGTCTCTTCAATCTTGGAAACGAAAGAAAGTTTCAGGGGGTCAAATCTGGTGGATACGGTGGCTGAGGCATAATCACGGTATTTTTTTTTGGTCAAAATGTTTTTAACAAGCAATAACAATTAAGCAGGTGCATTAGCGTGATGTAAGAGCCATGAATTATTTTTCCAAAATACCGAATGTTTTCTCCGTATTGCTCATTGCAAGCGGTGCATAACGTCAAGATAAAACTCTTTATTGACCGTACGATGATGTACCAGGAACTCCTGATGCACTACGCCACGGTGATCGAAAAAAACAGTGAGCAAAATCCGACCTTTGATCGAACTCGGCGTGCTTTTCGGTCTTGGATCTCCTGGGTTCTTCCATTGGGACGATAAGATTTTCTTTTTGATTTCATAAACATATACTCACGATTCCCCACCAGTTATGTTCGTTTAAAGTAAATCTGGATCGCCGCTGACGTCGTTCAACAAGTCCTGAGCAATGCTCATGTGACGGTTTTATTTGGTTAAAATTCAACAATTTTGAAACAAAATTTGCTGCCACACACTTGTTGTTCGAAATTTATGGACAAATTGGTTATTTTCCTCGACCTTCTGTGGAAACCTTCTACCATTTGTACTATACAAAATTTCTGACGCAGAGTATAATCACCGTATGCCACTGTCAACATTTCAAGTGTTTTTGATCATTCAATTCAAATTCTTGAGCAAAATTCGGTGCAAATTATATGATCCTTTTCTTTCGATAGCAGAAAATGGCCGAACACGCAAAACACTCCTAACTTTTATGCACTCACCAACAAACTGAACATGTCAAACAGCTGAAACTGTGAACATATGCTCGATACGAGTGTACCAACATGAAAAAATACAAATATCGCTAATCTAATGTACGTAGCTCGCGAAATTTGAACATTAACCTACTATTTTGTAGCACTTCTGTGAATAATATTTCATTCAATTCCATAATAAATTGGGGTACAAACTGTATGGGGAAAGTTTTTTTTGTTTGATTCAATGTATGTTCATGTAGTTTTCATGTATGTTCATGTCTGTTCATGTTTTTTTTTTTCGTGTAATTCAATGTTTATATGAAAATAGTTGTTTCGAGATAGTTGTTTTCTTATAGTTTGTATCTGGAAATTCTTTTCTGCATGGTCTACACATCTGGGTAAAGAATTCATTCCGAAATGGATCACTGTTTTTTGAAGATTTTCAAACTTTTTGTAAAAAGAAAGCAATAGGAAGGCAGAATATTTTTTCCCAAAATTTGACTAATTCTGAAAATATGCATTTTCAATTCAGTATATGACTTTTAAATGGAAGAATGTCACCATAATACGAATCCATTGTATGGACGTTCTCGGACTAATGCAATAAACTGTGTTTATTATTGGTTTGGGAGTGTCCATATAGGACGAAGCTGCGGTAACGTTGGTTACAATTGGAAGTGGTGAAGAACATGTAAATTTTCACTACTCTTTTCATTATGATCTCCTACCACGTAGTAACGGCTACATCCATCAATTTACCTTTATATGTTATTCATTCCGTGTTGAGAATCACACGTTAAAAGGTAAGACCTCGTTAGTCGTTAGCTCGCACACGTTTCTCAACTTCTGAGAGTTGTCGTTGGTATGGGGGCGGCAGCTGATCAACGGAAAAACAGATTTTAAACAGACAGATTCTTAAACAGATTCTTATGTTTTTGTTTAACTATTTCAGTGTATGTATATGCCCATTCACACCAAAGTTGTATCTCGAAACAAGTCATCACTTACTTATCGAGCATCTCGTTTTTTATTTGAACTTTCAATTTGTACTGCTCATTTGTATTTGTAATTGGATCTTGAATAAATAACATATTATTATTGTAGATTCAAGTTTTTCATTCATCAACTAGACCATTATTTTTGTATCATGTTTGAATCAATAAAATCACAGAACCTAATTTATTCTATATTCTAGGATATTTCTTAATGAGAAATATTCACTGGGGAAATAAATCTGCCAAAAAATGTTCGTCTTCAACCCCAGTCATAACAGAATCTGAAACTAATATAACACGTATCGTGAAACACATATCGTAAACACAATAACATCGATTTCAAATTGCCAACAGACGCTCCCAATATTGTACACATCGATAGAAAAATAAAACTGAATTTTATTCAGTGACGAAGTTCAATACGACAAGAAGAAAATTGCTAGCGTCGATTGAAGTGATATTTATTGGGATACCNATGTTGGGTAAATGTTTAGCGACTGATAGACGAATGTTTACCTAGTCGTACATCTCGGAGAGAAATTAATTTAATGGACATAAATGTGCTGCCATCCGGTAGCTACACATCAAAGCTGGAGATCTTTATGTGCTACTTGAAACTAGTGATTGGCAGGACTGGTACATCAAACTATTCTAGAAAGTAGATTGGTTAAGGCTTTGGCGGCCGAGATTTTCAGTGTTAGAGGAGAGTGACCAAATATGGAATACCATTTTGTTTATTACACATAATTTGCCCACACCTTACAAATAAAAAACATTTTGTAGTCATTAATAATAATTATATACTACATGGATCAATCAGTCCCGAGACTAACCCAGAGATGGCGCTCTTAGTAAACCAGTAACCACGTCTTTCTAGAGTACTAACCTTTGCTTGAAACGTGTCGAAATTTTAAGTCGATCGGACCAGAAACAGCTGAGTTATCGAGGTTAGAGTAAAGTCGTTTTGTAGTTTGTTTAAAAAATGGAAAAAACCGAGTTTCGTGTTCTGATAAAACATTGTTTTTTAATGGGTAAAAACACCGTGCAAGCGAAAGAATGGATTGAAAAATGTTACCCGGACTCTTGTCCATCAAAAGCAACGATTTNATTTTCTTTTTCGTCTTTCTTCCAAATTATTTTTATGAGGTCGTTCTTTCTCTATTAGAAGGTTTTCTTTTCTTGTTTGCTACTAGGCTGATGTCATATGGAGAAACAAGTCTTAAACTACTGCGACAAATTCCGGAAGTTGAGGGCACAGGTTCAATTTGTATCTTGTCTGGATGTAGGAACGTCAGTTGAAGGCTCACCATCATCAGGTGTTCTAAGATTGTCCATCATCGATTCTTCTAAGGGTTGGGAACTTGTCATTGATATGACCTCAACTGTGCAACCATCTTTAACTGATTCTCGTTGCGCAGCAAGATAGTCGACCGCGGTAAAAAGGTTTTTATTCAACGAGAATAGTCCTGTAACCCGAAATCCGTTGGCTGCTATCTCACCCGTTTGTACTTTCAAATAAGCTCTACCTAATAGATCCACAATATCATAAGTACTGAGTGGTCTATTGTTGTCTCTGATTCACATTCGTATTTCGTCACTGTAATACGTTTTGAGAGGTCCCATAAACGTTTTGTCTAGTGGCTGGAGCTTCTGGGTTGTGTGAGGAGGTAAGGACACAATGTCTACATTATTTATCCTAGCAAGTTCTATCACATCGATGTTATGAGTATGGGAAAAATGACCATCTAAAATCAGTAATACTTCCGATTCGGAAGTAGGGTTGTTATGTTTAATGAAATGTTTGAACAGTAAATATGGACATTTGGATCCATCCAGACGGATGTGCAATGCCAACAGCGCCTCTAATCAGCTGATCACTCATATTCTTGCGAGGAAATATAATAAAGGGAGGTACAAATGACCAGTAGCGTTCTTAGCAACAATATTTGTCATCAATAAACCCCTTTTAGCTGAGGTTAGTGAAGCTATCTGCCATTTCCATTCATGGCCAATCACTTGGGGTATCTTGCTCTGTTCTACGGAAAGCCCAGATGCGTCAACATTATATATGCGGTTTGGACCATATTTTTCCTAAGCATAATGGCCTTGATGAGGATCAAAGAATGTATCAACTTTTTTTTGCTAAATCCAAATGCCCTAGCAAAAGATGTGTCAGTTGGTCTTCTCCAAAATCTTTTGCAGCTCTCAAATAACCCATTTTTTTCTCTCTTAATAATTTGATATCTTGCGCCATGTCCTCTGCATTCCAATCTTTTTGCCATCAATTATCATCAATGTATTTTCAAAAAGTACACCTCTCGATTTGATCTTTACAAACTTTATTTGAAAAATATATCACAGGTTTCGCTAGAACAGTAGCTTTCTCTTTTTCGAAAAATCACTTGAGAAAGCTACTTTGCTAGCGGAACATGTGATACATTTATCAAATAAAGTTTGTGGAGATCAAATCGTGAGGTGTTGTTTTCGAAATTACTATGGATCTTCATCAAATAACAGCCGAATCAATCAGAAAAAAAATCAATGTATCTGATGAGATATGGAGCTAGAAAAACACATGACATCAAAACTAGCAATACTTTTGCAACAACCTAATTCTTCTCATATCTTCATTCAAATCTCTGATCCACTGAAGCTTGATGAAACAGATTGTGTCATTCAGTCAAAGAAAGCCTATTGATAGAATTAACTGTGTTACTATTTTCACTCACTGTTCACTCTTTGAACCTGGGTACGTTGACGAAATTACGTTCGATGAATTATATACCTTGTTCTTCATATGGAATTGAATTGTATCTTTAGTATTGTATCAAACGGATGATTCAAGAGGAGCTTTGAACATTTGAACATAATCTCAATCTACAAAATTGTCTCAGTGATATACTCTCAAAAACGAATTGAATTCAAATGTAATAAAAGTATAGCCGGAGTAAACAATATTGTGCACTCTTAAAGTTGGCGGCACTCTCATAGGTCAAGAAAACCAATATATAGAAATTAACCGGTTGCAAAATAACCCAATGTACGTATTGGATAATTTTTACTAATCGAATTTTATTATTGGCTGACATTAGGTCTTAAAATCGAATTTGAAGTCACGTAACGGTTACGAAGAGAAATGCGGGGATGGTTATCGCCGTCGTGTTCAGTTCAGGAACTGATCACGATTTAAGTGTTGAAATTCGATATTGGTGCAGTTACAATTACTTAAAATTTTTGTTATCTGTTTAAAATGTCCCATCCTTGGACAAGCGCTAATAGTAATAACGAATGTGATAACAACGCACTTTTTCCATTGTAGTGATTCCAATGGCGATGGTAAACAATGCGAAGAAGAGATACCGGTGAATAAGATTCGGATACATTTGAATATTGAAACACGAGGAGTATGTTTAAATGTGTATATCTCAAGTTTGGTTTCGAGGGAAACAAAGTGTCACAAGCAACATCAGAGTTGACCGAAATTCTTTCTTATCTGTACGTAAAATAGTCAAAAATAAACCTTATGAATGAAAGACGCGATGTTACGGAATAACTTCATTTGTTCTTTTTATTTTTTTCGAGTCTAAAAACTATTCGAATATATTCTTCAACACCTCGAAAATTCCTCCAATTTTTGAATATAAATTATCTTCTTCCTGGAACCATTTCATATCATAAACAAGTATTATTTTAATTTTGCAATTCCTGTTGAACTGGCAAAATTATCACAGACATCCGAACGCCTTGATAAAACTGGTGGAAATTACCAGACAGATAAACACGAATGAAAACAAATTCGCAGGTAATGATAGCCCCAACGCAATCCTGAATCCCTTTTACACTAAGGAATGAACGGTGTGCTCGAAATTATAAGAGAGCAATTTATTTCTGTGTATAAGCTGCGTTTTGCATGTTTGAGAGCATTTGGAAAACGTCTTTATTAAAGGCAATGCACCGTTATGAATTAGCTTTAATTTTACCTTTTGTTAGCAGAAGTACAATCCAGATTGTTTTCGGGATATTAGATTATATATGTTAGGGAATAAATACTTTCCATTGTATAATTAAAAGCTTTCATTTAACGAGAAGGTTATTATTTGTTTCTGATAATACTGGAACAACTGATTAAATTAATGGTTGTATTTTCAGTAACATCGCATGCTGAATCTGAAAATGAAGCTTGGGAAGAGGAACTTAACTATACGGTTGAGTTCAGAAAATTGCGGAGTCGAATGTTAACGGTTTATACTTGTCACGAAAGGTAGGAATGGTCGTTTCAGCCAACTATTTAATGAATATAGGACTTAATGCGGCATGAAAAAAAGGATATGACAAAATAAATCACTTTTGCCATCGAATAATACCTGTATTACTGAGAGAAAACATAATTCAAATCAACAACTTGGAGAGCCCATGAAATTAAAATTTGTTTTGTTATGATGGGTTTACAAATGAAGTATTCCATTGATAACATAAGGAAAGAAAGTTCAAATGTTTTTTGTTGTGTAGAATTTCATAACTGTTGCCCACCATCTTGAGGTCGCTGATTTCAAATATATGCTTCCTTTCTTTTCAACAGCTCTAACTTTTGAGATACGGCTTCAGACCATAATCATAAAAATAAGTTTTTCTTTCATCTTTTACAAATTGACCTTTGTCACGACGTTGGGGAAAATCTGTAGAAACGATTCTTTAACTATACATTCAAAAGTTGTAGAACAAGTGTGTCGAAGTTTGTAACACGCGTCTATTTTGAGTACTTTGGATTTTACATAGAAGCCCATGAAAAATACTGGGTGAATAAGCGTGGAGTCCCGTGGGACAGATTTCATTGTCTGTTTAATTTGCTATTACGTCAATTATGGTACCTTTCAGCTCAGGTGGCTGGTATCTAAAGAAATTACACGTTACCACCCCGTGGGTTGGGCTACCTATCGAGCGCGACCCCAGGTGGCGGATAGGGGAACTGACAGGGGACTTGAGGCCCTGTCCAGGAAGCCAATGTGGCATTACGGACGGGGTTGCCAGACTCCTGGTCAGTGGCAGAAATGAGTATGGTGAGAGAAACAAAACCCCCAAAAAGCCTTTGCAAAACATGCTACCGTGGACCAGTCTACCCAAGCTAAATTACAAGAAATTGTGCCGACAGCTGAATGGCCGCAGGGTGATATGCGGTCACGTACGATCCCCTTTGGGGAACTGGGCGAAACCTCATTGTAATCAGCCTACCTCTGATAATGCGAAGCTCTGCCAGAGGTGACCATCTCTTCCCTTGCTACTCGTGGAAACACACATGAATGAAACAACAGAAACAACAAAAGAAACTAATCACGAGGCTGGACAGAAGTGCTCACCTCAATCTAAGGCGGTGGCTGGGAATGAACAGAAATGTCCACTCCAATCTACTGCTTGCAATGAGGCTGGACAAAGCAGCAAGAGCACTCCCTGCTGCGGGCACCAAGAGATCCGCTTCAAATGAAGGCGAGGAACCGGCTGCCCCTGCAGAAAAGCCCCCTCACTTGCGCACCTCCACAGAGGGAACCCCAAGAAGGTTGAAGAAGCCGCAACAACAGTAGTAACGCTGCACCTTTCAAAACCTTCGCGGAGGCCACCGTGAGACACCTCAAGGTTGCCAAAGAGAGTGTGTGTTCGACAGGCCTTGGCCTTCACATGCCAAATATTAAGGACAGGATATACGATGACCTAGGAGGACAACTCCTCGGGAGGGTGTACAATGGGTCACATGTAGCCTGAGTGCTGTGAGTCAACACTCACCCTCCCTACTCTACAGATACCAGATACCATAAGCGTGGAGTCTTTGATATTATGGGCGAATAAGGAAATACCCTATTTCAAGTGACAAATACCAATGATATGGTGGAATACTTCAAACCATCAGAACGTTAGGGTGTTGCCCCAACGTGATATCTATTTCTCGATCAATCATGTACTCTGGCTGTGCACTACTGTCACAAGAACTCCATTTTCACAAAATGATCACGACTTAGATAAAAATCTCCTCTTCAAGTGATGAAAGTGAAACAACTGATTTTGATCCACTTATTTCTTCTGAGCCCTTTGACTAAGAAGAGCTCAACGCATTCATCAGAAAATTTGATCATTTTAAGAAACAGTCGGAGATTCTAGCTTCTCAAATAAAACAAAAATATTTCGAGTCAAAAAAAAGTATTCAGTACTATCGGCACAGAGAGAGAGAGAGAGAGAGACACGTTCACTCACATTCTTTTCTGAAGATGATGACTTTCTAATTGTTTAGATATTCTGGGTTTATTGAAATCAATGGGAATAGAATATGATCTGAATGAATGGCACCCATTTATTGATTCTTCTGAAGACGATAGAATTCACAGACGAATGTAGTTTTTATAGGGACAAGATTATTAATTTTCATAATTACCGCATATGGGCTGATGAAAACCCTCACGCTATTGTCGAAACTAGTCATCTAGAACAGTTTTCTCTCAACGTGTGGCTCGGAGTTATTGGAGATGATTTAATTGGGCCTCATTTTCTACCGCCTCGATTAAGTTGTGAGGCATACGTTCAATTTTTAAGAGGAGTGCATCAAGTACTGCTGGAGGAAGTTCCTTTGTGCGTCATAAGGGATATGTTTTTTATGCATGATGGGGCTCCCGCCCATTTCAGTCAAGTAGCACGTCAGAATTTATCTGAAACATGTGCATATCAGTGGATAGGTCGAGGAGGACCACAGAACTGGCCCGCTGGATCCCCGGATCTCAATCCTCTCGATTTCTCTATTTGTGGCCATTTACAGCATTTGTTTTATCGTACTCTTTTTCGCGATGTAGAGGACTCAAGAAACCGCATCATCGATGTGTGCAGGGTAATCAGAGAGACTCCAGGAATATTTTAGCGAATACGTGGCTCAATGCGCCGACGTCTAGACGCATGCGTAATGTCTGAAGGTAGACATATTGAACATTTACTATGATTTCTACATGTTGTGTGTTTTGATGTTAATGAATTAGTTTTGTTAATTACCCTTTAATCGTTTAATGCAAATACTAATTAATTACCCTTCAATCGTTTAATGCAAGTACTAACTACAAAATAACAATAAATCCAGTTCGCATTTATGACGATGTATCTCTGTTCGTAAAGTAATTTTTTGCTGCAAACTAGTTCATTTTGGGCAAAAAACTCAGGAGACATTTTTTGTATGAAATGAAACAGGCTATCGGAAATAGATTCTCAAATAATAAGACAAAAAGTTACATTGGAAATAAATTTTAGGAGTTGCGTTTTCCACCCCTTACAACCATGAGGTAAACCAAATAAATTACTGGCTAAGTGTCTTTTTGGTAGTACAAAACGTCAGGTCAATTTCAATATTGTAACTTTCTCAGTGCTTCTGAAAAAAATTGTTATACAAATTTTATGTACCCCTTTAAGGAGCTGCATCTTAACAAGCGATGCTCCAATGAAGTTTCTTTATATGAAATATCCTATTATTTTTTCGATTAGGAATCACCTCCTTGAATTTTTTACACTTATTCAGCTACACACTGTATTAGCGTTGAAGTGGAAATATCATATCAGAGCATTTTTTCAATACTTCAAAAAAGAAATAGTCTAACTTATTTCTATATGAATGGAAAAAGGACCCAGTGTCGTATCGATGACGCTTTGCTTTTTGTATTATTCACTCAAGTTATTTGAATTGGTAGATAACAGAAGTTGTCAATAGGCCAGCTCTTCCTGTGAAAGAAGGTAATGCAGTGGTACAGTTTGTTTTCTGTGAATTAAAAAGAATCCAGTTTCTTGGAAACTGGAATTCCTATGCTGTCTAGCACTGCATACTTGATACTAGCATCATGCATAAATCTGGGAAATCGAGAGATATATTCGTGACGTCTGATTCATACGGTACGTAATCCATAAAGGTACAAGTAATGTGGGGTTCGCAAGTTATCAGACATTGATAAATGAAGTTCGGTCAAGCGTTCCGTCTATCTCGCAGGAGGAAAGGATACATACAGACCGGAATTTAACTCAAAGCCCATCATAAGTCTTTGTGAATGTCAGGTTTATATTTACGCACTGATAAATCGATATTAATGAACCAGAGAGAGTTTCAGGATACGTATCACGGATTGAAAGAACATTGATATAGGCAGAAGAATCGAAAGCGATTGTTGAGATTGTTGAAGACCGCGACAAAAAAAAATTGATATGTTTTCCAAATACAATACAAAAAAAAAGAATGAGAGTTACAACTTCCTATGTTTTTTTTAGCACTTGTATTTGTAACAAACGTTACTGCAGTTTCGTCCTTTAAGGGCATTCTCAACCGAATACAATGAAATGAAATGATTGATAATGTTAACCCTCATATATCTTCACACCACTGTAGGTAATTACAGAGGTCCTTAATTCAATCGAATACCTGAATTTTGTTTACCTGTGACAATGTGGATATGCTAATCTGAAAACCGGGGAGTACACTAGATCGATTTCGTCATTTAGCAGGTTATATCCGCGATACTTATGCTCATTAACTTCTAAAGATTTTAAACAGTTGAATTTCCAACCCTTGCTTGCAAAGTGCAAAATTTCCGTATCGTTTAGATTTGGCAACTTGTGGTGGCATTCCAAGGAAAGGTCTGAAGGACCTTTCATGTTCAGCATACCGTTTTGAGAAATTTCGGCCAATTTGTCTCACATAAACCCTTTTACAATCCGCACAGTTAAACGTATAACCTCCAGATTCCTCTATGACATCAAAAAATGAATAAGATTATCAGTAACCTTCAGTCATGTTTCATTATGATGATGTCTGTAATAATACTTCTGAGATTATCAATTTGTTTTCCTCTTATTTTTCAACCATCAGACTGAATTTTATTCCTGAATATAATTTTGAAAACGAGGTCTATATCAACAATTACATTATCACTGCTACGGATATGAAAATTACTGGAGTTTTTTCCAAACACCAAATCGTTATTTTCAACACCTCGACACGTGTTTCGATCACCAAGTGATCATCTTCAAAGAGGAACATTAAAAGCAATTTGATCTATATCATCTTCAAAGAGGAAGATTAAAAGCAATTTAATCTTCCTCTTTGAAGATTATCACTTGGTGATCGAAACACTTGTCGAGGTGTTGAAAATAACGATTTGGTGTTGGGAAAAAACTCCAGTAATATTCATTACTACACCAAAGGTTCCAAACAGTGCATCATAAACGGATATGAAAGAGTACGTTCTCTCTGTTTCACCTAAGCTTACAATGGGACCTGATGGGATACTTTCATTACGAAATACCCATTACGAAACATCTTCAGTAAAATTTTCTCTCTAGGCACCTTTCCAGATTATTGGAAACATAGCTTCCTGAAACCAATACATAAACTAGGAGATAAGAAAAATATTGGGAATTATAAAGCAGTTTGCAATGAGTCAGAGATGACTGAGATGTTTGATTCTATGCTAACAAAGAAACATTCTTGGGACTGTAAGTCTTCATTCAATTCCCAAAAACACGGTTTCTCAGAAGGTAGATCCACTTCTACCAACCTTGCTCTTCATACAAACTACCTAATTGAAAATTCAGAGAGGAGGCTACAGGTTGACTCTGTCTATATGGACTTTTACGAAGCCTTTGATAGAGTCAACCACCGTCTACTTATACCTAAAATTCCACAGTTTGGTATAGGTGGAAATGTTTGCAAGTAATCAATAGTAATCAAGTACCAGAAGTTGTGGCAAAAAGTCTCAAAATGCTAGGTTTCGTGTTGAGAATTTCTACTGATTTCTCAATTAAAACAAAAAAGATTTTATATTGTGCTTAAGTATGATCCATTCTTGAATATTGTCCGGTTATGTAGAACCCATGCTATAATGTAAATATTGATTTGATTGAGAATGTTCAAAAGAAATTCCCAAGGAATTGTGCTTTTCACTTTGATATAAAACGAAATGAATATGAGTACAGTCAACTCTTAATTAAGTTGAATATAAAATCATTGGAAGATAGGAGAAATTCTATGAACTTGAATTTCCTCTTCAAATTAATATAAAGTGAGATAAACTGCCCAGAATATCATATCATATAAAATAAAAAGATACGAGAAATCCTAAAATTTTTCATGTATTATTTTCATACTAATTATGCTTTGAAAAGTCCGATTACTCATATTCTGAAGACTAGAAACCAATATCATCACTAAGATCTGTTCAATGTGTCACTTCGGGTCTTTAAATATCAATTGAAAAGGCTATAGCTTTTTCGAGTCTTTTCCCTACCTTCCCTTTTCTTTGTAAGTACCAGATTTTTTACATCTTTTCCCTTGTAAGTACCAGAATTATTTCATCTTTTAGTAATGCAGTCACTAGGAACGAGTATTTATCAACAATTTGTATTTTGTTGAGAAAATAATGAATTCGGATATACAAGAAATAATATAGGACCTAAGATAGTTCCCTGAGACACACCGTAAGATGAATTTACTCTTTCACTCAGTTCGCGATTTATCTGGACACTTTGGGTACGATCTTCAAGAAAACTACGGAGAAGGTTGTAAACATCTGCTATAGCATGCTTGGCTGATATTTTTTTTGAAATCTGTACTGATACTTTGTCAAAAAATTTTTTCTATTTCAATATGAAACCAGTCGTTTTTATATTATATTTTAGAATATTTTCGAAATGGAGGACAAGATTGACAAGGGCTGATAATTTGAA
Organism: Leptinotarsa decemlineata; assembly: GCF_000500325.1. Classification (NCBI taxonomy): domain Eukaryota; kingdom Metazoa; phylum Arthropoda; class Insecta; order Coleoptera; family Chrysomelidae; genus Leptinotarsa; species Leptinotarsa decemlineata. Next base: position 54,416 of record NW_019290076.1, read on the forward strand.
ATATTTGTTTTGTTTTCTGTTTGGTTCCTGTTTTGTAGCCTCTTTCAGATATTTTGAAAACACTCCTTGCTCTATATAAATACACTCAGATGAGGTTTTTATGTACGAGTATTTCAACTGCATTCGTCCAAAGTCAACAAGTCTCCATTTCGTTAAATAAAGAAGTTTTATACCTCTCTGAAGACTAAATGGTCCTAGTCAAATTTGCCAGAAAATCTCAGCATTTTTCATCGGTATAGTTATCAAAGACGTAATCGTCTTCATTTCCTCTCAGATCTGAAATAGCTTTCGCAAATTATCAATAGCTGTTGAAGTGTCAATTTTTATTTACATCATCCAGTTATCCGTAATTCTTGCGAAATATATAACTCGTGAGCCATCAAAGGGCATCATTATTTCGATGAAAGCACCATTCACAGGAAACTTCTAACTCAAACGACCTACTTCGCTCGATACCCTTTGGAGTTGCGACTGTCCTTGGCTCGTCTCCGCTGTCGTTACAAGCGACAGCAGATGGCTTTATTTCGACTCTTCGTCCGCAACGTGATAACGACACGTGTTTTAAATTTTCTAGAATAGGCCAGCACATTTCGCAATGCATCTACTCTCGTTGCCGCAATGGAGTAGTTTCGGTGACAACTTTGTTATCCTGGAACCCTATCTCGAAGTTATCTCAGTTTGCTAAAGTCAAACACAACGAAATTCAGTGATTTCAAAAGGTAATTGTTTGACAAGGCGTTAATATTTGAATGCTCTCATAGTATTCGTATATTCTCCCAATATGTATGTTAAGAATTGTAATATATTTGATGGCAATTCATAATAATAACGTACTCAAGTTATACTACAACTTGACAAACATAGCTGAAAGTGTGAAAATTTCACTCCATACGCAAAAGATGAAGTGAGAACGCACTTGGAGGGAAAATGATAGACTGTTCCATCGGGTCAGTGCGCAAATACAATTACAGACTATCTTAATAGAGCCAATCTGAATACGAGGAAAGCAAAGTATGACTATACTGTAACAATTTTCAATTGAAGGTAACTCATATACAAATTGAACTGAGAGTTAACGGCAACAATGTTAAATGTTAGAACTAAATTCTTGCCGGGGTCATTTTTATTGTCTATGCATCACCATTGTAAATAATTGAAAAGTAAGATGATTCCATAAAATTTGCCCCCCGTAACAAGATAGCTTCTGCATATCGATAGGATTTACGAGCGAATAGGTGACCCAGTTCGTTAAATACTTTGAAACATCGTTAAACTGATCAACACTTGGCAGGTCTATTATATTTGCGTCTTTAAAACTAGTCATAGTCATAGTCATTCGGTTTCTTCATTATCAAGCGTCCTCATCTGTACAGGCGTAGTGTGTTCTGTTTCTTGTGAAGGTGACTTTATTTTGTATTCATTAAATATACTTCATTATATTTATTAAATAGACTGTTATATTTATTAACTTAACTCAATAATTAAAATATAAGATAGAGTTGGCCGATACTTGTTTTTCAAAATATATTATCATAGATTTTCATCACATTCAAACGTAATTGTGAGATGATTAGTTGACCTCGTCATTAAACTCAGGTATAAATGTTCGTTAAACTCAGGTTTAACTGGCATTGATTAGTTCCTAGAATATTATAACTTTCTAGGTAGATAGTAATATTTCAAAAAGTTTATATATGAATCACAATGTATGTAGAACTCAGTTTGTTAGTGAACACACTTGAAAAAGCTACAGTGCAGCAAAACACGTGTTACGGATTTGTAAATCTGTTCTAGTGAAAATCTCACAATAAAGACCAGAGGACAAGGAGAAGACAGTGAAGGGAAATTCAAGGGTGGGAAACCAAGAATCTTAATGTTTCCCTATAGAGTTCAACAAGAAGTTCATGAGGCAGATATACTGGAATACAAACATTTTGGATGAAGATTTTATTGTAAAAGAATTGAAAACCAATGAGGGTAGTAGATATAAATAATTATATTTGAAGTACGATAATTGTATAGAGAAACATTTTGAAATTAGTATTGCTGTGTTAGATGTTTTGAATGGTCAATCTAAACTATTTATTATAACTGCATTTAGAACACCAAACAGTGATAGTAACATTTTTATAGATGCAGTGTATAATTTGATGAACAACATATATCGTGAGGAATATTATTATATATCGTATGCGGCGATATTAATGTAGATTTTCTAAAACATAGCAGAGAAACAGTTGAAATAATGAATTTATTCAACGAGTTTGATATGACTAATCATATTGATAAGCCCACACGAATCACACAAACCGCAGTTTCAGGGATTGACGTGATTTTTTCTAATACAAAAGCATTATCGGTACTCATTGTAGATTCTCATTTATCAGATCATACATTGCAGCAATGTTGTTTTGAAATACAAAAAATCAGAGGTAAAGCTGAGTATATAAGAAAACGGAATTTTTCTATCAATAATTTAAATACTTTTAGAAATATTTTGAGTTTAGAAAATTGGGCTGAAGTTTACGACTCTAATTTACTAGATCAAAAATTTGATGCTTTTTATGAATTAGTGTTGTATTATTTCAATATAGCATTTCCTGTTACTATAGTTCGATCTAGGAAAGATGAAGCAAATGCATCAAATGTTAGTTGATATGGCAAAAATATACAAAACCACTAAAAACGAGGTGATTAACAATAGATATAAACAATTGAAACAAACATATTATTATCAGAAAACTGAAGGACACTGTATCTATAACCGACCAATTCTAGATACAAATTGGAAGCGGCAGTGATGCAAAGTTTTGCTTCTCTCGCTTTGCTAATTAAAAACGTTCTCAACGCAAAAAACGCTCAGAAAAGGTGTCGCCCGTGTGTAGGAAAAGCTGGTAGACATTTTGAACACCTTCTCTGAAGAAATGTTGTTTTGAAATACAAAAAGTCATAGGTAAAGCTGAGTATATAAGGCAGAGGAATTTTTCCCTTAATAATTTAAATACTTTTAGAAATATTTTGAGTTCAGAAAATTGGGCTGAAGTTTACGACTCTAATTTACTAGATCCAAAATTTGATGCTTTTTATGAATTAGTGTTGTATTATTTCAATATAGCATTTCCTGTTACTATAGTTTGATCTAGGAAAGATGAAGCAAATGTATCAAATGTTAGTTGATATGGCAAAAACATACAAAACCACTAAAAACGAGGTGATTAACAATAGATATAAACAATTGAAACAAACATATTATTATCAGAAAACTGAAGGACACTGTATCTATAGAGGTTCTCAGAATGGCATATCATGGTCTAGTGTCGTCGGCACTCACATATGGCTTGATCTTCTGGGCTAATTCAACACATATTGATAAAGTATTCATTGCTCAGAAGAATATCATAAGATGCATGATGGGAGTTCGAAATAATGTATCTTGTAAAGCTTATTTCAAGTCACTGTCAATTCTAACTTTACCATCACTTTATATTTATCTTCTGATTAAGAATATTAAAAAAGAGCAAGATAGCTACATGAAAAGTAGTGAAATTAACCAACACCAAACACGGAATAAAAATGACATTCGCTTACCATTCTCTAGGCTTAGTGTGGGACAGAATTCTCCAAAATACCAAGGAATTCTATGTTATAACCATTTCAATAGGATCTTTGGTGAAATAAAACATTCTAATACCTTCAAAACAAAATTGTTCAATTACCTTAATGAAAATACTTTTTATACAATAGAGGAGTACCTCACTGTTTGATGCACTGTCTGTGAGGTTTTCCTATTTTCTTGTGAGCTCTATAATGTTTTTATAAGTTGTAATACTATAATATGTTTTGACTTGTCTGATAAGTTTTGTACCATTGTGTAAAAAACTTCAATGATGAATAAATTATCTGTATCTGTATGTGTTAAACTTCTGTTTAATTTATCATATATGTGTTTTACAACCCCCCTTTACATTCAATCAACTCTCGACTACTGAAATGAAACGCCACTGTTACGGTGAGACACATTTAACAGTAGAGGTCGAGTCGATGTCACAATATCTAACCAACTTCGTAGTCCAAGCAAACACCGGCTACCTTTGACCCAGTCAAGTTCGGCGATCACTTCCGATCCGATCAGTAATCACTTCGGCGTAGAGTGTCGTGATCAAAAGCTAACAGCTTTGACATATTGTCCACTTAAATTCTTTGTCAATCTCATCAATTGACTTTTTATTGTAGGCATCATCCTCGAAGTTGACAAAGTGTTTGAATAATGCTTTTTGAGATTATTTATTGGCAATTCCTCTATTTTGTTTGGGTTATGTGTCAGCTTAGTCGGTTTGAGCCACTGATTGATACCAGTTGAATTGGGGATGAAGGCAGATGAGGGGAGATGGGTTTATGGATTTTTTATGAGGGTGTTGGCTCATAAACTTTCAGGGAATGTTTCCTTTCAGTTTAGTTAACTATTTCAGATGTAATAAAAGGGTAGATACAAATGACATCAATAACTTTCAGAGAGTTCCAAACGATAAGTTTGGTCGATTAGATGGGGTGGATTATATAACTGTGGTCGAAAACATTCTTTGAACACTATCGTGTGAAATGATTTTTATGAAATTAAGTTGGCAATATTCGATCGTTTCTTAGTTTTCATTTCGATCGCGACAGAGGGCGGTTGTATCGATAACGACCATCCTCAAAGATGGCACGTAGATGTCATGGTCGGACTAGAGTACAATAGTCAATGAAGTCATGTTAAATACAGTGTATTTCTTCAATGTCCCCCCGCCTTTTATTTTTTGAACGGATCAACTCGAAAAATTGAAATTTGAGGTAATGAAATTAATGCAGGAATACTTCATTTTGAAGTAAAATCGACAAAAAAAACTTTCAAGATGGCGACTGGTCGCAATCTGGAAAAACATTAAATAGAAAGGGGAGTCTTGTGACAAATCTTTTTGAAGCTCCTGACAAATGCTTCACAACCCTAGCATATTATGTCAATATATTCAACTACTACAAAATGGCGGACTTTCAATAATTGCCTGAATACATTAACATTCAACTACATAATATGAGGTAATAAGCTTGAGGTCAGTTCAGAAGATGCTCGAAATGAATGCTTTGAACTTCTTGACATCATGAACAGTCTATCCGACATTTCTCGTCGAACATTTTCGAACACAAATATCTATGATTATCTGCCGTATATCCAATATTGAAGCAGGTTCAGTTTCGCATAACTTTTGCTTCAAATATGTCCATAAAAAAAGTCCAAAGGTATCAAATTTGGCGAGCGGGTTGATTATTCTGTAGGACCTCGACGACCATTCCAACGACCGGAAAAAGTAGTATCCGAATAGTTTCTTACTTGTCTGGAGTGATGTGGTGGTGCTTCATCTTGTTGGAATACAATATCCATATCGAACTCATTAGGATTCGCTTCGACGATTTCTGTGATGAGAGGATCAACAATAGTCTCCAGCATACTCAAATATTGTTCCCTAGTTAAATTTTGATCAATAAATAGCGGTCGTACAATATAGTTCATCAATATTCCTGCCCAAACCTTAATTTTTTCTGGATGTTGGGTATGTGTTTCCCGGAAAACATGATGGTTGGTGTCATTCCAATAAAGACAATTTTGTCTATGAACATTGATGCCGTTTAAAAAAGTGCATCCGTCACTGAAACAAATATTATGGAGGGAGGTAGGATGCCTTGCAATGGTTTCGGTCATGATTTCGCAGAATTCTGTTCTTCGATCAGGGTCATCTTCAGTTAATTGGTGTACTATTTTGATTTTGTATGGATGATACCTAATTCTCTTCAAAAGTCTCCACACAGTAGAAAGAGACATCTCACAAACATTCGCGACGGAATAAGTAGACTGTTCAGGATTTACTACCATCTCCCCAATTTTTTGCACTTGCTGTTCTTCTGGAATGGTCGGTTGACCTGGGGACTTTTTGTTATGTACACTACCGGTAGTTGTGAATTTGCATACAAGTTCCCTCAAATATTTTCTACGAATTGGACGATCCGGAAAACGTTCATTGAAAATGCTTTCGGTCTCGTGAAAGTTACGCGTCGCACCGTAAATAAAAATTGCTTCAATTTTTTCTCTTAATCAACCAGAATTGACCATTTTAGAGATTGTTGATGTGGTACCTTCCTACTACTAAAACCGAAAACTAAATGAGACAATTCTAAATGAACAATGACGTTCTTTGTCGTACTGACATTTCTTGTCGTTTTTATAAACAAAAAATAACTTAACAAACCTTATCGGGATTTTCCAATTGCCAACTGGCAGATAAAAAGGAATATTTCTAGAAATATCTGGCAGATATTAATGTGTTAGGAATCACACGTTGAAAGGTAAGACTTCGTTAGTCCTCAGCTCGCACAAGTTTCTCAACTTCTGAGAGTTGTCGTTCGTATGGGGGCGACAGCTGATTAACATAAAAACAGAACAGACAGAAAAACAATTTCAGTTGGTAGTGCTGAAAAAGCTGCTGAAAAAGTTCTTTTCCAGATGCCATCTTGAGAAGGTTCTAGAAATACTGCACCCATTTTCAACACTTCTCACTGTAGACCAACTCATTTACACCGGAACAGAAGACACTTCAAGAATACCAATAAAACAAGGTATATAGTTGACTTGAAAGTTTCAGTAGGAGTTTGCATCCCTAATTTCAAAATGAATGAATGGATAAAATTGAAAAATAATCGATATTGTATTCAAACTGTCACTATAAAAAAATAAGAGTGTCGTATTCTTCTATTCTTTCCAATGGTTGGGAAAGTTTCAAAATTGAATATGATGATGTGCTGTTGCAGTCAGACACGTCAAATACGATTTCCACCCTGCGTAATATGAAAATTTCATGGAAATCGACCATGTTTGTCGATTTTGTCGAGATTTCAATTTTTTATGTCCACGTTGTGTCAAATTCACTTATGAATTCAGCTGTTTTTATGCTTTTATGTTTGTAAGCTGTCACTGGTTTCTATATTTTCTGAGCTTTTATGCTTTTCATGCTCGTATGCTTCCACCTGGCAGATTTCAAACGGTTGAATTAATCCCGATGAATGATTCTCAAAAGTAGACTCAAATTACATTTCACTTAGGTGGAGTCAGGCAACGAAACTCTCTCTCGAAAATGATTTCTTCACGCATTGAATCGATATATATTCTGTCTGTTCTGTTAAAATCTGTTTTTCTGTTAATCAGCTGTCGCCCTCCTACGAACGATAACCCTCAAAAGTGGAAACTTGTGCGAACTAAGGACTAACGAGGTCTTACCTTCTACGGGTTGGACGGTTGAAAATCGATTTTTCGGCCTTGCGGTTTGAACCACCGTTTCGCACAGTGGTCGACTGACTGAAAGGAACTGACCGACCACATCAACCCACCATCCTACCTTCAGGTTCAGAGTTTAGGCAATGCTCCCACCTGTTACATCCTTTCTTTCAATAGAAGATAAACATGAAATATAAAAATAACGAAACAAATAAAATTGTGTTACATGATCATATATGTATTAGAAAACCATTACAGAAATATTAACATCTTTTCACAAAATCAAATTTAGTTTTTCAGCATTCTTTGCAGCAAACAAATTAATTACCTCCTCGGTGTCGATGTCAATTATATGGTTGATTGACATTTACGCCAAACCGTTTAGTCATTCCTGACTTGTGGAGTTTCTAAAATGAGTTTGGAGGCGTTTCAGAGAAGAGAAAGTCCTTTCAGGGGTGCATGTAGAAACAGGTAGTGTCGCCAAGATCTTTGAAAGTTTGTACACACATTGCTGTAAGGTTTTTCCATTGTGTTTCGGGGAAGTTTTTTCAATATTCTCTTTCAAGCACTTGGTTCGCTTTGACAAGGACTTGATGAAATTTCTAACGGATTTCATAATTTCAATAGTATCTGTATCTGTGGAGTAGGGAGGGTGAGGCCTACACTAACCCTCGCTACTCCACGCAGCACTTAGGCCACATGTGACCCATTGTACATCCTCCCAAGGAGTTGTCCTCCTAAGTCATCGTCGACCCTGTCCTTTCCAGGAAGTTGGACAGGTCACTGGGAAACATCTCCTTTATATCGGCAGGGGTAGGTCAAGACTCGCCGAACACACACTCTCTTATTGACGATAACTCCGGACACTCGCATAGGACATGCCTGACAGTTTCATCTTCCTGTTCACACATCCTGCATAGAGATATGTCCACTAGCCCCATATTATGGAGGTGGTTTCTTAGTTGACAGTGGCCAGTCAGAAATCCTACTGTTGAGCATATATTTTTCCTGGTCATTGTAAGAGTGCATCCTTTGATTTCATCCCATCTCTTTAGGGATTGAGCATGGATGTAACGTTTGGCTGGTTCCGCAATTGTCGAAATCATCAGCCCGTAGGTGCCACTGGGTCCTAAAATTCTTAGTCCAGCCGTTTCCTTGACTGAAGAGTCGGCAATGCGATTACCTTCACTCCTGTCGTGCCCTTGATTCCACCCCAGGAAAATGTTATTATCTATCGAGGCTTTGACTAAATCTTGGTGGCACTCTAGTACTAGCCCTGAGGTAACACGTTGTCTGTTCTAATAGGGCTTGTCTGCTATCAGTACAGATTGTTATTTTTTGCCAGAAATTCCTTTCCTGGTTATTTCTTTCGTGGCAATTGAGATACCAGCCAGTTCTGTTTGAATCACGCTGGTATTTTTTTCCATTCACCACTCAATTCTTAGGCTTAGTGATCTGGGGTACGCTCCACATCCTGACCCTCCTTTGGTTTTTGAGCCGTCTGTATATATGCGTATTGCATTTGTAGCATCTGACTTTGTGTTCTGTTTGATTTGTATTTTGTAGCGTTTATTAAACACAAACCTGGGTACAATTGCGTTACTGGTTGCCTGCAGCAAGAATCGCGCAGTGTGCGCTTCTCGCCATAGGCTCAGCCTCAATTAACTCATACCTACTTCGAGGTTTACACCAGTCATGTCCAATCGTAACATGCCCATTAACGCAACCATCTTAACGTACAGGTCCAAAGGGGACAGACCAGTAATTGATTCCATTGCCGCAGTTGGTGTTATTCTCATCACTCCTGTGATCTTTAAACAAGCCAACCGTTGTATTTGATGTAATTTTTGGATGGCCGTTGCTTGTAAAACTTTCAGGGGGGATAAGTCCCCCTTGACCTTCCCCTTGCTACGGTCTTGCACAGGATAGACCACTGATTCTGGGTATTACGTTACTGAAAGTAAATATCTCTGTCAGTACCTAATTTGATACTATATTTCAATCACTGAAAAATAATGCCTGGACAAAAGAAAAAGAGGACTTGTTGACGTCAACCTAACCGTAAATTTCGAATACATATCAGCATTCATTTGGAGTACTAGTGTGAAAATAACCCGAATCTGGAAAATAGAAAAGAAAGTTGAATAATTGGTGTCTTACAATCTACAAGTGAAATCAACAAAAATATTTTTTGTGTTTCGATTGTCTCACAAACAGTTCAGAAGGAAAGGTGGAAAAATTGAATGTAACACCTTACCCAACTGATTGGGAATTGAATTTCATTAGTTCGGACTTCCATTGTCTGATTATATAGAAGGATTTGAAATCCCTGAAACAACTAATAAAAAAAAGATGACCCGAAGACGATTGTGGATACTCACAATCGGAAAATGGTGAAGTAACTTGACTTGGAAGGTCTTAATTTTTTAGATATATTTTTTGTTCAATTGTTCCATTTTCACTTTCCACGGGTTATTTGCTTAACATAATTGTTATATTCATTCTTGATTTTTCTTTTTATCAGTTTTTCAGGGATTTCAAACCATTTTATATTATCTTAGACAATGGAAGTCCGAACTGATGAAATTCATCACGAAACATTGTCAATCACCTTCACACGAATGATTGGGTAAGCTATGTCGTTTACCAGTTCGAAGGTCGTTTGTCGTCACAGATTGAAAGTTATGATAATGGATTGTCAAAAAACTTTTGGAGTATTTGGTCTGGTATCAGAGATATTTTATATTCAATTGATGAAATTAATATATGTTACCCAAGGTTATCGGCTTTGTACCCCGGTAAATAGCGGAAAGATAGCCTAATCCGGTACATGAGCTAAGTGAGGCTGATCTATCATCGCTTCACCCCATCCTTCTTCGACGAAACTCCGACATATTTACCACTTGTCTTGTCATATTATATTGCGTTGGTAGTGCTTTGCCCCGTATCTTTGATTTAGAACATGATCTGTGGCAATAGTCAGAAAGGTACCGCGAAATGTTTATAGGTTGCAATTCCAAATAAGGGTAGTCTTTTAAGGGCCGTGGGAGCACGTGAATAAATTATTATCTGTCAACGATATTTTCATCTCTCTTCTTGCTTTACTCTCTCTGGCCAAGTTAATCAAAGACGCACGTCCCTGCTGGCGGGAAGCGAAAGTAAGCACTCGAAATAAGTGCGATGGGAATACAGTACAGCATTTCTTATTGAATGCCCACATTCGCCTGTTCATCACTTGGCAACGCTGCACTGGTTTCATTCGTTTCTCAGTGGCGGGGCCGAATATCACAGTGGCAGTGTGCGTTAAATAGTGAAAATACGAAAATGATGTGCAAATTTTCAATTTTATTTTAGGTTTCTCTTGTTTGCAGTTGAGTGTGTGATTCCAAAGGTTGCAGCTTTGTGAAAAAATATTTAATTTCAATTTTTTATCAGAATAGGTTTGTAAAATTTGTATATTTGATGCATTTTATGCTTGGCCATACTTCAAAAATAGCTATTTATGTGAAGAGATACGAATAGTTTAATTATGTGTAACGAGCGCGAGTAGCGCAAGTTACAAAAAATGAAATCCTATTGTTTTACATACAAGATTTTTCTAATTTCATTAAAAATTTGTTTTCATTATTTTTCAATGATAAAGTATCGAATATACAAATATTTTCACTAATCAAAGATGCCAAGCCAAGTTACTTCACGACGTTTCGATTGTTAGTATCAACAATCGTGATGACTGATCGGTCTATAAGAAGGAGGTTCCGTTCAGACCGATCATCAGCTCCAGAGACTCGGCTACACAAATCTTGTCTAGAGTTTTACTCCCCATAATACAACCATTACAAGGAGAAACATCGTCTTTTGTGAAGAATTCAAGGCATTTTGTCGAACTACCAGGGGCAATTGAAGTCACACTTTGGCTAAAAGACAGCGGGAGCCCCGATAGGAAGAGAAGCCGCCACAACCAGTGCTTGCACTTCCCTACATCAGAGAATTATCGGAAAAGATACGAAGAATTGGATCCAAGTACAACATCAGAACCTGCTTCAGATCCAAGCGGAAAGTGGCCAACTCCTGCCAAACGGTCATCTCCCACTGAACCAATGAAGCGGGAAAAATGGAAAGCGGGGATAAGTGGAAGTACTCAAACAACCCATAAATAGTCATCTCTCGGAGGAATCAGTCCATTCATCACCGGTGGCTTAGAATCTCTTAACTTCAACTCTGTTGAATCGTTCTATTTTCACTTGTATTTTATTTCACTATCATTTCATTTCAGGTTATTTTTGCTCAATATAATTGTTATTTTCAGCTATCCATTTTTAATTCTTCTTTCTTAGTTGTTTCAGGGATTTCAAATCATTTTATGTATTAGACAATGGAAGTCCGAACTAGTGAAATTCATCATGAAACATTGTCAATCACCTTCAAAAAAGCGTCCAATGTGTTCCAAAACAGGCATTGTTTTGTGTAGATTTTGGACTGGCGGAGTCACCGGTCCATATTTTTTTGGAGACGACGTTGGCCAGGCCATTACCGTCAACAGCGAGCATTATGGGTCGATGATTGGTGAATGATCTGGACACCAACGACACGTTGCATATTCATCACGACCAATTTGAGGGCATAGTCATTTGAAGGGAAGGTGATGTGAACTGGCCACCGAAATGTTGGGATTTGACCCCGTTAGAATTTTCCTTGTGGAGTTTTCTCGAGTTGCAGGTGTTTACGAAAAAGCCATAAACCACAGCGGTACTCAAAGCCAACATACCCCATCGGTCAAATTCAGCTTGATTTATGCGACAGAGTCATGGAAAATTGGATATTTCGGATGCGCTCCACTCAGAGAAGCCGTGGCGGATATTTGAACGACGTTATATTCCAAATCTCTAAAAGTATATGTAGATCATGTATCGAAGTTCATTCGAGATATAAACTGACAGAAAAGAATACTTCAGAAACATGTACCTTAACATCAACATTGAATTACATGAAATAGTACGTTTTCTTGAAACAACTACTTTCATATGACTTCATTGTACTACAAATATTCATTATGATATTGAAGCAGGGACGCTGCACGATGTGATAAATGAAATATATCATTTTCGAAATATATGGTGGTACATTCAAGGCAATCATAAATATATTGATTTTTTTTTTATTTTTCATGCATAATTTTCCAAATGTCGATATGACGCCCTTCACAATACTCAAAATTTCCATCACGATTTGAACTCGATTTGAAATGGTTGCTCTGTTAAGATAATGATAATTTTTTCATTACACCAACAATAAACACAACAAGACTGGTGTATCTGGTATATATGATCCCAAGAAAAGTCAAGATAGACAACTACCTGTATCAGTTGAGACGTTGAGAAACTTCACTTTCAGTGGGTTATATCTGAAAAAACAAATTGAGGTGCATAAACTCGTGTAGAATTTCACTATAGGAAAAAAATATTTCCATGCGATTGACCACCTTCAGAAGAAACTCGGGTAATATTTCGATCAACGTGGTCTCATCATTTAGCATGCTATTCATAGCAAGAGTCGGATGGTACACAATAAATACGCATGTTTCCATAGTAGGGGTCGACCTCGCGTTCACAAAAACGGTTGATATCAAAACAAATTACTTACGCTAACATACTTCCTTTCGATTGAAATGAAATTTGTTTATATCGAGTCATATTCACCGATGAAAATGACAACATAACTGACAGACAAATAAAATGAAACATTTGTGCGATATTAGTATATTTTACAACAAATGAGAAATATGTTATTTTCTCACGCATTGTACATTTTCTATGGTTGCGTTGTATTCAAGTATTGAAAATTAAAATACATATACATATAATAATACTTATACGTCATTAACTCATTCTTATATATTATTCAAAATAGTAATTACCAGTTATATTTGAACAGTTTTGTGAAGTAATTCCTGATACTTAGGTCGTTTTGTTTCAACACTTTTTGGTGATTGAAATATAAATTGCGGTCGAAGTTGAAGTTGATGGGGAAACGTACTGAGCTTCCATAGCATTGTTGTGTTCAAGTTCTAATGGCGCTAGAGGCTGAATGGATTCTACTATACTTTTTGAAATTTTCATTTTGTTAGCTATAGAGTTGTCGATATAAGATTCAGCAACATTGCTGGATTTCTAACACCCATGGCGTTTCAAAAATCTGCCCCTTCATTCACTAAAATAGTCGCAGATGACCTTCGGAAACAGTGGCCAGTATATAATTTAGGGTTCGATAATTGCAAAAATTTCGCTATTTCTTTCGCCATGGTGCCAAATTCCCAACAGGCTGTTTCGTACATTTGCTATTTTTATAATAACAAAAAAACGTGTTTCATTTGTGCATGGTCGAAGCATCACATATTTTTTGTAAATTTGGTAGAATATGTAGATCATGTATCGAAGTTCATTCGAGATATAAACTGACAGAAAAGAATACTTCAGAAACATCTACCTTAACATCAACATTGAATTACATGAAATAGTACGTTTTCTAGAAACAACTACTTTCATATGGATATCAAACTACACAAAAATGATTTTATTTCCCATTCAATTTGTACTACAAATATTCATTATGAAATTGAAGCAGGGACGCCGCACGATGTGATAAATGAAATATATCATTCTCGAAGTATTTGGAAAAACGTTTGGTGGTACATTCAAGGCAATCATGAAGATATTGATTTTTTTTAAATTTTTCATGCATAATTTTCCGTCAATATAACGGGCGTCAATATGACGCCCTTCACAATACTCAATACTTCTCAATACTTCTGTTAAGAAAATATTAATTTTTTCATCACAACAACAATAAACACAACAACACTGGTGTATCTGGTATATATGATTCCAAGAAGAGTCAAGATAGACAACTACCCACTACCCACTTTCAGTGGGTTATATCTGAAAAATCAAATTGAGGTGCATAAACTCGTGCAGAATTTCACTATAAGAAAAAAAATATATCCATGCGATTGACCACCTTCAGAAAAAACTTGTGTAATATTTTGATCAACGTGGTCTCATCATTTAACATGCCATTCATAGCAAGAGTCGGATGGTGCACAATAAATACTCATCTTTCCATAGTAGGTGTTGACCTCGCATTCACAATAACGGTTGATATATGTAAAACAAATTACTTACGCTAACATACTTCCTTTCGATTGAAATGAAATTTGTTTAAATCGAGTCATATTCACCGATGAAAATGACAACATAACTCTCGAATACTCCCTTTATTATTATTCTGAAATAACTTCAGTGCCTTTGATATTCTCTGACAGAAAAATGAAATGAAACATCTGTGCGATATCAGTATATTGTTGAACAAGTGAGAAATATGTTATTTTCTCACGCACTGTACACTCTACATTTTCTACGGTTGCGTTGTATTCAAGTATTGAAAATTAAAATACATATATAATGATACTTACACGTCATTAACTCATTCTTATATATTATTTGAAATATTAATTACCAGTTATATTTGAACAGTTTTTCAAAGTAATTCCTGGTAGGTCGTTTTGTTTCAACATGTTTTCGGTAATTGAAATATTAGTTGCGGTCGAAGTTGAAGTTGATGGACTGAGCTTCCACAGCATTGTTGTGTTCAGGTTCTAACGGCGCTGGAGGCTGAATGGATTCTACTATACTTTTTGAAATTTCCATTTTGTTAGCTATGGAGTTGTCGATATAAGATTCAGCAACATTGCTGGATTTCCAACCCCCATGGCGTTTCAAAGTTAAAAGATCTGCCCCTGCATTAACTGAAATAGTCGCAGATGACCTTCGGAAACACTGGCCAGTATATAGTTCAGGGTTCGATAATTGCAAAAATTTTGCTTTTTCTTTCGCCATGGTGCCAAATTCCCAATAGGCTGTTTCGTACATTTGCTATTTTTGCAATAAAAAAAACATGTTTCATTTGTGCATGGTCGAAGCATCACATATTTTTTGTAAATTTGGTAGATATCTCCTGTGACTGTGAAATTTCTAGGAACCTTGGTTTTAGTATCGGGTGATTTTATTAAAAGGGCCGAATTAAGATCTTCCATGTCGTCAACTTTTAATTTTCAAAGTTCATCACAACGGCATACCCCTGTAAGGCCAATAGCTAAAGCAGCCTAAAATCAAAACCAAAAATTCATTTTTCGATAACAATTGAAAAATTTTCGAATCATACTTTTATCAGCAAATACTTTTCATCAGGTGCATCTTTCAAAAATTGTTGAATTTCTTCAGAAGTTAATGTTTTTGACTGTTTTTCAGCATATTTTTCAGATTTGCGTTTGAAAAATGCACGTAGTTTCAAATATTTCGATATATCAACACAGTTTTCAATAATTAAGGTACTCCTCAGCATCAAGTACTGAGACCATAATGTTAATGATTTCAATCTTCTTGACAACTCTTCAAAATAGACTAACAAGGTATTTTCGGAACAAGAATTCACCTTCTCTTTCATTTTCCACTCCATAAAATTTCTGTAAGCGATTTCATATTTTTCTTTTGATGTGCTTGGTAGCAAATTGTTACAAACATCTATTGCTTTCTGAATCTGAACTGTTTATACTGTAACAATCAACAAAAAAACTATTTTCGTTGGGTAAGTTGACAGCAATAATTATGCAGTGCTTCGGTTTTGTTGTTGTGGAAACGTCGACAATGGGCTACTTGGATATTGCACGCGAATTGTCGGCGTAACGTTGTCAACATGGAGAACGTGTCATATCAATCTGACAAGTAACAATTCATGATTGACTTGGATTATCGTGATAACATTTTTTCTCAAATGTAATGGCGGATATTTCTCACTGCGTGAGAAGATATTTCTCACTGCGTGAGAAATCTTTCGTTTTGAATTTATGAAAGCGATGAGAGAAGTTGCATTGTATTGTATCCATAGAAAAAGGTATTTTTCCATACCTACTATGTTGATGGCGAAGAATAAGTTTATAATTGGAGTTAAAAGCAGCCTCTAAAACATCATAGGAAAGTGCATGTGCATCCATATGTCGGCAGCAAGCAAACCGAAAGTTTCGACACTGTTAAATTACATTATAAATTGGACAGTAACTTGCAGTTATACGCTTAACACTAGTTATCTCAAGCCGGGAAAATCAACACTACATTTCACATACGTACACTGGCAAGCACGGGTTGCACCAGACAGAACAATTAGAGCAAGTCAAATATTTCACGTTGTCTAAAGAAAATCGCTGCTCACAAGAGCAAACAAACTTACCAAGGAAAGTTTGTTTGATCAAATTATTTTTCATGTTCATTGCCACAATTTCATGTGGTTGTGTTACATTTAGGAGTGTACGACAAGAGTTTATCGTTACATATTCGAAGTGATATTTTTATTAACTTGAAAATATGGACATTTCCCGAAACTTTAATGTCGTCGGGAAGTTTGTTATACAGTTTGCATCCCTGATAGTCAAAACTTTATTGGTAAAGAGCAGTTCGATGTTGGCTGGGTAGAAGTAAGTGGCCATTTCGTGTCAAATGAGCTGTTGGCAGCCAATTTGTTTTTATTGCGGTATACATATCTACATGCCTCAAGTTTGTATATTCCTGCAACTGTGAATATTTTTAAATTCTGAAATGCTCCCCTACAGGACTCCCTAAATCCTAACTTAGCAATGATCCTTACTGCATACTTCTGTATCATGAACACTCGATCCACAGAGGAGCTTGTGCCCCAGTTCAGTATTCCATACCTGAGGTGAGAATTAAAATTCGCATGATAAAACGTAAGTAGAATATCTTGACTGCAGTGAGTGGAGAGATACCTGAGAGAATAACAAAAATTTCTGAGCTTTTTACACAAATTATCTACTTGTGGCTTCTACTGCAAGTTGTTATCAAAGGTAACTCTTAATAATTTAGTTGTTGTTTTGGGATCCAATTGTAATTCGGTATTCTGGTATAGACTCACCTCATGGTGTTGTTATAGTACCATGAATTGCAACATACTAGTTTTTGTTTTATTCATCATAAGTTGTTTTTTCTTCACACCAAGTGATGACTCTACTGAAACCAGTATATTCGTGTCATCAGCGTAACATATACAGTGATTGGCAGAATTTCCATTTAGACACACTAATAGATCGTTTGCAAATACTAAATACAGAAAAGGTCCCAAAATGGATTCCTTAGGCACACCATCAGAAATGTGCTTTTCAGAACTTATACTCTCCCCAATTTTTACTATTTGTCTCCTATTTTCAAGATGGGGGTCAATAAATTGAGTGGCAGTCCTCTCACCCCATATCTGGAGAGTTTTTCCAGCAAAACGCTGTGATTAACAAAATCAAACACACGTGAAAAATCAATGAACAATCCTAGCACATATTTTTTGGTCCATGGCCGTTATTATGCGACTATGGAAGTCGCAAAGAGCTGTATCAGTGCTTTTGTTAATCGTGAAACAAGTTGTGATGGTGATAATAATTTCATCGCAGTAAAATAACCATTCAACTGATCTTTTAGATTCATTTCATATAGTTTAGAAATGCTAGAAAAAATACTAATTGCTCTGTAGTTATTCATATCATTTCTATCCTCCATTTTATATATAGGGGTCACACTGGCTAATTTCAGATTATTTGGAAAAATGCCTTTTTCTGTTGATAGATTTATTAGAAAGGTGAGTACAGTACACAGTTCAGAGGAGCAACATTTAATCAACTAATATATTCAAGAAAGATACTGAATGGCTCTCCTTTTGTTATTTTTATGACTCTTATTTTGAGCCAACTAACTTTTTCTTTGTTATAATCTTGTTTTCTTTTAAAAACTGCACGTTCTATTGCTTGTACAGAAAAAAATCCTTATTCCTTGATACATACGATACATGTGTCTTTTACCAATTACTTTCTCCGCAGATTGAAATTTTCGTAAAAGATTTCCTTGAACATAGTGAAATAAAGCTTCAAATTCAAATTGTCCTCTGAAAACAACTCGTACATCTTCCAATTCATTATGGGTGTTGTACCCTTAGTATGAACTTTGGGAATTTTCTAAAATGTTCTATTACGGCTTCGACATCTGCATCTGTCAATTTGTTTTTTTCCTCTGTTGCTCACCTCTCCTATCTCTGATGGTTCCAACTCCCAATTTGACATAGTAGTGTCTCACACAGTCTAGTATGGGATCGTTTTTCGTAATTTTGAACTCTTTTTCGTTTAACGTCTTCTTCTTTAATATTGGCTGCAATGAACGAAGTTTGTAAATTATAATTCGCTACTTTATAAAATTCATCAAAGATATTTCTTCTGTCATTGTCTGAAGGAAGTGTATGACACCTCTTCCTGCATGGACATTCGTAATTCCTGATAAAATGTTTTGAATAAAAAGGTTTTCCAGAATGTGTGTAATAGTCTTTATTGTTGTGTTGAAGCTTACTTTTTTCTTAAATGTCTCTCCTATAAATTTTTTCCATCCCTTCATTGGTCGTCCTGTTGCAGTTTCCGTTATGTTTTCATCATGTTCAAGTTCATTTTTGGACATAGGAATGTGGTCAACATCATCTGCATCTTCTACTTCTACTTCTGAATTCGGAATTTGATCTTCGAATATATATTGCATATTTTCAATATCAAACAGTTCTTCCTGATTATTACCTGTCTCATCAAGTAGTGTGGAAGAGTCGTGAAGGGTGGCGATTTCCATCAGAGATTCCTTCATGAGAAGAAATATGTCAAAATCTAACAAATTATTCTTTCACAATTGTATGGATATAAAACTTGGGGGAAATATCGATAATAATAATAAATTTTACCTACCCTTTAAGTATCTTCAATTTCGGGTTCTACCTTTTTTTCCTACCTCAGAATGTGATGCTATTTGTACCAAACTTCTCTGATCAAAATATACCGTCAATACACTGTTGATAAAACACTGGTTGCATTTCCTTGTAATGATAATAATCATTCACCTACTATTGATCGGTGATTGACCTGCGAATACCACCCCAGACAACTGCAAACATGAAAAAATAGTGCTTTCCTTCATGAACGATTATGAAGGAAACTAACAGACAGTATAACATGGAAGTGAACAATGATCAGAAGAGAACCAAGTCACAAGGAAGAGTCCAAGCGACATTGCTACTCGTTTCGTTGAATATCTAATCGGAACCAGGTGTTTAGTTCCTTTTTTATTTATATATATCTGCAATAATACACTGATTTCCCAGTGCAAGGTTATTATTCAAACGTTAATACACATCTGGCACTTGGTTCTGTTCAGAAACATGACCCGAGAGTCCTTATTTGTCGTATAGTGACATAAACTCATTTTCACAAAAATGTCGCTTGGTTTCTTTCTGAAAAGTATTACCCATATCAGCCTGTCTGTAACATTTTTTCCAATTATAATAAAAATTCTGAGTATTTCACACAAAGTTCTTGGTATAAGCCAATTTTTGTAATTATTTCTCTCGCTGACTGTTGGTGGTTGAGGTTAAGAAATAAATGTCGCTCATTTGAATACTATTCGTCCTGAATATCCCATGTGTCCCATTTTGAAATACAGTATTGATTCAAACAGATTTTAATGAATATTAGTGGACTCACTACTATCTAAAGACAATTTGCAATAGTGATACTGCGGTGTTCAACTATGCTGAAAATCTTGTTTCTGGGAAACCCACAAACAACATTTCAAAAATGCATTTCCTTCATCTGGTATGGTAATTTTGCTAGCTCGAAATTTCGCTAACAAACTTTGTTTAATCTACGTCATTACATCATGGTTGGTAACAATTAAAACCAAAAAAGGGCCACCGTACGTCGTTTTAAATTCGTATTTATGGAAGCATATGCCCCTGAAATTAAAATTAAAACAGCTAGACGTACAATACAAATGTAAATAAAATTGTAACAAGTTTGTAATTTGCGAAATGTTTTATGTAATTAATCGTTGGATACCACTGCCGGAAGCCTGGAATACAAATTTTGTTTTGAGAGTACCCTTTTTTCTCATTCATCTGAATTGAAATGAGTCGAAATTCCACGTATGTTTGTTAATTACATTTTCAGTGATGTCATTCAAATTGATATTGAAAATGTTCAGAACTCGAACGGATTCAGATATTTGAATGGAAATAACGAAACAAAAATATTAATCAATACATGTTCCTTAACGGAATTGTAACTTGAATATACATTTCAAAGGAATGACTTATGACTTGAATTTTTAATGAAAACCTATGGATGATATTGATATTTGAGCTGAGTTTTTTTGGGAATATTATTGAAACCATTTTCACTAGTAATAATTTCAATAAAATTGAGTAAGTGATGGGTTGGATTGTATTTTGTGATAATAATTACCTGGTAGTTGATTTCATGAAATTATGATGTTGTTTTACAATAATCATTCACTTTCAACTGAAAATCACCCCAAAATAATTTATTGGCATGGGGGTAGATTAAGATGTTATTTGAATAGTTTTTCCGATCAAAAACTTGTTCCTGAATTTCAGCTGCACATTCACCTTGTTGCATCGCTACAAATAATTCAGAATTAGGATTATATCTCATGAGCTTCAGATGGAATTTAGGACAGAAATTCCACGGCAATGAAATAATACAATTGTCCAGACAGCGACAGCTGCACGCTTATATAAACCTAAATCTGTGAGAATTACGATCTTATCTGCTTCAAGTGCTAGTTAATATTTGGCAATATCTCTTTTAATTATACTTTCCGATAGAAATCTGAAGTTTTCACGGATAAGAATATGCTGAACAGGTTTTTCCGGGTATTTGATCCGTGTGTGTGATATTATCTCTAATTTCACCGACGTTTCGACAAAATCTCATTTGTCATTATCTAGGTATGCTGTGACGTGTTCAGAAGTTTGTTGACCTTGCTCAACTCACTTCTTACTATACTGGTAAAATGGTATTCGTTACGTGTTCAGAGATATAGTGTCCATAAACTCTCTACTACCTACTACTTAAATGTTGTTGAGTTTTACCTGAGTTCTGAACACGTAACGAATACCATTTTACCAGTATAGTAAGAAGTGAGTTGAGCAGGGTCAACAAACTTCTGAACACGTCACAGCATACCTAGATAATGACAAATAAGATTTTGTAGAAACGTCGGTGAAATTAGAGATAATATCACATACACGGATCAAATACCCGGAAAAACCAGTTCAGCATATTCCTATCCGTGAAAACTTCAGATTTCATATTCGATACCTTAACGGGGAGATGAGGTCAACTAAGAAGAAGAAGAACTCAGGTAACACTCAACAACATTTAAGTATTAGGTAGTAGAGAGTTTATGGACATTCTATCTCTGAACACGTAACGAATACCATTTTACCAGTAAAGTAAGAAGTGAGTTGAGCAGGGTCATCAAACTTCTGAACACGTCACAGCATACCTAGATAATGACAAATGAGATTTTGTCGAAACGTCGGTGAAATTAGAGATAATATCACACACACGGATCAAATACCCGGAAAAACATATAAAAAAAAATATACACTAAAGAATACTACATGGTGATGTTAGATGATGCCTGGGAATGCTAGGTCTTCTAGTTCAAACCACAAATGTGCGGTCAGCTCTTGTTGGTGACACCGTGCATATGTGAAGTTTTCATTTTTGGTAACCAGTTGTTGTCCATCTTTGCAATTGGCTGCACCGCGCTGAGGCCAACAGCCAGAAAAACGTGTCCGCGGTTTGCCCCTTTTTTGAGTATTCTGTCCAGAAATTTTTCCTTTTGATCTATATCAAAAGGGAAAATTTATGTGAAGACTTCTCAACCGATTAAAGTGTGGTTTTCACCAATGTGTTAGGGTAAGCAATACTCAACATTTGATGTTTCATATATTTCAATTTGTTCGTTAATACAAAAGTTATGTCTGTTCGAATATTCGGGTTGAACATTTATTGGAAAACAAATCACTCATGAATGACAGAAAGGCAAATACATAAGATTTTTTTGCCGTTAGAAATTTTGTAGAATAACACAAACTAAAGTCTACGCAAACGAAGTCGCTGACCACAGTTGTCATATAATACTAGTCAATATTTCTGAATGTAAATTCCTGAAAGTAACTTTCTGCCAGTAGTTCATTTCGATCTGGCACATGACGTCCCATCAATTTTATCAAATCTGGTATCTACATTAATTAAATTTTGACACGAATCGATTGGTATCCCCAATTATGTAATAATTATCTGAGTTAGTGACAAAGTAGCGATCAATCATCCATCCAGAGTAAGATGTATGATGGGGAGATTATCGTGTTGCGGTAATTAAGGTTTCTCGAATAATTAACCACTATGTCATCGATGTATCAACCACTTGAGGAAAGTTTCATCGATCCTGGAAAACTAAGAGGGTGAATTTGAGGATCAATATGGCAACTACTCAATATTGCATTCAAAAAGAAATGCTATTAGTATTTTATTCAAAGAATGTTTTGAGAAGTTTGCTTGTCAAATTGGTTGACAATTACTGGAGCAAGTAGCTGCGCTACATAACTGTTGATAACAACACCTTTCGCTGTTCAATATTCAGAACATGTTTTACTACTGATTGCTTCATCAAGATAATATTTTTTCGATAATCTAAGAAGGGTTTGAAGAAACTAACTCTTTGAAGAAAAGAAAAAAATCCATGAAACATTGGATAGAGGTAGAATCTGAGATGACTGCATGTGTTTTTTCTGATATTGTAACCCACTTGAACTATGATGTAGAACAGGTGATTCCATTGAAAGAGTTGAAAATAATCTGATACTATATACTCTGAATATTTGACTTCCATCAATCCATATACGTCGTGTTGAACAGCAGTTGAACAGTTATCAACACTTGTTAATGAAAAAAAAAATATCGAAATGAATAATATCATAATTACTACATCAATGTTTCCAAATGAAGGCTAGGACTGAATGGAATCTTACAAGCTACCTTGAAAAGAACACTTCGATTATGGAATTGAATCAGATATCATTCACAGGGTTTCTGCACACTACACTAAATACTGATAGTTTTTTATCGAACTGAATGAGTAAGGTTATTAATAATTACTTCGAAATTCGTGATTTGCTTTGAGTTTCAACGTTAAGAGTTTTTTGCATGTTTAGTGACTCTTTATCAACTAATATCCTAGTTTTTTTCACGTAATTTGATCAGTTCGAAGTTTAATGACCATTCTGTTGAACGTCTGAATTAAATTGAGTCATAATGTTCAGATTTGCATTGAAATCATGTAAATATCATAGACATATTCAATTTCGTAATATAATGATGAATTTTATCCCATTACAAGCATTTTATAGGTTTCAACAGTGATTTGCTATGAAACGAATTCAAATTGAAACATATCAAGGCTGAATTAGTTCTTTTATGTATACATGGTGAATGCTCACATTATATTTAGTGTATTTCACATAATTCGAAATGAGAATACCTACAAACTCTCAACGCTCTCCTACTTCGAATTCATGTATAAGCAATTCCCAATCTCCTCACAACCTGTATTGAACTAAATCCAAGCAGAAATGTCATTTGTACTTGAAAGGGAATTTCTGTAAATTTCAATTTCCGATGAGCCGTAGAAGTGGTGGCAACTAGACGGGTTATACGGCTCCCACAAAACGAGAACTAGACATCAGGATTATAATCCGAGTTTGAGGAGATTTCCTTAACCACGTAAGCCACTAAGAGCTCCTCTTCATGGAGAGTGTTCCGGGACAAACTAGGTCGGATCTAGAGAGCTCCATCGACAGCGTTTATTAATCTGAATTACACGAATTCCGTTAGTTTGGTGGCGTTTGCTAACAGCTGATAAACACCGACTGACGAATGTTGCAGATCAAAAACTAGTTCAGTTAAATTGGACATGATTGGATATGTTATAGCAAAATTTGATTGGAATTATTTTCTGGGTAGCAATAAAAAAGTTTTCGAAGTTGAAATCAATTCATACAAACTTGTTGTTGTGTTGAGAAGAGGAAACAATACACTCTATGATGCTATAAATTGAAAGGTAGTGTAGGATAGGCTTAAATGAATTTTAATGCACTTCGACATGAATTCGAACAATACGTTGAATGGTTAGAAAAAACTTCACCTTTGTTAAGAACTGAAACATTTATGCTATTATATTATTATGGAGACAATCAAGTCAAGTCAAGTCAAAATATGCTTCATTGTCTGAAGATTCATATCTTATTGACAAAGCTTGGTTGAAATAATTAAATAAAAAACCAAACGAACAAAATTACACATATTAGCTATCGCTACTTAGTCATATAAAACTATAAACTATGAAATAATTCACAATTTCAAGTAGATACTGAATATATGTACATGTAACAAACTAGTACAGAAAAAGATAACAGCAACACTTCAGGAAAGTAGCCAGTACTTTAAAAATTTCAAACTGTGTTGAGAGTCGGACACAAGTTAATCAATCAATCAATCATGCTTCTTTGTCCAAGAAATCCTTATTGACAAAGCTAGTGAAACTTTATAAAGTCAACAATGTTAAAGTTTTCAAAAAATATTGAAATCGTGATAAACAGTGAACAATCATTGTAGGGTTGAAAAATGTACATACCGGGTGTCAACGAATCTATTAGACAAGTCATAATTTCTAGACTATTAGGAGAATTGAAATGAGATTTGGTACAGTTGAATGGTATGTGGAGAGGAATGTTTTCACATATTTTTCACTTTCCGGTCACTTCCGGTTTCAGCGGAAATGGCTCCGGTTCTGAATTTTTAAATGGAACACCCTGTATATTGTAACATTTTTGGATTTCTGAGACAATTCTGGATCAGAAACTGACATTTCCGGAAGTTTTTCAGCCTACTTGATTTTTTCAGAGTCACTTTTAAAATTGCATCTAGGTGGCCATGATCGGACGTAAACTAATCTATGGACCTCAGGTGATATCAGAAAATTGCAATAGCGGAGTTTTAGTGACTAGTGTGTTGAATATGAATGAGACAAGTTTACAAAATAACATTTTCGT
>NW_019290076.1:80054-163900 GCF_000500325.1 Leptinotarsa decemlineata
TCTGATATCACCTGAGGTCCATAGATTAGTTTACGTCCGATCATGGCCACCTAGATGCAATTTTAAAAGTGACTCTGAAAAAATCAAGTAGGCTGAAAAACTTCCGGAAATGTCAGTTTCTGATCCAGAATTGTCTCAGAAATCCAAAAATGTTACAATATACAGGGTGTTCCATTTAAAAATTCAGAACCGGAGCCATTTCCGCTGAAACCGGAAGTGACCGGAAAGTGAAAAATATGTGAAAACTCTCCTCTCCACATACCATTTATCTGTACCAAATCTCGTTTTGATACACCAAATAGTCTAGAAGTTATGACTTGTCTAATAGATTCGTTGACACCCGGTATACGGATACAGATAAAAAAACAATATATAAACCATTACAGGGTAATGAATGAATAAATCATAACAGATATGTAAGCATTTTTTAAAATTTGCTATCGCCCTATAGCACATTGAAACGTGGTTGTATATTTTCTTGCTCTCATATATCAAAGAAAATTTTGTAATTGCTGATTTTGGGATTGGCAAGGATAAATTCCGACTTCCTCTCGTGTGGACACGTCTGTCATCATTTGCTGCTGAGTTGAGGTATTTTTTTGTGAATTAGGCAAACGGTAAAAGGAATAAACAAGGTATAGTAAGAATTTTCCAACTGATGAAAAGTGGTTTGCAGTGGTGTTGTGATTTTGCCCTACATATGTATCTGACAGCCCTTTTTTGTAAATCAAATACCTACTGAATTTAGTAGTTTCTGACTACAAAAGCCCAAAAAGGTAATTCAATATCTGAAGTGTGATTCTACCAAGAAAAATACACAGTTCTGGCTGTGGATTGATTTTCTAATTGCTGATTTTGAAATTGGCAAGGGTAAATTCCGACTTCCTCTCGTGTGGTAACATCTGTCATTATTTGCTGTTGAGTTGGAGTATTTTTTTGTGAATTGGGCAAACGGTAAAAGGAATAAACAAGGTATAGTAAGAATTTTCTGACTTATGAAAAGTGGTTTGCAGTGGTGTTGTGATTTTGCCCTACATATGTATCTGACAGCCCTTTTTTGTAAAACAAATACTGAATTTAGTAGTTGTTGACTACAAAAGCCCAAAAAGACAATTCCATATCTCAAGTGCAACTCTATCAAGGAAAAATACGCAGTTCTGGCTGAGGATTGATTGAGTTCGTTAGAAATAGCTTGAGCTGCATATCAGCTAGTCAGCTAGATGCTATTTTTTTGCATACATTTGATATATGCTCATCAAATGAACATCAGAAAATCTCATATAAAGAAGTGTGAGATCATGAGGAAGAACAGACCAGTCAGAAGTTTACCCCTGAGATAACTTAACTACGCCTGTCACATTCAATAATCTGATTAAATTATTCTCTGGCTGGTAATACCACTTTAAACTCGATTCTACCCACATTTCAATTCTCAGGTAACACCCATATCCCTTTTGTAGAGAGTCAGAATGCTTTTTTTTCAAGAATCAATCTCCCCTAAAAACATTTCTATTTCCAATTCAAACGGAGTTTCTATTATCCATCAGGTGAAGTAATGCTTCATACAAATGTATACAAAACATTAAAATAGCTGGTGGATTCAATTTTACTCATCTCCTTATTACACACACTCAGTTGGCGAAACTTGCGTCGAAGGACTGTATTTTTGATGTGGTGTGGGAAAAGCGTTTCAAAAGATTCATTTCACATAATGATTGATGCCCTGTTTATTTGGGCAATGAATCGTCTGGTACCTCAAAAAAATATCCTTCACAACTTTTCGCAGACAACAACTTGGCAAAAATCCGTACAAAGTCCGTACAAAATCCATACAGAATTCAACTGACCAGGAACTGAAGGTAAACGACCATAGCAACGATGTGTGTACGCCGAATAAGATGGTGTAGTTGAAAACTAACCCTAGTTTTTATCAAAACAACAAGACTACGTTCTACACAGCTCATGTCACATGGTCATATCACGTGGAGGTAATGCAATTGATTTAACACTGTTAGAGATTTTCGTGCGGGGTTTTCTCAAATTGCAGATCTATGCGAATAAGCCACAAATCACAGTGGTTTTCCAAGCGAAATTAACTCATGCAATCGATCAAATTCCACCTGATTCATGCGCCAGAATCATGATAAATTAGACGTTTCAGATGCACTTCACCCAGAGAAGTCTTAGCGGACGTTTCAGCGATGTTATAGGTCTCTCAAACAAGTGGAAATTGTGATGATGTCTCACAAATGATTTGTTTTATTGTATTTTGAAGATATAGAGATGAAAAACCTTATATTTTCTCAGTGGAAATACTTTACTAACATTCGAATACTAACCATCTGCAATTATACGAAAAACGACAATTTTTCAAGCTCATCCTTTTCGTTTTCATTAAAAACCGTTAATATTACCGAGGCAAGATATAAATTTGAAGTGTATTTTTCTGCTCAACTTATTCGACCATTGGTTACCGTAAATGTTCTCTTGAACAAAAACCATGTGAATCACTACTTTCGCACAGGCACCGCTTCCAGAGCGCCTTAAAGATTTTTCTGTAGTGCTTGTATTTTTTCTTTGAAAAAATGATATAATACTCATTATCAATTATATTCCAGGCAAGCCTTTTGTTCCCAGCAGCTATGTTTGATTCTGGGTGAATATTTGTGAATGCACCTTCACAAACAGAAATAGATATAGTTTATAATAATCAATAGTTGAATCGAACAACTTATCAATTTCATTAATTATTCCCAGAGGATTCTGTTTACAGCCAGTCGTCGACGGGCGGATTCATTTGTGATTGATTATGTTATTGAACTGGCGATTTCAATAGTTCAGCTATTGTTTATTGTCAAACACGGTAGGCAGTATTTGACATAGAGATAACATATGTGTTTGTGAATGGACGTTTCGTATAAATTAGGATATTGTAACTCATCACCTCGGAATGTTGCATTTATCCCTATACGAACCAATTTATATCTCGTCCATTTTCATCAGTATTCCGATTGAAATATCTAATCACATCAAACATTCGAAATGAGCTAAATCGAACACGTTTTCACAATGAGAGGACTCAGATTGATGTTATTCATCATCTCAATTATCATGTTATATCTCATAGAAATGAAAAAATAGGAATTTAATCAATTCAATGTATTCTTGATAATCTGGCCAAAGTGAATTAGTCTGTTAACGTTTTTGTAAAAAAACATCCACTTTCATTCTCTTCAAATGAAATATAGGCCAGTCATTTTAGGGGGTTTGCCTGGGAAAGTGGACATACTCAGCTGTAAATTTGTATAAACTTCGTATTTTGGCATCATAAAAGTATTCTCAAAATTCACATTTGATTCGACGGCCGCAACTTCAAAAAATTTTTTTATTATTTTTTGATATAATTGTTATTTTCAGTTTCAGTTTTTAATTTGTATTGGTTCTTTTAGGGATTTCAAATGATTCTATATATTTTTAGACAATGGAAATCCACACTGATGAAATTCACATGGAAACCTGCAATCAAGTGGAAAAACGGTCAACTTCCGCTAAACTAGTGAAGCTGGGAGAAGGGATAGATAGGTGAAAGCGTTCGACTGACCTAAAATTAGCAATCTCTCGAAGCAACAGTCCAGTCATTACCCGAAGACGATTGTGAATACTAACAATCGAAACGTCATGAAGTAACTTGGTTTGGATTTTTTTTAATTTTTTTATTTCATTTTCAATTGTTCACTCTTCAATTTTTTGCTTAATTTTATTTCATTGTATTTCCATTCCACCTTTAATTGCTTGATATAATTGATATTTTCAGCCATTCATTTTTATTTCATTTGTTCTTTCAGAGATTTTAAATCATATCGGAATCACATCAGACAATGAAAGTCCGAATTAGTAAGTTTCACCATGAAACATTGTAGACTAGTTTCAAACAGAATATATTGTCATTGGAATGTCTTGGTAGGTGAAATAACATCAAATGAGTCTTACAGTTCAATGTTTGCGATATAATCCAAAACCACAATGAATTACCA
Source organism: Leptinotarsa decemlineata (assembly GCF_000500325.1). NCBI lineage: Eukaryota > Metazoa > Arthropoda > Insecta > Coleoptera > Chrysomelidae > Leptinotarsa > Leptinotarsa decemlineata. The sequence continues at coordinate 84,089 of NW_019290076.1, forward strand.
TATTTGCTTTCACTGAATGATGGTGCAACATTTTCTATCCCTACAACATAAGTAGCCACTCTCATGACAAGCATTATATTCTTCTTCATTTTGAATAAATCGATACTAACACACCATTCGAAGTTGGAATGTTTCAGAAATATCATGTAGGTTTTACACAAAACGTTCTTTTTTGGATGTAATACGTCATTGTCATGATTCGGCTCATGTTCAATGTTGAACATTGAAATTCAAATGAAATATTTCAAAATACTGCATCTACAGATGCTGAATAGAACATTACCTGATTTGCTGTTCCTCTTTCATTTATAATTTTAATTGGTAGCTTTCTGAAAGCTCTTCATTCATTCAATTCAAGTACTAAAAATATTGTTGTGGTTTCAGTTTTTACCGAGATAAATATCTCAGACGAATCGGTATGAAAAACTTGTTGATCAATTCATTCAAAATGGACTTCAACATTTCCATTACTCTGCAGTCGAGTATTCATTAACGAAAGGAAAAACCAAACAGGGCTGATTTTGCTCTAAATGGTCCGTTTCTATTCTGCTGGAGTATTGGCTCCTCCCTCAGTATTGCCTCGGTTTGCTCGATGTAAACTTTGTAGTGTTGGGATTATTTTCAGATTAAGAGCTTATGAATGAATGTGAGCACTAATTGAAAGGTACTTGGATGTGAAAGTTCATTAGCCACGACTTCAGTTTTATAAAACTTCAAATGATTGCGGGGATCGGTTTATCTGAAATTGAAGAGGATGAAATGTTTGCCATTAGAGAAACTAGGTACTTAGTTTTTTGGCACAGAATATGATGCACCATATGTCATTCAGCAAAAATGTTTATTTTGATTATTTTGCGAACATTAAAGTGCATGTATACACGAGAATATTAGATGTTGTGAATTCACCAATTGAACGAGGATAATATGATATTCAATGAAATATACAGGGTGTTCCATCTCAGACGAGCCACCCCGTATATTTCTTATCTCATAGTAAGTGGAAAAATTTCCCTAAACACGTCGAATGATTTTGTTTGGGGACATCTTTCAGGCTTGAACGAGCAACCACCTAATAGTGTGTATATGGTGTATACATTGCTAGAACGTGTTGAGCTGGTTAGTCTTTGTTACCAAAAAAAAAATGTGCTTGAGTGGCTGCAAGGATATCAGCCAAAACCATCCTGAACGTAGCGTTCACCATAAGTACGTAATGGAATTGATTTCAAAATTTGTGGAGACGGGTTCAGTAATGGATAAAAAAAGGGCACTCATTGGAATTGTGAATGATGTAGGAGCAGCTGTGGCGGTATTGGGACATGTCCAACTTATGCCAAACACGCAGTGTGTACGACAACTTTCTGCAGTTTCCGATATTAGTCAATCTAATATTTTCAGAATTTTTCATAGACACAATTTCCATCCGTACAAAATTAAATTATTTCATGGATTAAATGATGATGACTGGGATCGAAGGCAAGAGTTTTGCGAAATTATGGCCGAGCGTATCAACAATAACCCAAATTTCCTGTACAACGTTTGCTTTTCTGACGAATGCACTTTTCGACTTAATGGAGAGGTTAACCGGCATAACTGTAGAATTTGGAGCGATACAAATGCTCATGTATTTCGAGAAGCTCACACTCAACATCCAGAAAAGCTAAACGTTTGGGTATGAATTTTGGGAGACCACCCAATTGGACTTCTGTTCATTCCTAGTAATTTAACTGGCGAACGTTATCTTGAAATGCTGGAAAATGCGATTGATCCGTTAGTAACTGAACAATTGAAAAACGATCTTCTACTACTTGAACAACAATTGCATTTCCAACAAGACTGAGCTCCTCTGCATCACGCCACACCATTTCGCCAATACCTCAATTTGCAATACCAAGGTCGTTGGATTGGAATAAGAGTTCCTATGGAGTGGCCTGCCCGATTTCCTGACCTGAACCCTCTGGAATTCTTCTTGTGGGGACATCTCAAGTCCAAGATTTTTGTGACTTACCTCGAAAATTTGGACGAACTACGCCAAAGAATTGTGAATGAGTGTCGTCAAATAACTCCAATTATTCTGAACCATGTCAGAGACGGTTTTCAGTCAAGATTGTATTATTGTATGGAAGTCGAAGGAGGACAATTTGAACATTTGATTTAAACACGCAGATTTTTTTTTATTGTAAGCGTGATGATGAAACAATTAAATTTTTTCATGAATATGATTCTTTGAAGATTGTTTGAACATGAATTAAATGATGATGATTGGGATCGAAGGCAAGAGTTTTGCGAAATTATGGCCGAGCGTATCAACAATAACCCAAATTTTCTGTACAACGTTTGCTTTTCTGACGAATGCACTTTTCTACTTAATGGGGAGGTTAACCGGCATAACTGTAGAATTTGGAGCGATACAAATGCTCATGTATTTTGAGAAGCTCACACTCAACATCCAGAAAAGCTAAACGTTTGGGTATGAATTTTGGGAGACCACCCAGTTGGACCTCTGTTCATTCCTAGTAATTTAACTGGCGAACGTTATCTTGAAATGTTGGAAAATGCAATTGATCCGTTATCAACTGAACAATTGAAAAACGATCTTCTACTACTTGAACAACAATTGCATTTCCAACAAGACTGAGCTCCTCCGCATCACGCCACACCAGTTCGCCAATACGTCAATTTGCAATACTACGGTCGTTGGATTGGAATGAGAGTTCCTATGGAGTGGCCTGCCCGATTTCCTGACCTGAACCATCAGGACTTCTTGTGGGGACATCACAAGTCCAAGATTTTTGTGACTCACCTTGAAAATTTGGACAAACTACGCCAAAGAATTGTGAATGAGTGTCGTCAAATAACTCCAATTATTCTGAACCATGTCAGAGACGGTTTTTAGTCAAGATTGTATTATTGTATGGAAGTCAATGGAGGACAATTTGAACATTTGATTTGAACACGCAGATTTGATTTTTTTGATTGTAAGCATGATTATAAAACAATTAAATTTTTTGAAGAATGTGATTTTTTGAAGATTTTTTTAAGTTTGTAGAAAGGGCTTGATAAAAATGGGCTTGCGTATGTAAAAATAACCAAATTATTCAAGATAGCTCATTCTAGCTGCAAAATTGATTTTTGGGAAAAACGGTTCATCAAATTTACGTTTTTCATACATCGCTGTAAAGAGGCTTCCAATACGTTTCAAATAAAGTATAACTCAACCTTCCTTCCCTATTCAAGTTTGAGGGGTTGAAGAGCCCCATTAGGAGTTTGCTCGTTCAGGCCTAAAATATACGTCAACAAATGTCCCCCAAACAAAATCATTCGACGTGTTTCGGGAAATTTTCACTCACTATGGGATAAGAAATATACGGGGTGGCTCATCTGAGATGAAACACCCTGTATACAATGTGCAGATGAATCAATATACATTCACAATGAGGAAGAATATCATTCAATAATTACTCAGGTCTCAAAAGGACGCAACATTAGAATCATTCAAATATTGTACGACAGCTTGTTCGTGCATATTCTGGAATTTTGCAATATTTTTCAGAGCTTGTAGCTACCATAGACTCTTTCTGTTGAGAATAACGCCAAATCCTAAAATAGAAATTATTTTCTAATAGTTGCTCCGTTCTTGTGCGAGGATATACGAAAGACATTTTGTCAAGTCTGGGATATTATGTAGTGTCATTTACTCTCGTAATATTCTACAGGGTGATTCAACAAGATTCCCTCGGTCTGTTGCTTTCAGGGAAAACAATTTTTCGAATTGTGCAATGTTTTTGCAGTCATATCGATAAATACTATCTTTAAAAATTATTTTCTCGCATACTGGGTGATTCAGCCGATCGTTGCCAGCCAAAGTTATATTTTTTCAAATGGAACACCTAGTATATGAATACGTATATGAATAGCTCTTCGAAGAATTTTTGTTTTCGTATTTTCATTGCGGCATTGCCAAGTTACTTCAAAAAAATCTATTTTGCAGACAATATTTTCTTAATTCACCACCCGCATGTCTACAACAATTAAGTGGATTTTTTAGGAATAGTTAATCAACATCACTATAATAATTTCGGGAATATCAACTTTCGGAAACAATATATAGGATGCTCGGTAAAACCGGTCAAGTTTTATTCATTTTCAAACAGACATAAGTCAACTTTTTCGAATTGAACATCCTGTATTTTTTCATTTGTATGAAATGTTTCGACATTCCACTACATTTCCCATCAGAGGTAAACTATACAAAAAACAGATATTTTATAAATTATTAATTGTACCTATTAACCACAAGACTCATTTATTTACGTTCACTTACTCAAAATTTTTTCAATATGAACCATAATGCCTAAATTTTTTATGGAATAGAGATGTCCAAAATGGCGACCATAATGTCAGTCGCTTTTTTAAACGAATTTTTTTCACGTTCCACCATATCGTCTGGGATTTGGTAGACAATCCATTTGATTAAAAAAATACGTTTTGGTCAGGTCATGTGATCTGACCACAGGGTATTCAATTATATGTCATTAACTATCTTATATCTATATCTGTATACATACATTTCGATTAATCAATTTACAGAATTGATCAATAACGGGAATGATGGAGCTTGCCAAACGTCGTTTATGTTCGGCCGAATAAATCGAGAAGTTCGGTATTCGGAACATAATGAATGTTTTGATTGATTTTTTGTATGTTTTGAGATTGAAATTGTTTCTTATGCTAACTGGCAGAAGATTGAATAATTTTGGATGATGATAGAAAATACATCTCTGTGTGTGACTTTTATTAAATGCTGGTATGTTTATGGATAAAGTAGTAACGAATATTGTTTGTTTTCCTTTGTTTGTAGATTGAAGCATAAATTTGTTTGTGTAAACCTAGTAATTGTGTTTCCTTATACAGACATTCGGTGGAGTACAGTTTAGGTATTTTGAATATATTTTCAAAATTGTATTTTGAGATATTTGGAGGATATTGAGGGAATTGTTGTTGCTGACGAAAATAAAGTGAGCAGCACTAGAGAAGTCTGTTATGTTGTTCCGCAAGGAACAGTGCTTGGTCTTATCGAGTCTAACCTTTATGTAAATTCACTGATCGACTTACTGGTACTGGTCCCTGCTGAAATAAAAAAGTGATGCTATAGATACAGTCTTTTTTTCGAAGCTAACAACTGGTCTGAAACAAGAAATAATCGAATTATATACGTATCAATGGGAATAAAATACAAATAAAATCTTCTCAAACTGTAAAATATTCTATTGGCATTCCAAGAACGTTGAAGACGATTGAATAAGCTATTCATACCTGGCTTCCAAGTTATGTAGTGTTATTTTTTCCATATTCAAACTAATTAACTATTTGTCGCTCTTCAAAAAATCCATGATGAAAACTTGAATTTTGAACACACCGACAAAAAAAAATACATCAACTAATTGATATCAAGAATTACTGACCAAAAATATTGAAATATATCGGGAAACGTTTTGTCTTTGTTTCTGAAATATCTTTTTATAGACTGTATCCAATATTTCTATTCGATACTGAAAGTAAATGAACATCATCTTAAAAGTGTAATTTTATTGTACTCGTTTAAACAGATTGCTCAACTGTGGTTGAGTGTGCGCTTATATGTGAATATTCTTTATTTTACTTTTGATCTATTTGGTGTGAACTTTTTCAGTGTTAATTCTGTTCTTGTTCTGTCCATTTTCGAATCAATAACCAATACCCACTTACAGGCTTTGCGTTTTATGGGTTTTCTTTATTCATTTATCTTGATGGTTATCACGACTGAACTATAATATTCTATATTTTACGTGAATATTACTGTGTATTTCAACGATATATTTCTGTACTTTTTCATATATGAAACATTCGATTTTGAATGCGAGATTTTTTGGTAATGGTATATAAATATTATTATTATTATTAACTAACCATATTAAACAATTATCGTTCATTATACTTTCAATCCATGGACACTGCCTGAATCCATTTCCAATATGTTGGAAAATAACCTCAATGTTATTTTTTCTTTTGTGAAAGTATCATCAGTCTCCCCTTGTTGACTTTAGGCATGGAACAAAGATCGGGAGTCCGAATGCGACATTTTTTTCGATGGGAAAATAAAACTCTGTATACATCTGTCAGGAGAGCTGATGTATTTTTGCAGAGTAATGGATAGAAATGAAAATANATAATAACTATAATGTTTTATAAAACGGTGCCAATTTCCTATTTATAGCAGTTTTATAAACATATTGAAAACATTTCTGGGAGAAATGCAGTTTTATAATTTGTTTCTTCGAAACGTTTCCGCAACTATTATAAAATACGAAATTGCTATTTGAGATGTGGTGATCGAACGGAACAGAAATGTTTGAATTCCTGACAATCCTCAGCTTGTACAAGTTTCAACCTCTGTATGTTGTAGTTCGTAAATAAGCCAGCTATCTGAAGCAAACATATTTTTAAAGGAAAATAACAAAGGTGATGAATCCCATGAAATATGTTACAATTTTTGAAGGGTTTTGATGAGAGAAATAATTGTTATGCAATCACTCAGTTAAGGTAACGTTGGGGTAGGTCCAAAGAGAGTGGGTTTATTCGACCCTCCACCGCAACCCGCAAGGATTTATTGTATTCAGACTCGACCAAATAAACCCAGCTTCTTAACGAAACCGATTTGTTTGTATGGTGAGTGATCTTTCAGGTCAGATGGTAAGAGTACGGCTCTGCCGAACTCTAAAAACCTGATTCAGTCCCCAGCGGAGCTGGCACAGATTATGTGCTCTGCTGTTTCATCATTATCCAAACAGGGCCGACACAGACTGAATGATGATTCAGATGGCAGTGACCTGTGAGAAGGTCTGTTAGATATCGTAGTTCACACCTGACGTAGTCCAAAAACTGTTTGGTATCAAGCTCCGATGAGTGAATAAACGCCTTGTTGTGAGGCAATCCTAGAAGATTATGCCAAAGGTTCATGAATCTTCTTGCGATTCAGGTGTTTAAAATATTTGTTTGGCAAAGCCTGAAGTGAAGCCAATGACAGGTTCCGGTTCGATGAAACTGCTTGCAGCACCCTCCTTTGCAAGGGAGTCAGCAGCAACATTGCCTTCCACGTCAGTATGGCCAGGAATCTAGATCAGAGACATCTGTTAAGTCTTCCTATCGAGGAGACTCGTTTATGGCAATTTTCTACCAATGTTGACGTTGCTCGGGAGGAGCCAAGAGCTTCCAATGCCGCTTGACTATCCGATAATATTTCATTGACTTGTGTATGAGGATGGATTCTTCCAATCTCTCTGCACACAATTCACTAGTGTAAATTTCCGCATGGAATGCAGTCGCATAGGTTCCTATGCAGAGTGATGTCTTTGTCTTAGGTCTGCGACTGAAAAGACCTGCACCAGAACCGGAAGGTGTTTTTGATCTATCTGCTCTGAATATTTCCTTCTCCTGGAGGATCCAGTCCTCTCAACTCTAGAATAGTACTCTATAAAGCAGTTCGTAGTTGAAAGTGGGAGGCATAAAGTCAGAGATCATTTCCAGAATGATGTGACAACCAACAGTCTGTTGTACTCTGCATTGAATTGATTTGTGCAATTGGCAATGTACATAAGTCTATATGCTTCTCTCTCCAGAAAAATGTGTTGAAGAGGTAGATCTAGAATTATCTCCAAGACCGCTGACGGTGTGGTACTGATGGCACCACAGATGCCCAGACAAGCCTGTCTCTGTGAGCCAGAGAGCATCGCCCGGATGGTTTTCTGGAAAGCTTATGTATGCAATTACTCATCTCTCCTACAAAACTTTATTCTTTGCTGTCCACTAAACACTACTAGAGCCAAAATATAGAACGTTTGATTTGCTTGTCCAATTTTTTCCTGTATTTTCGAAAATTATCGAAAAAGTCATGGATGATAGGTTGATAGATTATTTAGAGTCAATAAATTATTTATATTCAGGTCAATATGGCTTTCGTAAATCGAGTGATACTGAGTCTTCAGTAATGGATGTCATTTCTAATATTCAACAACGATTAGATATGGATATGAAATGTGGTCTATTGTCTCTCGATTTGCGAAAGGCATTCGACACAGTTGATCATAATATTTCATTGAAAAAATTGAAGAGGAATTATTCATAGATGGTTTGAATATTATCTATCCAACAGAAAACAGTTCGTGTGTCTAAGAAAAATGCCAGTTCATTGAAAACTATCACCTGTGGGTCTATTTTGAGTACAGTTTTATTTTTCATCTACATAAATTCTGTTTCAAAATTATTGTTAAAAGGAAGTATTAAGTTATACGCGGATGACACAACATAGCTTTATTTTTCTAGTGATGCTGAAGAAGTCTACAATAACATGAAAAATGACATTATTTTGCTAACTTCTTGGTTAAATTATCATAAACTGAGTTTAAATTATGAATTTTTTTTTAATGTGGATAACTAAGAACAAAATCGCAAACAAGAGAATTTGGCTGTTAACAACAAAATGATTGAATATTGTCCAAACAAAAGATTATCATTATCATTATCATTTTAGGCAACAGCAAGGAGTTTCCAATCGAAAGTTTGTGGGTCTGAAAAAAATTATTGGTTGGATGAAACAGAAACCCAGTAGAATCTATTACATCGACTGCAAGAAGATGAATGTGGAATTATAATTCTAGAGCAAACAACTTTCATCGCTGCCTCCATTGATTTGTTGAGTATCAGAGATCTAATATGTCGTGACAGAATCATATTACCAAAATAGCAGAAACAGCTGTTGGTAAATGTTCGATGCTTGATGAAGCTCAAATCAAACCTCGTTAGGAAAATTGATATGCTTAATTATATGGAGTTCCGTCTCTAATACTACCAGACTGCAAGATTCTATACAAAAGGTAGAAAATTCGAATCAGCAACATCCTTCACTTTTGTGTTCAATATATGTAAAATACTCTATATTAAATTTAGTATGTTGAAAAATAAATCGGGAGTGGGCTGACGGAGAAAATTCTGGTCATACTATGATCATTCCAAACTTCTGAAATTGACAATTTTCAAACATCACACTCATTTATTTAATGACCAAATTTCATGCCAACTGAAAGTAGAAAGTCTCTGTAATATAAAAAAGTCGGGCTATCTTTTTCCCTGGGGTAACTTTCTGGTTGGCAGGAATAAACATGTAAATCAATACTAGTAGTTCACATACTCTTTTCTCAATGACTGAAAGGCATTTTTTTATAAATTCGCTCATTTATCAACCTTGCATTAGCAATAAAAGCAAAGAAGAGCTTTTTTTCAGTAGTACCTTTGAAAGAAACTATCAAAATGGATACTGGAATGAAAATCTAGATTGGCTGGATTGCACGTACATATCATGAGAAAATATCATGAACAGAAAATTCATCATCAACTGATGATGAACAAGATGAGTTTTAGCATTTATGTGAAGTAGAAAACAGTAACAGGGTTAATAATGAAGAGGTTCTGCACAAGCACAATGACTATTATGTAACATAGATGTTGACAATAAACTTCACAGTTTTTGTGGTGAACCATCGACAGGAAAAATTGGATCAGTCACTCATAGTGGAATTGGCAGCGGTGGTAGTGCGCCCGACTCACGATCGGAAGGCCGTGGGTTCAATCCCCGCCTCGACCAGATATTTTTCTCGAGAAAATTTAACTGGTTGAAGCTGGGATGATTCTGCAACCGTGTTAGGAATCACACGTTAAAAGGTAAGACTTCGTTAGTCCTTAGCTCGTACAAGTTTCTCAACTTCAGATTTCTTTTTGAACAGATACACACAAAAAGGTGTTTTGGATATATTCGAAGGTAGCACTCCATAATTTTCGAGTCCCACCAATCGATCTCAGGTTCATATTCGATATCAGACGCCACATTGAAAATCNGTTAATGCTCGTGTCTTAATAACCATCATTACATGATCGTTGCATAATATACTATTATATATGTTTTGCTGTTAACCATAACCTGATAATCAAACCGAAACTTCAAGGATGTCTTTTGAATGAACGAAAATTTCCAATTGAATATAATAAAGTTTCATCCCTAATAAAGTTGAGGATCATTTTCGAGTAATCCCTTTGGTTTCTGGGGATTCTTCTGTGATAGCCTTCCGCTATAACAGAAAACTGCGACTGAGCAGATTTTGGAAATCCCATAAATCCAGGTATTTCCTAATTTGCCGGTTGAATGGATTTTAATGGAGATTATGTTTATGAATAGACAGGATGCAGAAGACAGGTATGTGATGAGATTCATTATGTTATATGAGTCACTTATTACCCACTTGAAATCTGTTTTCTTTTTCTATTTGTTGAACTTCTTTCGAATTTCGAAATGTATTCAATAACAAAATAGTCTCCGATTCGGAAATATGAAATTGGGTTTTTTACGATTATCTCATCATTATAGAAAAACAAACAATTTGAACGGAGACAAACTTTTTCGAATGAGAAACACTCCACTTTCATCCAAGCATGCAATGATAATTATTATTGGTTGTCCAGAAAGATGACCTTCAAATAGTTTCTCTTGATTGTTTTCGTTTGACGTATGGCTTCGAAACATTTTATATGAGTTCGATTGATAATTTAATTGAAATTATTATTTTATAACAATGAAATCATAAAATTGTGGTGAATAAAATACACACAATATTTTTCTGAAAGAATGAAAATGAATTCATCCAGATATTGAAAATGTTTATCTCCTGCATATGTAATATATTTTATGGACTCATGAAAAACAAAGTTTTGAACTCTCAACATTGGAAGTTGAATGATTACAATAGTTATCTGGACTAGGTAGCAGTGTCATTGGAGAGATTGGCTCTGAATGTTTCGCTCATAACTACGGCGGAAATCTTCAGCGGCATTGTTACTTATGCGGTTGTTGATCAAATCGGATGGTATCTCAAAACACGAGTTTCAGAACACAAGGAAAACTATAAGAAACTGAATAAAAAAAACACAGCTCTCGGTGAACATGAAAAAGAATATGGACACATTTTGTATTTTGATCATCCACCTATTCTAGATGTTCAACCATATTTATCCAAAAGACTTCCGAGCGAAACGATACATATCTTCAAATGCGGTAGTGTTAACACTAGAAGAGATGTCGATGGCCTTAATACTGCATATTTCAATTTGATACGTAAAATACTCGAATGATTAAATTTTTTTCATTCTTTATCTTTCTGCCATCGATTAAAAAACAGACACCATCTTATTAGAATCACAGATGAAGTCATTCGTTTGTTTCATGTGGTTTTGTGATGGTGTTGTTTCGGAAATACGGTTGTTGCAATGTTTTTATTTTTTTTAAATATGTATCTAATATGTCTGATGGTTTTTCAAATAGTATTATCATCAATACGAGAAAACTTTTTTTTGGTGAGTAATTTAATTAGGAACTTATTATTTCTTGAGAAATTGAAACGATAATAATCGTATAAGTTGTGTGGAAGGTAACCTCTTTTAGGGGTATATATTTCAGGTTTTCTATTCCCAATTGAAAACCCTAAATATATAACTCTAAACGAGCAACTCGATTCATGTAGGTCTTCACTATTGAATTTATAAATTTGACAACCCCGGTAGTTTCTATAATCTCCAGTGATGAATTTTATATTTGGCACCTTTGTTTATTCAACTACCCCCTTCCAGCTTAGCTAGAAACTCCCTATACAAGGTAATTCAAATTTGACCCTCACTATTGGGATCTCCTAAAGTACAGGAGATATGTCGAAGCTTGAATTGGAGCAACGTTGCGTTTTCTGTGCTTATTAAAATACTGGATTAAATTTTGGAAAATTTCGAGTATTGTTTGTGTTCCCTTTCCCATCATGCTGAAATAACGTATCCATATATTTTTCGAATTCGTTTCTTAAGAACCAAAGATAGGTTTCCCCGTTCAAAGAATTGGAGAAGAAATGAGGTGCAAGTATTCAGTTGTTATAAATTCCAGCTCAAACATCCAAATGAAACCGAACATGTGGTCTGAGTTCTCTGAGCTCATTATTTCTATTAAAAATACTACAGTTCGGAGAAGTACTTTCGTTGGTCCAAATAATGTTTTTCAATTAGTTTGTAGGGTCTACCATTTTCGAGAGCCAGCTACAAAATTCCATTCCTGATTTTCAGATGTTTCCAGATATTTCCGGAAATAAATGGAATTTCCTAAGTTTCAAAACAGAATTTGTTGAGCACCAAAAAAGCAACTTTGCCCCAATTTAAAGTTTGACGTATCTCCTGTAATTTAGGAGATCTCAGTGGTGTTGGTTGAATTTAAATTACCCTGTATAACTTTGTTTTCAGATTTCAAATCTATCAGTAAATTTTATACTTGATAATGTGATAAAACGCGAAACCGGTCGACTCGAATCAAAAACGACTTGTATATACAAATAATAACCCCACGGCCAATGAGATTTGTGGATCACACAACGAATAATAGTTTCATCGAATTTCATTAGCCAATCTCATCTCGCGGGATATTCAAATGATGCCAATACATAAATCTCGGCCATCAAAACTGATAACCGCATCGTACTTTATTGGCACGAAGAGTATTAAATTCAACCCTTTGGAAAGCGGAACCATAAAAAATCTGCCACAAGTTTTATAACAGATATTACCGATATTTCAAAAGAACTTTTTCCGTATATGAGGTTCAATAATACCCTAATAAAGTAAGCTGAATGCATGAAAATAGCCTGGATGAAATATATTTTATGGAAAGCAATATGCCGTTTATATTTTTCGATTTGAGTGGAGGATTCCGAATGTAGCGATAATTAGAATTCAGGATGAGAAAGGAAATGTATGGTATTTTTATTCGAATTGTGAAATCAATGGATATTTCACAACTACGTTCGATCAAAGAAATATATTAAAACCTCGTGACTCATGCGAATTATAGTCTGTTTGTTGAAAAATGTTTTTGATATTTTAACTTTCGTTACAGACGTTTTGAGTGATCCATAACAGGTCACTATGTATTGAAAACAATATCCATTTCAACTACTGACGTCGATTTATGACAATTTCTTCTTAAACATAATCAATAACGTTTCATGCCAACATGTCTAACATGGCAGGCCTTTCTTAACACGTGTACTAGTAGTAGTAAGATTTATTTTCTTTTTGACAGATTCACAATTTCTATAAGAATAGTCATGCTTATGCTAGATCGTAAAAAAATACAAAAAATACAGAAAATACAAAATTACAAAGAAAATTATTTACAAATAACAACTCCACATACACAACGTTGATACATTAATAACAATATAATACAATACTATACAATATCGTTATTCCTTAAAATTATCACTTCACTATGATATAGGAGTCGTCAATGGTAAAAAAGATGAAATGTATATAACCTTCAGTACAACAGTATTGCAAAATGCATACATTCAACACACGAGTGTGCTTGTTTAAAATGAACAATCAAAAGTGTTTATTCATGTACATAATAGTTGAAATAGGTAATGCCGGACATGATATTAATTGTTGATTGGCGAATGTGGGTATTCAAAATATTCATTAATATTCTCTGATTCTCCATTTAAATAATAAAATTGATGCTACACTTTTTAGGCCGGAAGGTAAACAATTGAAAAATTTGGAACCTGCTAGAGATGACTTCTTTTTGAATAATTTTGTACGATGTTGAAGTAGTATGATTAAATTCCCGTTCCTTGTTGCGTAATTATGACATTGGGAATTAGTTTCTAATTCGAGTTTGCGTTTTTTCACAAAGAGCAGACAGTTATAAATATAGAAAGAAGGTACTGTTAATTTCTTCCTTTGCTTGAAAATAGGTCTACATGAATCAGTATCACGTAGATTGGGAAGCATACAAATTATTCGTTTCTGAGCAACAACGAACCTGTTTGTTGTTGCGTCTCCCCATAAGACCACATTATAAGATAGAACAGAATTCACAAGAGCATAGTAAACATCTAACAGTTGTTCTTCACTCAATATTTTTTTAAACTGCATTAATTCTTTTACTCACGTAGTCGAGTTGAAATTGCCAATTCAATGAGTGGTCGATGTGAACTTCTACAAAATTTGTGCATTTTGAAGGGTACCTATGTATTCGTGTTATTTATAATAACGTGTATGGGATGTTCCACAGATTTTCTTGGAGAAAACTGTACCAATACTGTTTTTTCTGCATTGACCATAAGTCTATTTCTTTGACACCACTTTGAGAAATTTTGACTTATTATTCAACTTTTCTTGAAGTTCCAAAGGACTGTCGGCTTCTGTGGGAATAGAAGTATCATCGGCAAAAAAAATTATCGAAGTAATACCGATATGATGTGGTAAATCATTTATGTATACTGAAAACATCGATGGTCCCAAGACTGAGCCTTGTGGAACTCCAACTTCCATGTCATAAGTATTCGAGTTTATCCTATTTTACGTACATCTTTCTAAATTTCATGTGAGATATAACCCAAGATAAAATTCCAATTGCACTAAGTTTCTTGGCCAGTATCAATTTTTATCAATTTCACTATAGATATTTTTCAAGAAAGCTGTAGTCGCACTCGATCTACCGATATTTGTTAATTATATTATGTTTCGTTAAGAAAGGAAGTACTTGTTGATAGATACATATTCCAATTACTTTGCTCAACACACTAGGAATAGTTATTGGTCGGTAGTTGTCAATCAACAAGGGATCTTTTCTTTTCAAGAGAGGAACAATTTTTCCTACTTTCAAAATATCTGGGAAAATGTCGTCTTCCACAGATTTGTTGATGCACGCAAGCTTAGGAATCACACGTTAAAAGGTAAGACCTCGTTAATCCTTAGTTCGCACAAGTTTCGACTTCTGAGGGTTGTCGTTCGTATGGGTGCGGCAGCTGGTTAACGGAAAAACAGATTTTTAACAGATTTTTTTTTATGCACACAAGCAATAACTGATAAGAGTATTCATCGTTAAACTCAGCTAGTGAGTAAAAGCACTTTTCTAAAGAATATTTTCCAGATGTTTTTTGAATTTAACTGTGTTGACTAATTTGTGTTTTATATCATAGGGAAGTTTATTAAAAAGTTTCAGGTCTAGTTGGTTTTCACTTTGTATTTACAAGAAATATTCTTGAATATGTACAAACATGATTCCAAGATAAGTAGACATGACAGAGTGAGAACTCCTTAATCTTTGAAAATTGGTCTGCATAATACATACATACAGGAATTATTCTAATTAGCATCTTCTGGGCCAAGAATACATCATTGAACATTGTTGAGTTACCCCACAAACATATGCCATATCTCAAAGTAGAAGCTGCTAAGCTGTGATACAACATTAATATTTGAGGACTTTTTAGTACATATATCCAAGACAATTCATTTTGCTTATGATGTTTTGACAGTGACTCCTCCAGTCGAGGTTCTCATCTATAATGATTCCAGGGAACTTCGTCTTTTCACTGTTTTTGACAAGTGAGTCATTAACTTGTATCTCAATTCGCGAGCAAATTTTTTGCCATTGATGGAAACGAATTAATTGTGTTTTTTTCATTATTGAAGAACAGATCATTGTACACTACATGAGATATGTCGAAGCTTGAATTGGAGCAAAATACGAATTGATATTATTTATTTCACCGTTCTCTTCAAATCTAATGCTCACATATGGTTGCCTATTTTTTATTAATGTCGAAATCCAGTCATAAGCTTTGCCTCGAATTCCATAGTTGTAAATCTTTAGTAGTAGTTTTTCATGATCGACACAGTCGAATGCCCTGTCGAGATCACAAACAATCCCAACAAGGCACAACCCTGCTTCAATCATTTTGATTACTTTTTCATAATATGATATGACAGCCGTATTTGTGAATCTTTTCGCACGAAATCCATGTTGACTTTACGTCTTCAACACATTCTTCTGGTGTTTTATGTATAATCTAGTTTCATTTGCGATATGTTGCATACGTGAATAGAAAAGTGGTTGAATTTGATATTCAATTTTGATTTTGTTCCGTATTTTTGTATATTGACTCATGTGTCATTCCACATTTTTACATCATATATATTCACGATATATTCACTTCGACTATTCGCTATGACAGCTACAATTTTCACTCCTTCTTTTTTCAAACTCATTTGATCAAATGCAAAAACTACTGCAACTTCTGAAAAAGATTTCCACGACACTGCTCATCGAAGATATCACGTTTCAGAGGAATCTTTTCATCAAACGCTATTTTCATCAAGAGAGTAACCTACTATAAATCGTTGAAAATCATCCCGCTGTAGATCAAAAGGTACGTAATATGGAAATGCCGCTGAGTTTTCAGCCACAAATAACTTTTTATATTATGAATTCAAATTGGAAAAGTTTTTCTGAGGAATAGCGAGAGGAATGTTATTTTTATCAACCGCTTTGTGGCTAGTTTATACCTCTAAAACCCGTACAAAAGAAAACTCGAATTTGCATATTTATACTTTCGAGAGAACAGAACAGAAGTATACAATATTCTGGAAGATGGAAGTGTGTCGTGGGATGACATAAAAAATATAAAGATATGGAAGCTGAGTGTCAAGAAACCTTTTTCGGGAGAACCCGATTATACAAGCGACACTGGTGATGGATCTTTATTCGGTTTCTATGGAGCATTACGGGAAAAAACGTCAACCATTTCAAGTTTATTCGTAGTGTTTTGGTATTTTCGTCTTACAAAGCGAAAGTTATTACAATGGTTTGTTTTTGTCTTAAACATACACAAGTTTCGAGACTCTTCGCTAGAAATGAAACTAAATAAATTTACTGATTCTCAGTTCTATTCTTATTGAAAATGGGTACTTGTCTGGAATAGCGATATGAAAATTTCAGGAACTCAATGAGTGGACATTCTTCATACAAATACAAATTGATTAGCTGAACTCAATACGTTTTATTCGAAAGGTGAAAGTGAGAAAGAACTCACATATATGTTTGAAGAAAGCCATAAATATTTTAAATTATCAGTCAATCAATCACAAATGTTTATAGATTATTCAATTTGTTGATTAATCTCTAGCATTATTTTATTGTTGGAGAACTCAATATTTCTGAAACTTGTTCATAAATTGTAATCGCAAGATTTTTCGTTCGAAACTTTAACAATCATTTTGGACGTTTCAATTTATTGAAGTGCATCGTGATTTTTGGAATCCAGACCATAAAATTATATACAGGAAATGGAGAATATGTTCTCTGTTTATTAAACATTTCAAAAGCATAGGTTTCAGTTTATATGAAAGAAGTCTTTAAAGAATTATTGCATGTATTGAAATGAAACATTACTTTTGTTAATACTCCAACTTCAATACTCACATGAAAAACATTGTGAGCCATTATGGAAAACCTGGTAGATGTGAAACATCGATAATAATACTTTTTGACCTCTGTGATAATTGTAAAGTACTGAAATATTTATAAAAAATATGTTATCATAATGTATATAACAAAAATTTCAATGATAATTATTAGTTCAGTTTTTTAATTTTTTTATTGTTGTTTGTATTTTATTTCAGTGAAATTTCAGTTTTTTTGCTTGATATAATTGTCATTTTGCAGAATCTTTTTGATTTTTTATAGATTCTTTCAGGGATTTCAAATCAATTTATATCATATTAGACAATGAAATTCCAAACCAATGAAATGCACCACGAAACATTGTCAATCACCTTCAAACAAATGATTGATAATTGATTTAAAAATATATGTTATAAAAATTATTTATATTTCAATCTACATTTACTGATCCTCTAGACAGGCCAAATATACGCGAACTCTATGCATGGATAAATGTACACTTTAATTATGAAATATAGAAATATATTTAACTTACTGATGAAATTGTGTCGTAGTGTAATTTTGTTTTCTTTGCAGAAAGCTGCTCACTTTCACTCTCTGTATTATCATTGTCAGACATATTTCATTTTCAATAGGTTATAAAAATTATCAATTCATCCAGTAAAACAATATATAGGTATCCGAGCTTAGTGTGACCACAAAAATAGCATGACGCTGAACCAGAGGGAAGAGAATCGCATAGTCGCTTGCGCATGGCGATCCGTCGCCACTGCATGCGTCGCCAATCCAGCAATCAGTTTTACGCGCAGCTATAAATGTTTCACAACAATGAACTTTGAACGTAATCAACTTCGAACGTAAGCGATAGTTGTTAGCAGAGCTCTCTATCGACGTTATGTCACTCACAAAGTTTGTTGAGATCTTAGGCCTGATGGCTGAAGGCTCTACAGAAAACGGCTCAGGGGAAGCTCTTTGGCTTACAGAGACAAGCTTGTCTTCTAGAACTACCTCCTCTCCACATTTTTCTGGAGAGAGAGGGTAGATGGACTGCATATAGACTTGTGCACATCGCCAATTGCACAAAGCAATCTAATGCAGTGTACTCTAGACTGCTGGTTGACACTGGAAGTCACATTATTCTGGGAATGACCTCTGATATTAAGCCTCCAACTGTCAATTACGAACTGCCTTATACAGTACTTTTCCCGAGTAGAGGGAGTAGGGAGGATTGGATCCTCCGTTAGAAGGAAATTTCAAGAGCAGATAACTATCTGCGCAAAATCAAAAACACCTCCGAGCTCTGGTACAAGTGTTTTCAGTCGCAGACCCAGGATGGAGATATCAACCTTCCTAGGAGGCTATGCGACTGTATGTCAAGCGGAAATCTCTGCTATTGAATTGTGTGCGGAGAGATTGGTAGAATCCAACCTCACACACAAGACAATTTTTTTTTGCGACATCAACTGCTAGGTTATTAGCCCACAAGACAATTAAAATTTTCTCTGACAGAAAACCGGCATTGGAAGCTCTTGGCTCCTACCTAGCAACGTCTTAGTATAAAGCAAACTTCCAAAAACGACTCCCACCAATAGGAAGACCTAACAAATTGTCTCTGGTCTAGATTCCTGACCAGAACCTGTCATTGGCATTGCTTTAGGTTTTGCCAAACGATCATTAAACACCTGGATGACAAAACACCTGGATGACATTCACCCTGCGAAGCTGGATACCAAGCAGTTGTTGGACTACAGGGATGAACTACGATGTCTAATAGGCCTCCTTACAAGTCACTGTTCTCTGAACTGTTGGACTGTTGGAAGACAGTGTGTGTCGCCTCTGTTTGGAAAATGATGAAACAGCAGAGCATTTACTTTGTACCTGCTTCGCTGCGGACCGAATCAGATTTTTAGAGTTTGGTAGAACCACCCTTCTATCATCTGACCTGAAAGATCACTCACCATATGAATTAATCGGCTTCATCAGAGAGCTGGGTTTATTTGATCGAATTTGTATAGTTGCGAGTTGCGGTGGAGGGACGAACCTTACCTATCAGAATATCATTAACCAACACAAACAGCAAATAGAAATAACTCAATACGAAATAGAAAACGTAGTGTTTCTATTTTGTACGTTTTTCATAACTGTTCAAGTTTCATGAATTGCTATAATTTCACATAACTGAACATAAAAGGAAAATTGGATTACACAGATGTTCTTAAAAAAGCTGCAATAAAGCGCAATTGCCCGAAAATAAATCTCAACTGAAATGGCGATATTCAACATCTTGTACTTGCATAATTTTTCAATTTCGAGGAATGCAAATGTCGCTACAAACAAAATTAACTCTGCACACAAAGTCGTCGTCTGCGAAATTTGAATATCAAAGCGGAACATAACAGAATTAGAATAAAATTGATAAAGGGGGAAGAAAATGAACAACATCGTAGCACCTTCTTGAATTGTTTAGTAGAAAGCACGGTTAATCAGCTACATTAGACAGCTTTTAGAGGCAGGTGTATAGAATTGGTATCTCGAGTGAGGACTGTGCTTCAAAAAACACGGATGTAAGGAATGAAGTTGAGGCCATGGTCAGTCGTTCCTTGGTTACGATTATTGAAGGATACATTTGTTGACTCACAATTCAAAAATCTTGATTATGAGAGAAAATGTTTCTCCTGGGATAACCAATTGATATGAGTAAATTAAATGTTTGGAAGATTTCCGTTGAATGAAATGTTTAATATTCTCAATTTACGTATGAAATGGATTTTATTAGATGGGATCAGTGGAACGGCTTTATCATTCTTTGGAAATTCTATTCATTCACTGCATTTTTTACATGAAGAGGGTTAAGATGTTGAGATGAAATTATTGAAGTTCGATGGATGGCAGAAAACGAATTGACGAAACTGTTGAAAGTGACAGCTGTCCATTTTCCATATTCATCTAACGGTTTTATTTAGATTCTCCTGTTCGTGAATTTGACTCAAATTTATCAATTGAAGTTGACCCCCTTCCTGTTGACAGATTGATCTGATATTTGGTACACACACTTAGTTTTGATCACAATACAATGCAGTGAATTCTGTACCATTGTAAATTCGAGATGGCGCAAGTACAAAATGGCGGATTACATATTTTTTCCCAACTACATGGGTATCAAATGATTTGGCTAGTAAAATAGTAGTACACTTTTTACCTTGTAATACTGAGGCACTGAATGAACTGAACAAAATGAGGAGGATTGAGTAACCATATTAGAAACTTAAATTAGTGAAGTATACTTTTTATGTTGAACTGTTCAATTGAAGAAAAAGATAATAATGATGTAGATAATGGGCTGAAATCTGAGAAAATATTCCGGAGGGTCCTAGGTAGCAGAAATCACACCACTTTCCTCGGCAATCTACGGTATTGATCGAATAAAAACAAATTATGAAATCGTTGGGGGTAGTGTTTATATACAGGCTGGAAGTTATTTCAAATGAAACGCTGTAAGAATATCAAATGTGATATACCCTTGGATTGTAAATACTGTATCAGTCTCTGTAATGAAAAAGACAGGTCCGTATTGAAAAAAAAGTTGATGGTGGACATGTTGACACGAAACGTTCTATCGAATATTAATTATTACATCGCCATAGTACACTTCCATTTTTTGATATTCTCAGAAATAACAATTCCTTTCGAATAAAACGAAAAACAACACTTTTGGTTTTCCCCGTATAACTCGAGAAGAAAGAGACTTCCCGTGAATTGTCTACGACCATTGCATTATTTCCGATGACAGTTGTCTTTTTCCTATTTAATCGTCTTCGTATCTGTTATGGTTTAGAATATAGCAATGTTACCACATGATAAAAACACGGCCTGTATTTACTCAGATTACGCTACGCCCAAAGATTTCATCATTTTTTCATCTGATCAATACCGTAGATTGCTGAGGAGAGTGTGATTACTGCTACATAGGACCTTCCGAATTACATTATCTACATTATTATCATCTTTTTTTTTTATTGAATCGTTCAACATATGAATTTTTTCACCTATTTTATTTGCAGTAATGAAATCGAAATCAAAGATTGCAACGATCTAGGATGATAAAAAAAGACGAAGTGAATTTCAATTTATTTCCCGCTTCAGCAACTTTCACTTTCAGTGAAAAAAGGTTCAGAAAACTGTAAAGTATGTACGTTGTGATGAGAACTTTATTCAAGCACTAAAAATTACAATTGACGTAAAATAAAATATGCTTTTGAATGAAGTCTTCTGTTTTGAACGGGTTATTCCTTGTGCACATGTTCAGGTGATAATGGAAATTTCTTGTCCCGAATCTTCGAAGTAGGCCATTTATAATAATATGGTTTCATGTAAGAGTGATTTTATATAATTTTTTTTTCAAATATAATTCTGTGTAGTGCTTCTACTATTAATTTCCGATTCAATTCCACAACGAATATTCAGAGCACAATGTGGATGTGATTGTCGTGTAATTCACATGTCCACATGAACGTAGTTATTTTAAAAGTGTATTTGCTTCCGTATAATTCAATGTTGATAGAAGAGAAGTTGTTTCGAAATTGATTTTTCATCCAGTTTGTATCTGAAATAATCTTTAATTATGGTCAACACGTCTTTCTGTGGAGACTTCATTTTGAATGGAACTGAAAATAGAAAAAAAGCCAGAAAGCTTTCTCATTAAATACCCCCTTTCAATTCAAATGTTATAATGGATTCTCATCAAGTATATGCCAGTTCTATCATATATTGATACAATTGATCACGAAATTGTAAACATTTCTAGGAAACTCAAGTATTCTTCAATTCCACGATATAATGAAAGAATTACCGATAAAAATCTGTTACAGAAAATATAGGTCCGTATCCAAAATTTCATTACTTCTAGTAGACAAACGACTACACCGCCTGGTACAAATGAATGTAAAGCGATTTCACATCAATTGTATAAATTATTTTTCAATAACTCTCATTTCCTTTCATTTTCTGCTACCTGATACATTTTGCTACGCCACTGTGATGAACTTGGTATGGTTCGTTGGATACTTGATCTTGGAAAGGGATCCTTTTGCAAGGGTTGATTTATGGAAATAACCTCCATGTAAAATAATATGTTTGCTGAAGTGCTCTAACAAACCCCATATTGAATGACAATTATGAATCTATTCAACTTGAATATTGAGCTATGATCTGTAAGTGATATTTTTCAATTTATTAGGATGTTCGAATGAATAATATATCTTTCGTTGTAAGAATAGTATATTGTGTGATGCGATGAGATATTTCAGTACAGAAATAGGTTTTCCTTTGGATAGTAGATATGGAATTTTCAGTTGGAGTTAATTTATTATAATAATACATAGTATAGAAATCTTCATAAAAAAGTGAAGAATCAATATCTACTGAAATGTACAAAAAAAGAATAAGTCTCATCTTCGCATAATTTCATCGAGTATCAATTAGTAAAGGTACAATAAAAAAAATCATTCAAGAATGATGTGTTGGATGATTTATAATTGATTCCATGAAAAAATTTCTCCTTTTTTTCTGAAATATGAAATAAACAATTTTCATCCCACCTCACAGTTGATTTTTGAAAAAAATACCCTTAAAGATTATTCACCATTGAAAATTACTTATCAACAGAATCTCACTGAAATATTTTTGGATCACCTCAATAATAAACTGATTTCTGATCCAAATATACTATTTTGAACTCCTTACTTGAATCTTCATCTGTAGTTTGTATCATGTTCAACTTACAGAAAAAATATATCTTTTTTTCTTCAAAAACGATTGCTCAAACTCATTCGATATCAGAGATGACAAAAAACTTATTTCAAAACCTTTACCTGGATTTGATGAATTGTCGATAACGTTCATCAACTCTTTGCTACCTGCCGTACTGTTTGATATTCTTGAACTCTCCAGAATCGCAGAGTTCAACAAAGCCATGAAACTGAAGAGTTCTATGATTCAAAATGAGGAGAAGGCTCAGATGATTGCACGCGCATAGCTACCTTATATCCCTAGGGTTACAGAAAAAAAGAACTGGAAAACTTTGGGGAAACACAACATCGAAACGGTTTTCAAACCCACCAAGGAGCCTCAGGCTTTGAAGACAAAAGGAATTCAGTATCAGCCGCAGGGGTTTCTCGCATACCGGGAACTTGTGTGATGATATACATCGGAACCACCAAAAGATCCATGGAACCATGGAAGTAAGGCTGAAGAAGCTTGGAAAATACTGCAGACTAGCCAAACGGATGAGTCAGCTGTAGCAGAACAGGCAGTCAGTGAAGGAAACCACAAGAATTTCAAATGAAATAACAGTGAAATAAAATAGAACTCGAAAATAAAACAACAAAACAAAAAACATGTATGCGGCTTCTTTGAATTTCCTCCTAAAACAGTGTTATTTCGTGTGTATGATCTCAGCTTGGGACCAATTGATGTTATGTTGACGGGTCCAAACATGCTCTGATATTCTTGATTTGATGGTTTTCCCTCGCTGTGTGTGTTTCTTGTGATCGGCAATGCGGACTTTCGATGGCCTCTTAGTTTTACCAAAATAGGATTCTCCTCACTCCTGGTTTTCGTGAGGCTGCTACGGATAGTGTTTCCGAATCTGAAGCAGGATCTGATGTTGTACTTGGTCCCAATTATTCTTATCCTTTCCGATAATTCTCCGATGTGAAGAAGTGCAAGCACTGGTTGTGACGGTTTCTGTTCCTTGCCAGGCTCTTGCTATCTTTCAGTCTGTTCCATCATCGCTTTGGAGTAGCCATTCCATTGAAGATCATATTTGATGACGTCTAGTTCCTTCCCAAGACCTTTCTTCAAATTACATAGTTCGAAAGTGCGATATAATAGAGTCTTGATGATTCTCCTGTCAGTCGATTGATAGTGTTTGGATTTGTGGTTCAGATACTGTCCCGTAAGGGTGGGTTTTTGAAATACAGATGTTTTTCACTTGGTGTCGGTCCTCTTAACCAATACGTCTAAGAATGGCAATCATCCGCGGACTTCATTCCCCATAGTGAAAGATGGAAGGTCTTACGCTGTTGATGTGTTTCAGGAAAGTGTCTATTTCAGTATTCCCATGGTTACATATCATGAAGGTGTCGTCAACATATCTCAACCAGACTCGGGGTTTTTTGTGGGTCTCTTCAATGGCCAGAGTTTCAAACCACTCCGTATATATGTTGGCTATTACTGGTGGAAGTGGCGATCCCATCGTCAGTCCCTAATCTTGTGTGAAGAATTCGTGCTTCAATTGGAAATAACAGTTTCGTACACAGCATCCTACTAATTCCATAATTACTTCTATGAGTAAGATGGTCCCCGTCTTGGGATAGCTTCCTCTGTATGATTTAGAGTGCTTCTTCGACCGGAACGTTGGTGTAAAAGCTTTCCACGTCGAAACTGATTAGTTATTATTGCTCTGTAGTTCTACAAAATGCCTTATAATCCTCACAAAAGATGGTGTTTTTTCTAGTAATGGTTGTATTATTGGGAGTACACATCTAGACAAGTTTTGAGTAGCCGATAGAGCAAAACTCCCTTTTTTTTGGGTAGTCCATACAAGTGAGGGGGCTTACTGTATTGTGGTGTCATCAATGATCTCTCCGAAAAATAGACTTGGTATTTTTTCAAAGTCTGGTACAACTTCTTTTCAATTGATACCGTAGGGTCCCATACGATCTTCGTGTATTATCCTTTTTGATAAATTTCTTCGATCATCTATTGATAGAAAACAATATCCATCACTACAGTAGCGTTTCCCTCATCTACAGGTAGGATGTTGATGGTGTTGTCTCTACGTAGGCCATTCACAGCTCTACGTTCTTCATTGCCCATGTTAGATGTTGGAACTGGTTCTTGATCCAGCTGTTCTCTGATTTTCCATCTGAATTCTTCTTTCGTTTGTTTCTTTTATTTTTTCCATCTCTATCTCATTCATTTCACTTCAATTTTTGTAATTGTCCTGTTGCTATTTGAATTATGGTACTGTATTATAAAAGTTGAAGCAAGCAAAAAAAAACTTGATGAATCACTTATAGTATACGATGAATTGCAAACGAATACAATAAACAATATTGTATGCGTGAGACGAAACTACAGTAAGGTCAGTTACAAATACAGGTGATATAAAAATATGAGGAGTTTTATTTCTCTTTTATGATTATGAAATAAATCCTCGGAATTATGAAACAAGCAGCATCGAGTCGCAAGGGAGTAACTGGATCTGGAAAATAAATAACTTTTTTGCTTGATGATATAAAAGAATGTCAGTCGCTGAAGTTCTTAGCGATAAGAAGCAGAAGCGCAATGGCCGGAACGGTCTGATAGCACTTAATATTCCAGTTATTAGTTGTTCTCGAGCATTACCCAACCGAGTGTGTGTGGGATAGGATTTCCAGACTCATTAAAATCCAGGCCCACGGGAAATTGAGGGGTCGAGCTATTTGCCATCCAGAACTGGATTAGGTCTTTTGTCTAGAGTCGAAAGGAAGAAGGTGAAGTTCTATGTTTTCCATAGATTTTGGAGTGAAATATCTGGAATTATTTCAACATCAAAATATCGTCTGCTTCTACAAACTTTCATCCCATCCCACTAATCATTTCCTCGGAGGAGAACGAAACTTCTCATTAGAAAATTATTTACGATTTTCTTTCTTCTCGAATAGCACGGCTTTTCCAATTCAGTGCAATGCATCGACTTTCACCTCCCAATTAAAAGTTTTCATGTGTATGAAAATCAGTTTCTTTGAGCTCATCTTTTCACAACTTCGTAAAAAATTCGTTCCTCAGCTAGAAATGACAAGTCCGGACACAAGATTCCAGTATTTTCATGATTCCTTCTAGTCGTAATACGGTTTTCAAATCTTCCTCACAACATAACTTTCTGTATATATTTTGTGTACAGGGTGTCCCGAATTCATGAGTGACTATTATGAATTACCGTAAAAAATACAGGGTTGGTTGAATTAGGTTGGAGTTGCGTAATTTGGTACTCCAAATGATGTTTGATGCTGAAAAATTCTAAATACTTTCGGAGATATTCTGAAAAAACCGTGAATGCGTGATTTCGTTTTCAGTTTTTTCACTTGGTATGTGAACAAGCACTATTTAAAAGCAAAAAATACTATCTCATAGCAACATTTTTTGTTCCACAACTTGCAGGGTTCAAATTTTGAATTCGACATTTCGATCTTCAGAAACAATCATCAGCTAAGTTTTTTTTATGAACCGATATAATGAAATACCCTATATTCTAAAAAAGTTTTTAAAACGAATTCAATTATATATCAACACCTCTCATTTGAGAGGTGTTGGCCAAGTCGAATCGATATTTGCCGGGTAACTGACTGACATGAAAAGTGGCCATGGACTTGAATAATAATTTCTGATAGGAGGGTCATTTGTTAATGAAAAATTTCATTTCCACATCCAAAAGAGCGTATTCTTCAGGATTTCCAGTTTTTTCAATATTTCAGAAAATAACTACGCTACATCATTAGACATTTCGTTATGATAAACATTTACCGAAAAAAACAACAAGCACACTAGAATTGAGTGACTATTAAAAAAAAAGAACTTCAAACATTGATCACAAAAATGTAATTCCAAATTATCAACACTCATTTATGAATGAATTTTAAACTGTGGATCTTCTGGTTCGATAAATTCTGTACTAAGTCGACCTAATTTTGATATGGAACGTTGAATGAGAATGTCAGGAATTTATCTAATTCCTCTATTTGAATTGAGACTCAATTGTTGAATATCATTTGGTGTCCCACCCTATGGTATTTTCTAGGTAACCCCGAAGAGAATAAAATAACCCAGAGGGTTCAGGTCCGGACTTATAGGAGGACATTGAATAGGTCCCCGTTTTCCAATCTACTAATTTGTGACCAAACATCTAAGTATTATGGAAAGGGGCGCCATCTTGTTGCCACCATCACGGCCTCATTATATTGGGAGGCTTCTTTCGAAATGATAAAGTATATTGTTTATTACTGAAGCTACATATCACAATCTTTATTTCATGAGTTAAGTTCAGTATATTACTGAATTTGTTTTGAGAATCTCTATCGAATATGGGGTATTTCATTAAAATGGGGGGGCTCATAGGTGTCCTGAACATCTTGTTGTCGTAAAGGATCGACTTCTCATCACACGTGACGATAGGATCTAAAATCGTTTTGCTTGCGGAAAAACAAAGAAGAATGGACTTCGAGACGTGACAATTGATGTCGATCATTCAAATCGTGGAGCACCCACTTTTCGAGGTTCAGACATTTCCGAAACGTTTTGAATTATCAAAACCGCAGTTATTTCGCTATCTCATGTAACATTTGTGATAGGTCAGTGTCTACCAGGACCTTTGAATTCATGTCCTGGAGAACTGTAGGTCGATCACTCCGCGACTCATCTTTGAGGCTGAAATCTCCGGAATGAAATTTCTGCAACCAATATCGTACAGTGCGTTCAATAACACTACCATCGCCAAATGCCTGGTTGATTTTTAGGGCTGGTTAGGCAGAACTTTTGTTCAATTCGAATAAGTAGAGAACTCAAAACATTACATAGTAATAAGCTGAAAAGAGCCCGTGGGTTGGGCTACCTATCGGGCGCGTCCCCGGGTGATGGATAGGCGAATGGCCAGGGGACTGAAAGCCCTATCCGGGAAGCCAATGTGGTCTCAGGGAAGTGGTCGCCGGACTCCTGGTCAGTGGCTTGAATAAGTAAGGTGAGGGGAACTAAAATTCCCCAAGAGCCCTTGCAAAACATGCTACCGTGGACCAGCTTACCTAAGCAAAGATGTAAGGAATCGTACCGACAGCTGAGTAGCCACAGAGTGATATGTGGTTACAATTCCCTTGAGGAACTGGGTGAAACCTCATTGTAATCAGCCTACTTCTGGTAATGTGGGGCTCTGCCAGAGGCGACCAACTCTTCCCTTGCTATTTATGGAAATATACATGAATAAACAACAGAACTAACAGAAACAAAAACCAATCCCCAAGCTGGACAGAAGTGCTCACCGCAATCTAAGGTGGGGTCCACCCCAATCTACCGTTTGGAATGAGGCAGGACATAGCAGATCACCTCGTGATGTAATACAAAGGGCAAGGCGTAAACGCATTTGCGGTGCTGAGGCCAAAAGAAGAAAGAGAGCGAAGGAGGCAGGAGTGGTAGCAACTATAAGTGTACCTTCCTCGTCCCCTACTCCACCTCCAACAGCAAGGGCACTTACTGCGGCGAGCGCCAAGAGCTCCGCCTTGAATAAAGGCAAGGAACCGGCTGCCCCTGCAGGAAAGCTCCCTCACTTGTGCACCTCCACGGTGGGAACCCGAAGATGGTTAAAGAAGCCGTGCAATGACAGTAATGTCGCTGCACCTTCCAAAACCTTCGCGGAGGTCTCCGTGAGACACGTCAAGGTTGCCAGAGAGAGTGTGTTCGGCAAGTCTTGCCTACATCTCCCAATATAACAAAAATGTCTGCTAGTGACCTGTTCACCTTCCTGAAAAGGACAGGATGGACAATGACCTAGGAGGACAACTCCTCGGAAGGATGTACAATGTGGCCTTAGTGCTGAGTCTACACTCATCCTCCCTATTCTACAGACACAGAAGCTGAAAAGAGTCGAAAAATCAAAATCTATAGTAATATTATGAATGTGAAAGTTTGTGAGGATGGATGTATGTTTGTGACTCTTTTACGCCTAAACACAGCGCCTAAATACAGCGCCTATATACAGCGTTTAAGTAATTGATATATAGATAGATAGATAGATATTTATTTCACTACGGTATATGAAGGTACATTAGTAGCAAGTCGGTGGTACAGCATGTAGATGAACATCATAACTGAACATAAAACAGTAACAGTAAATTATAAAGAAAAAACATTATCAAATAAAATATACAGAAAAGTAACTGAATAAAATGTACATACAATTTCACAAAGAAAATAAACATAAAATAATAATCATAGTGTATTATAAACATTCAAGCACTGATGTTGTGGCAATATATTCCTCCGTACTATAAAAACTTTGTTTCATTTGACGCGCTTTTTGAAACTTGGCAAAAGGGTAAGAGGTTCTATCAAATATGTGCATGTTTCCTTTATGATCTTACTATTAAGGTTGTACACATCAAGGCAATTGGAGTTTTTTAGCTCATTTATAGCATTGAAAACTTCAGATGAAGTGATGGCTTCGAAAAAAAAAGGATTCAGATAAGGTAGGTTTAAGTGATCTCAAAGAGTTTTCGTTAACTTTGTGTGGTATTTGACTCACTATGATTTCGGCAATGGTAGCAAAATATGAATTGAATTCGTGCGGTGTGATCACGTCAGTTGCTACTTGAGATGCTGCTTTGTCTTTTTCAACATTGATCAGCCTCCAGCTATCTCTGATTTTATTATCGGATTCATTAATAAATTTATCGTATGCCGTTTTTTTCGACTCGGTAATGGCTTTTTGATATTTACTGTTGATCAATTTGAATGCTTGCTTATGAACAGGATCATTTGTCATGTCGTATATTATCTTAACTGCGCGAACTGTGTCCCCTAATTTTCTCAGTTCGTCATTAAACCACCTGAGACCACCTCTACTAGACGACAATATAGGTTTTCGAGGAAATTAAAGCGTATAAATTGTTCCAATTTACTGTATATTACATACAACTCGAAATGCAAGTATTCCATTAGTAGATATTTGCCTCCTGAAGGTCGGGGTACTAGTCTGTGTCTTTGAACTTCGTCTCATACACTAAGTTATTTGGACGAATTGTTTGAAACTTATCACGATAAAATCAACTTGACGCAACGCAATAAGCCAATATGCATCACGTCTACTGTAAGACGACAAGGGACGATGCGCGAGGGGCAATGACGCGCCATTGCCGAGAACGCGATCCGAAAGCGCGTAGTCGCTTGAGGGCAGACATCGTTGACGGTGGTGTTAGTTTTTGCAGATTTCTTTATAGGCAACATGATTTAATTTTCGAAGCTATTCAATACTTAGAGCAGTTAGCATATTTCTCTAGTTACTTTATTGTAAAAATATAAATCACTAGCTGTTGTCCGCACTTATATTAACGTACAGCCGAAGCTACTCAACCTAGGATTTCGAAATATGCAGGTAGGTGGTTTGTATAGCGTGAGTAAGCATAAAAAAAGGAATCAGGAATGTCCACCCCAAGGGGGAAAATAAAGGTTTAAAGATTGAATTTCGTCAGTTTTGAAGTTGGAAACTCAGAGTTTTTTGTTGATGAAGAAATATTATAACTATTTGCTTGAGATGGTCTGTCACTTAGCCTAATGTGACAAACCAAATTCTATGCGGCCGAAGACACCGGCAACAACTAGGTTGCTACAGAAATGAATAGCATCAGTGTATAGAGTACATATTTCCTATGGATCAGTATGAACTACTATACAGTAGGATAAATATTTATTGAGATATTGAGCCACAAAAACACATGACATTATAACTGACAAAACTTCCGAAACAACCTAATAATCTTTCGTTTTCATGTTGTTTTGTGTCGTTGTTTACTTAAAAATGAATTTCATTCGAAAGTAGTCAGTTTAGAGCTTTCCGCTCGTCCCGTCTCAAGTGAAAAGAAAAAAATTCAATATTGATGGAAAAAAATTATCCCTGAACCAATGTCCCCCAATTTAAATCACCGTGGAACGTGTTTTGTGAACGAAATCCGCAAGTCTGATTTGCAAACCAAAATTATTTCATGAAAGCCTACATATCCCCGATATTTAAATATAAATTGATATACACAGGCCCAATTTCGCCACCACACTCCTGCTGACGCTTCATTACAGGACACTCATCGGCCCATCGCAACGGTTGAGAGTCATAAAATTGAAAATATTTATTCATGGCATTGGGCGAGAAAATGACTTCATTGAAATTGCTTCTCCATGTATCATTAGATTTTTGTAGACTGTTCAATTCAGAACTTTCATTTTCATTTCCATTGGAAAGTGAAACTAAAATCTCTGAAGCAAAATAAATATAGTTTGAAAAAACTAAATAAGACGCTTTAGAAATCATCGAACTAAAAAGTAAAATATATTTTTCTAAATAAACTTGAAACAATAACAATCGAAAAATACAAGTATCATTATGGAAAAAGGGTGAACGCTTGATATACAAAAAATATGGCACAAAGCGCCCACGCTTTTTTCACAATAACACAAGTATTTTTCGATTGTTATTGTTTTAAGCTTATTAAAAAAATTTACCTTTTCAGTTCGATGTTCTTTAAAAGCGTGGTTTTTAATTTTTTCAAACAATATTTTTTTTACTTTTCAGTTTCATATGCTATAAAAGCATGTTTTTCAGTTTTTTTAACTATATTCGTTTTGCACTTTTTCGTCCGATTTATTGTGAAAAAGTATCCGCGGCAAGTATCAGCACAAACTTCGACAGATCTGGTCATCGGAGCTGTCGGGGAAGAACAAAGTTGCTGCAACAAATATGCTTGCCGTTCCAATCTTACTCTACTCGTTTGGAGTAGTGAAGTGGACTCGTGAGGAGCTGTATCAACTCGACGTACGGACCCGAAAAATGATGCATCTCTATAGGAGTTTAATAGGGCCTGACCAGCGCACACTACGGTGAAAAAAAAAATAATGATAATAATAAATGAATTTATTCACAGCTGAAATAAAATGATGCAATATGGAGAAAAACAAAATACAAATTTGTCAATAGGATATATGATTGAACAGAGTTCATTCTTCCTCTTGCACCTTACAAAAAAAACGAAAAAGATGAAAAACAAAAAAAATAAATAACAAAGGACCTCAAATAAAATTTTAATTGTGATAGCGGGTACAACATTCAGTTCATGAGGCAGATATCGATACAAACATAAGGATACTACAAATATTTTAGCTATGGCTTACAAGAGCCAATGTGTCATGGAATATATTCGGGTATTATTGATTTTTCAGAAGGTGTTTTTTCAGGCAGTACCTGAAACTGGAAACAGATTTCGACCGAAAGGAAGGTGGTAGGTTGTTATACAATTCAGCTAACGAATATGTAAATGACCTTTTGAATAGTTCTATGGAGTGTCTAACAACATGGATCATTTTGTGCCTGATGTTCACAATATGAATATCAGTTCGAAAAGTTATTTTGTTATAAAGGTAGGGAGGTGTTCTATTGACAATAACTTTATGAAATAATGTCGAAGAATGAAGAGTCCGCCTATCGTACATTTTCAGCCACCTAGCTTTTTTGAGTGTATGAGAAATCGGTTCTCTTTACTTGATACCGTATGAAAATCTCAAACAAGAGTTTTGAACTCTTTGAATTCGTTGTTGCTCATGTTTATTCAGAAAATAATGATACACTATGTCACAATGATTGAAAATAGATAATATCATCAACGAATCACAAATGAGTAATTTGGTTTTTAGGCTCAAGACATGCCTATGAGGGTATAATACTTTCATTTTCCCAAATGCTCTTTGAATCAATGTTGAAGTATGTTTTTTGAATTTGAGTTCATCATCGATACAAACTCCTAGATTTTTAACCTGATTTACAACCGGTAAAACAGTGTCATCAATTTTTGTGATTAGATCTCTATGTTTTGACCTTGCGACTTTTCTTCCAAATACAATCATAGAGCATTTGGAATTATTAACTTCCAGGGCATATTTCCTCGATACATTAACGAATTGATTCAAATCGTCATTAATGATATTTTCGCTTTGCTGTACAGAGTCAGCAGAGTAAATTATGTACAGGATAGGTCCAAGGCTTGAACCCCTGACATGTGGTTCTCCACTATAACAATTTGTTGTCTATGTGAAAGATATGAATCGAAAAATTTCAAAGTGCTTTGACTAAGTCCATTATAATGTAATATAAATCGAAGTAGTTGATAATTCAATGTATCAAAAGCTTTGCTGAAGTCGATCAATAGTTGTTGTGAAGTTTGTTTGGAAGTAAAGAGAAAATTTGCCGTAATAATTTCAAAAAACAATTTACTCTGGATGTTTTGATGTTACGTACAGCGCCATCTGCCCGCCAATAGTTCAAGCAATAATGTCGATGTTACGTACAACGCCATCTGTCCGCGAATAGATCAAGCAATAATGTAGGTGTTAGTTACAGCGCCATCTACCCGCGAATAGATCAAGCAATAATGTCGATAATTCAGGTGTATAAACAGGTGAAAAGGTATTAATATAAAGTGTGTAATGATAAACCGTTTATTTTAAAAAAATATTTAAAAAGCGACGGGCGCTTGATATACAAAAAAAAATATGTCACAAAGCGCCCACGCTTCATTCACAATAATACTAGTATTTTTCGATCGTTATTGTTTTGAGCTTAGTAAAAAAATTGTTTTCAACTTCTTAATTCGATGTTCTTCAAAAGCGTGTTTTTTAGTTTTTTTCAAACCATATTTTTTTTTAACTTTTCAGTTCGATGTTCACTAAACGCGTGATTTTTAGTTTTTGAAACGAAATTTATTTTTTACATTTCAGTTTCACATGCTATAAAGCGTGTTTTTTAGTTTTTCAAACTATATTTATCATTTTGATTTTCTTTTGAACAACCTATCAAGGAGATTACATATAGCGCCATCTACCCGCGAAAAGAACAAGGAATATGAAGTAGGTTACGTACAGCGCCATCTGCCCGCCAATAAATCAAGCAATACTGTAGATAATTCTGTCAATACAGATCCCGAGTTCGAGAGTTACAAACATACATACATACATACATACATACATACAGGTGAAGCTAATATAGAGTCGTTAGAGAATCATCATCCGATGCAAAATATTTTTCGAATAGCCACCTGGGTCACCACATCTTATCCACCTCGATTTTTTTCCATAAGGACACTTCAAATTTGTTGTTTATCAAAATACCACCAGATATTCCAGAAGGTTCGCGATGCAGATGTATAGATTTCTTGTAGACACGAAGATAACAATTGAATTATGTTGACTGGTTCAAAAGGTATCAATATTTTGGCAGTACCAAAGATAGGTGCAGTTATTGTGCTTTGCGAACAGTGTAATTTTTGTCATTATTTAAGTCTTGTTAGAAATGGTTTGATCAATACTCGGCTACAGACCGTCATCAAATCATCTAATGAAACAATTTGTTCAGGCCAGTCTCAAATCTACACTGTAGGTTAATGGACTAACACCTATCAGAAATAAACTACTCCCCTGGCTGATATCACGAAGGGCATTGGATTACATCTGACAGGTGTCAGTGAAGCTTTCTTCAGTGAAGTTATTCCTGCATATGCTGTTGGCGATACATCTGCCGCAATAGATTTTCAATTGTTGGAACACACGTACAGACCGGTATCGGGCTGTTTGGCCACTCGTCAGTGCAAGGTAGTGTCTATCATCAACACACAGTCGATGAGAAATTTGATCGATTCCTCGTATGACCTACATTGTAGGTTTATGAACTGACACCTATCAGAAAACAAATACTTTCCTGGCTAACACCACGAAGGGCATTGGATAATATCCAAATATTTTTTTATTTATTTTCAAGATAATTTTTTTGGGAATTTGAAGGAAATGACTCTGCCCGAGATACTCCTCACAAATGAATGTCATTTTGAAATATTTCTGGTATGAGTTGAGCAAAATATGATATTCTACTTGCGAGACATCGTCATTACTCGCTTGAATGATTAACGATGCTCATCTTCAGCTCACGCTGACAAGCTTCATTCTCATGGGTAATGACCACATTTCTCACTCGTCGAATAATATATTACTATTATTTGTAGTGGGACATTAACGTGCCCTGAACAACTTTTCACATTGCCTTTCAAATGAATTAACTGAGAAACTGAATAATGTTTCCAAGGACAAGACAATTTTTGAAATTATAGCGAGGATGGAACATGTGGATTATATTTTCTAATTTCCTGAATTGTAATCGAAATAAAACGCTGAAGCCTATAGTGTACTTTATTTAATTACAAATTTTACCTGAGTTTGAATGGAGTACATGAGATTCATATTCCTAGGTTGTGTGAAAAATATACAATGCAGCTATAAAGTAAAAATAAATAAAGATATAATCTAACTTATTCTAAGATGATGCGAAAAACACTGATGAAGGAAAGTATGGGTATCACTTCAGATGAAATTGAAAAATCGAAATACCAGCTACTTTTGTTTATATGAACACTGCTTGAAATAAATTGGAAGGGTTTTTTTGTGATGTTCAATTAAAAAAAAATTCTGCCTTTCTACTACTCCATTTTGATAAAAAAGTGGGAATCTTTCGAGAAAATGAAGGAGGCATTCAATTTGAGAAGAAGTAACTTTCAACATAGACGTGAACATTATGCAAAGAAGTAACTTTTAGACACAAGCTGGAAGAAAAAGCGCACCTGAAACAGCTACTTTCAAATCAAGATTGATTTGAAATTTGTTTTTTTGTTTCTCAAACAAATAATTTTATAAGAACACTGGATTATACAAAACACACTTTTCTCTCTTCAGTTTGTGTTCTGAACATTCGTTATGGAATTGAATTAAATATCATTCAAATGAACTTTTTACCGTTTCATTCAGTATATTGTGTAGGATTCCTGTGAATGATATCTGATACAAATTTAATATGAATGTTTAGAATACAAACTGAGTAGAGAAAAGTGTTTTTTGTATAATTCAAAAATCATATAAACGTATTATTCTGAAAGAATTTTTCTTTCGTGTAATTTAATGTTTATATGAAAGTAGCTGTTTCAGGATTGCTTTTTCTTCCAGTTTGTGTCTGAAAGCCACTTCTCTGCATCATCTCAACATCTGTGTACAGATTTACCCCTTCTGAAATTGATTGCTTTCAAATTTTTTTGGAAGATTCCCGCATTTTTTTATCAAGAAGGATAAGTAGACTGCTGAAAAGATTCTTTCCCATTGTTTGAAATATAATTGACTATGTCAAATGGAATATGTTGCTCCAAAGTACTAATTGAATGAAACACACCGATACTTGATAAAATTCCATATCAAAACTCACTATCACTGTTCACTGTGAGATTCATAGTGAATTCACAGTGAACTACGTTAGTGATTTAGAACTAATAATGGTGATATATTGAAACGGATAGATGTAATATACAATATTTGACAAAGAAGAATGTCAATGTGTATGAATAAATTGTGGAAGATGGAATTCAAATAATCTGTAAAAAATTATGGCCTGAAATAGAAAGATGAAATTGATTATGATGATTTTATGGATATTATTGAAAAACAGAATATCAATAACATTCGATTCACTTTCCAGTAATTGATATCTAACATCTCTTCAGTGGTGTTTGAGAGTTGCAAATTTTTCAGGAAAGTGGAAATCGAAACCTTGATCACTACCTGAAATATTTTCATCCATCAACTAGAATACCATGCAATTCCATATGAAGCGATCCAAAGTTTGTCTAATCTGTGATACATTTTTCTGAGAGTCTCTAAGTTTTCACACTTCATAAATACTCAATAGCAAATGGCTACCACGGGGATTTGCTTAGAATATATTATATCAATGAACTTTCACTGAAACGAAAAGTTCTACACTTTAATTTCTTTCACTTTCAAGAAATAATTATCTTCTATGTGAGATCCTTTTGGATACTGCGATCCTTGGTCACTGTCTGTCAAAACTCCATGTTATGCTGAGAAGTCGTCATTGGAGAAAGAATCAGATCTGGACCTGAAAATAATAATATGGATCAGTACTGTTTTCATAGGACACTAACAATGATGCGTCATCCGCACGGTGGAAATAATGTGGGATATAACACCCTTCAGTTATGGCATCCCATATTGGGAATTTTCAGTCATTTTTAGGAAATGTGTGTTGATAGATGACTGGGTGAGAATGTATACGATCGTATGCTATTTTGATTTTATCAATTTTAAGAATAGAGGTCTGGACTTTCTCAAACCAGAAGAGAAGTTTCATGCAGGAATTCAAAGGACATTTGCACATTATTTCATTTCAATTTCATAGAGTTGAGGTAGAATACTTCAATTGTAGTAAATTATTAATAGCAAAAGGTACATTCCGAAAGCAAATTTTTCACCTCGAGAAATAACCTCAGTTTTCAAAATCAATAACGCGGATATGAAACACTTATCTCTAATAGATAGCTACTTGATTTGGGAGTAAAAGGAAAGCGAGTAGTACATTTGCAGTTTTGACTTCAATCATAGTATCATAATTCTCAAACAGTAGAGAGACTGTAAAAATATACCATTCCGATTCGAAAATATAAGTAGTTACTGTACATATTGCCAAAACAATTTTTTTATAGAAAATGTAATTTGGCTTGCTAAATACATTTTTCCAGATGCTTACTAGAATCGTAATGTATTTTTTAAATAGAAAATGTGACATGGTAGAATCTACACATAACTCAATAATCTGAGTCTGCTACCATATGCATACAAAAGCACAAATAATCTCATTTACGAATTTTCTTTCACCTCCACAAATTGGATCACGAACCCTGAGGGTGTTAGGAAGGAACTTTATCTGAATAGGAAAACATTCAGGCCTTGTTTCCAATCCAAAGTGGTATAATAATGTGTCACGGCTTCTTTGCAGAAATCTGTTGAATACCTTTATCACTACATAGTATAAAACAAGGTCGCTTTTCTCTCTCCGTCCCTATACATGCTCAGATCTCTAAAACTACGCAACGGATTTTGATGCGGTTTTTTCAGTAGATAGAATAATACAAGAGAAAGGTTTTCACGTGTATAACATGAAGAAAAAGTGGAAAAACAATGATAATTTTTAGAGATTTCTAATGTTATATCGTGATAAACATATTTTTTGTGCTCACAATTCAAACTCTGGCTGAACCCTACGAGGTAGATCAAAATAATGTACATTAAGCGCCAAACGTGATGGCTAGCCCATCACCATGTGCTAAAACTCATTTTCAATGTAACCCTGACCATAGTTCTTGCAAAACATACAAATGCTCTGTACAGAGGCGAATCATTACTTTTCTTCTGATGCTGTTGGCGTTTGGTAATGTCTGAATAATTTTTGTTGTTTCTGAAAACAAGTCATCGCCTAACAAAAAAACCATTTATCAAGAGTCAGACACGTGAAATAATTTTTGAAAAGGTTCAATCATTTTAAACGTGTTAAATGTGAGTCGGTTACGTTATCAAATGTGGAAAATGAAACAACCAAGGAAGAAGCGGCCTAGAAGAACATCAGTAACTGATATTTCCAAAAATGAGTATTCCAATATTAGACAGATTATTTACGATTTTCATAAGACGGAAGGGTGACGTATGACGGTAAAAAAGTTTCAACTCAAAATTAATGACGTTTTAGGAATTGTGGCTTCCGAAACATCTCTTCGTAGAATTTGAAAAAATAGGTTTCAAATGGAGTACTGAAGATAATAGAAAAATTTCAATAGAGGAAATGGACATTAGAGCTTTGAGGACCAAATATTCACAAAAAATCAATTATTATCATAGCCGTTAAAATATTCAAGTGACGTATTCCTGAGACAATTTTACGAAAAAAAAGTCTATATTAACTTGTGTCCGAAAATGCTTTGTTTCGGAGATACGGGGTGTTGAAATTAAATTTTATTGTTTTGAAAATAACTTTTGCAAAAAATAAGTTATTTGCA
Organism: Leptinotarsa decemlineata; assembly: GCF_000500325.1. NCBI lineage: Eukaryota > Metazoa > Arthropoda > Insecta > Coleoptera > Chrysomelidae > Leptinotarsa > Leptinotarsa decemlineata. The sequence goes on from NW_019290076.1 coordinate 123,185, forward strand.
CGAAATTAGGAACCCTGGGTTTCTTTGACGTGAGAAATCTTAATTTCGTATTGATTTTCATGTAACATCTAGAGGGCGCTGCGTACGCTGTCATTATTTATTTCAAATTGCCCTAACTTTTTTACAGTGAACTTTTGGTACTTTTCATGGAAAAACATAATTCCCACACCTTTTCCAAGTAAAAAAGGTAAACCACATCGACAACGCTGAAGGTGATATTTACAATCTTCTATATGGATGCATGTTACTCAGCTCCTAGGCCGCTGAGTGAAGTTGCAGAGATCATTACAAAAACTAAGTATGTAGTGGATTTCGTCAAAATAAACAACTTTTTCCTATAAAATATTCAACGAAGAATGATTTGTTGTCGAAATACAGATTGTGGAAATTTTTCAAAACCTGGTAGATTTTTGTCATAAGTTTTTTGCAATTTTAGTTATTTTCATCAAACTTTATAAGCAGTTCACCCATACAGACTTCTTCTAAACTGAGCATTATCGAACTGCTTATTCAATCCAAATTGAAAGAATTTGTCAGGTTCATTTATTCAATTAGAAAGTGCTACATTTCGGAGTTTGTGAAAAAATAATTCGTAGAAGTACTATAATAATAATAATATTACCTAATAATAATGGTCTTTATTGGGTGAAATACAATATAACTGCAGTGTAGAACACTACTGGTTTGTTCCACCACTCAACCTTCATATCCAGCTACGAGAACTGGCAATTAAAAAACAATAAAACAAATACAAACAAAAAAAATGGTAAAAGTAATACATTATACACCTGATATCAATCAGCATTCCAATAACAACAAAANTTAATTAACTTAATTTGCAAGCGGAGAGTGACAAAAGTTATTGAAATCAATTTTGGCTATAAAGTAATATGTATCGATATACCTAGAAAATTGTGAATATCTCGAAAACGGTCACCTCCAGCGTTGTTGAGGAGGTGTACCTTTTTTACTTGGAAAAGAAGTGGGAATTAGGTTTTTCCTTGAAAAGTATCAAAAGTTTACTGTAAAAAAAGTTAGGACAATTGGAAATAAATAATCACAGCGTACGCAGCGCCCTCTAGATGTTACATGAAAATCAATACGAAATTATGATTTTCCACGCCAAAAAAACTCCAGGTACCGAATTTCGTGCAAATATCTTATCATTTGCAAGAGTCATTTTCAAAAAGCAAACAAAATAATTCAATTTCAACACCCCGTATCTCCGAAACGAAGCATTTTCATACACAAGTTGATATTCAGTTTTTTCTTAGAATTGTCTCAGGAATGCGTCACTTGAATATTTTAATATACTTATGTTACACCCTGTATATGTATGAATTTGCTTGTTATGGAAAATCAAAGTAGGTAGACCTTACGAAAAAATTGAAGAAATATGCGATAATATAATGTTGCGTATTGATAAGGGAAGTCTTACTTGCTCATAAAAAATGTTTGTTCATATTCACATCATGATTATAATATATTAGCAATCTGCCCTGGCTCAGCACGGGTGCAATGCTCATTCTGAATATAAATTCACTCTCCAGAAATTCAAGGACATGGAGAAACAGTGAGGCGCCCTACTTGGAATATTCAAAAATCCTTTCTCGTTGCACACTTACAATATAAAACGCTACATACAGTGCCTTCATTTCAAAACTTCCCACCCCCAGTACTTCGTTTAGCAGGGAAAATCTGCCGTAGGCAAAAAACACGTCAATTTAGATACCAAGGGGGAAGTTTAAAACCAGAGCCAGTGGTATTTTAGGTTTAACCCCTTACCCCTAGCAATCCCCACTTAATAATTTTAAATGGCACCCCCTATCTTGTAACACACCATTTTAAAGATTTTAAAAATCCTCACTCAACCCTGGTTAGAAAACTTAAATTGGTTGATCTGTTCTCGTAACCACTACCACTGACTGAATAACGGTATGTTTACGTCTCTTTTTTACACAGAGTTTTTTGCTTTATCTGAAAGTGAGATAAGGGCACACAGTTGCTTCTTGGCGTCCGTTACAATTGAATGGTGAAAACATTTATCAGAATTAGTTATTCCTGATTTCGAACTGTTTGTCAAATGGTGTCAGTTGCACTGACAGTAATACAAATCGTAATGATGTACACTTCACAAGAAAGAACTGAAATTATTTTTATTTACAATGCTGAAGATAGGTGTGCTCGTAGGACAGCCCGGGTTTTTAATGAAAGGCATGCAGGCCAAAATGTGAGTCACCGATATGTTCTAGACCTTTTTCAAAAATTTGAGACCGGTTCTGTGTGCAACAAAGCAGTAAAGTAGCCGAGAGTTCTTACGGAAGCCGCACAGATTGAGATTTTACGCCAATTCGCCGTTGAGCCTACTACTTCAATTTCGAAAGTTATTAAATATTTCAGTTGGTTCTATACACGAAGTTTTGAAACTAAACAAGTTATTTCCTTATAGAATGAGTATTCTTCAGCAACTCAGTGAGAATGACTATGATAGGAGAATTGAATTTTGTGAAATAATGACTGCGAGAATTCAAAATGACCCGAATTTAATAAAAAATATTTGCTTCAGTGATGAATCAACTTTTTTTCTTAATGGCTTGGTAAATAAGCGGTAAATTTAGAATAAGGTGTAAAGGTGACCTAGTGAATAAATGCTTGTGTTTTTAAATAGTTTATTTGGTGATAAAGAAGGCTGAAAAGTTGCCCTATTCTGAACTTTGAAGGGCCGTAACTTTTGAAATAAGGGAGAGCGCTGCTTTTTTCTTTCGGATTCGTAATCTACGCATCAAAATACGTAAGTACAGTCAAAAATTTTTTCAAAATCGCCAGGTGTCCACAAAACGAAAATTTACCAACTAAGCACAACTGTAGATACTGGGATAATGAAAATCCACACTTGTTTCGAAAGGATCATATGCAATATCCACAAAAAATAAACGTCTGGGTTGGAATTCTGAGGAACGAACTAATTGGTCATATTTGTATTGAAGAAAATCCAACTGGTCAATTGTATTTGAACCGTGTTAGGAATCACACGTTTAAAGGTAAGACCTCGTTAATCCTTAGCTCGCACAAGTTTCTACTTCTGAGGGTTGTCGTTCGTAGGGGTGTGACAGCTGGTTAACGGAAAAAGAGATTTTAAACAGATTTTTTATTGGAAAATGTAATCGATCCACTCACAAACAGTCCTTAGAACGCCAACTTGCATTGCATGTCAGACAGTGGCTCAATCAACGGTATCCTGACAAATGGATTGGCAGAAGAGGCGCTCTGGAATGGTCGGTGAGATCTCCGGATTTAACGCCATTGGATTCCTTTCTCTGGGGTTATTTGAAGACAATGGTATAGAAAACTCCCCCGCAGGACATCCAAGATCTAAGACACAGAATTACTGACACATGCAGACAAATTAATAACGAAACATTTACAAAAGTCCGACAGAAATTCGAGAACAGCCAATTTCAGTTTTCTAGACATGGTTGAGTGAGGAGTGAGTGAGGTCTTTAAAATGATGTGTTACAAGATAGGGGGTGCCATTTAAAATTATTGAGTGGGTGTAGCTAGGGGTAAGAGGGTTAAACCTAAAATACCACTGGAACTGGTTTTAAACTTCCTTCTCGATATCTAAATTGACGTGTATTTTGCCTAGGGCAAATTCTACCTGCTAAACGAAGTACTATGGGCGAGAAGTTTTGAAATGAAGGCACTGTATAGCATTTCAACCCACGAAAGTATAGCGTTACGAAAAACCAGTGATCGAAAGGTAACTTTACTACATGAACGCTCCTTTTCCCTCGCTGCTGGCGTCCCAGTTGGAATATTCAACAATCTTTTTTATCGAACATCTACAACATAAAAGGAACCTACATACAAATTTCAGCCTCCGAAAATTTAGCGGTATGCAGAAACAGATGAAAAGGTAATTTTCATATGTAAACGCGGATAGATTATGATGAGAATTAAAAAATCTCACTTAGACTCAACTTTATTCCAATTATTTTCAACTTCGGACCGCAACCTATCTCAGACTCACATATTCAACCAATTCGAAAAGATCCTTTCAACGTTTCCAGCAAATTTTATTGCCTTCCTGCTACCAAAATCAGAAGATTTTTTATAAAGGAAGACTGTGTTTCATTTACGTATTTCGTCAGTAAATCAAGCGGTCTTTGGACGATGCCAACGAAGCAAATGAAAGGGCACGTTCATACCAAAATGGATCGAGGGTAAATCTTTCAGCCTTATCGAAGGAATTCAGTTGGCTTTTGCAGCTTTGTATAACGCTAATTCCAAATACGTTGCATCGACAGTGGTGGCGATAAAAAACGAAAGGGATACAACTATGTGCGAAGCAGGTTTTTTTCATATTGTTTTAACATGAGCATTTCAGGCATCACAAACATGGGAAACCTAAAATTTTCATTGTGAAAATGTATGAGGTAAGAGATCCTATCGATGGAAGTTCCATTTGAGAAAACACTCAAAATTCAACACGAGACAATAAAACATATTTTGGTTCTTTTTTTGAATAACATGAGATTTGTTATTTAGATATATTTGCAACCAAACTTTCCCATATAACATCACGAATAATCTCATCATCAAACAAAATGGAATTGAACAAACATTTTTGGCTTTCTACTTCTCCATCTTGATACAAAAATGTGAGAATTTTCCAAAGAGAGAATGGAAGCAATCAATTTCGAAAAATTAACTCTATACAAAGATGTGTAGATCAAGCGAAGAAGTAACTTTCAACCTTTGAATGACAGAAATAAATGTATTACTAATGTGATTTTTTATTTCCTTTTACAAAATGAAATTTAATATGCGAGAAAGACATTTCAAACATAAAATCCACTCACGCTCATCTTATTAACTCTTTGAAATATCGTCCATTCTGCTCTGAACAGTAATAAATATGTTTTCGGAACTTCCATCTGACATTTCGGAAAACTTCAGTAGGAATTGACTGGCATGCAGCTGTAATTCGTCTTTCAAGTTCTTCAATATCAGAAGGTTTTATTTCATGAACAACGGATTCAAGATGCCCCAAAGGAAAGAAATCTAAAGGTGTTGAATCTTGTGATCTTGGAGACCATTCAACCACTCGTGAGTTATAAGAAAATCAATAGTCTCTTCAAGCATTTCAAGGTAGGTACATATTGCCAGTCAAGTTTTCTTTCAGAAATAATGGACCAATACTAGCATTTCCAAGAATACCAATCCAAACAATAACTTTTTGTGGGTGTTGTGTATGTCCTTTTCACGACAATTTGTCTATCAACATTGCAATTCAGGAAAAATTAGAATAGGGATGGTAGTGACTCAATTAGACATGATTTCACGCAACTCTGTTCTTCTATCATCTTCGTCCTCGTGGAGCTCTTGAAGAACCTGCATTTCATAATGAAGAAATTTATGCATTTTCAAAGCTTTTCTTACAGTCCCGCGTAACATTCCCGTCTGTTCTGATACTGATCGTAATAAGCTCGTAAGCTCTGCAGCAAATGTTATCAAAACATCAGTTTGAGCTGCTTCATTTAGTACTCTGGGTTTTTTTTTCATTTGTCACTGAACCACTTTCGTGAAACCTATTCACCAAATCAAGCACATACTGGTGAATCACATTAAAATTTGGATCTCATTCGTTAAAAAGACATGCCACCCTTCGTGGCATAGGTACAACTGTATGCACAATACTATTATATCGTTCAAATTTGGGAACCAATTTTTGTTCGGAACAGAAACTTTTCACAGCAGGAGTAGCAAAAAAGAACGGCTATCTGTACACTTTCTGCGATGAGAATCGAAAATTTAGCATTCACATAACACATCGTCACTGCCATGTACGTTTTACTATTAGACTACTTTTTGAGGTGAATTAGTTGGAGCTGATGGCTAATATTACTCCCAATAAAGGGTTGGAACGGTACCACCTATTATTCATACAAGATCTGGTCCAACCATTCATCTCAGTATAGGCGTACTAATAATTACTTCTATTAGTTTAGAACGCTATTTTTTGGAAAATAATAAGTCAGGGTACCATTGGAAGCGGAATTGAATGCCAATCAAAATAACGTGCTACTTGACCCCCCTTCTCATTTGAAATTGTAAAGGTAAGCACTACTCCTGCTGAAGGGTTAAACCACGAGGGCTACAGAAAGTCCTTGAAAGTGTCCCCCTTGTCAATAAAATTGCTTGTCAATAAAATTGACCTGGTTTTTCGAATTCTCATATCGTTTACTGAAAGCAACATATTAAGGGTGAGAAGTTTTCAAATTTACACTCTGTATATTCTGGCTCTAGCAGGTGATGAGTATATTTTGAATAGCTTTATGGAAATGGATGTACCTGTTTGCCACTGCTAAAATGAGAAGTTAAAAATGGAAATATGAACGGGAATAGGATTTTCGAAAAACATTCTGTATGAATGTTTGTATGTATGTGTGTATCGAATGTGACATCTGGATGTTTGTGAATAAAAAAATAACTGCCTAGGTCTGAAGTGGTTAGACTAGCGACTGTCTTATAATGGGATATGAAACCGAAAAACGATTACTTTCCGGAACGTTAAAGATCTAAATGAGGCGAAGTAAATAGGTTTGATTTTTCACTTGGATTATTCAATTTTTTGGCTGAATAAATTCGTGAATATATCATACGCCCAGTAACTGATGGATCGCACTCTTCAGTGGTTCATATTACTGGGTAACTTTCAGTGTTAAACATTTCAGTTTGCTTTTATTACACTTCAGCAAATTTGTTTTTGACAGCAATGCTTTGTTTTCAGATTGTTGGAGGTGAAACACTCAAAAAAAACAAATAACTTTGACTCATCCTCGAAAAATTTCTTTCACAGAATAATGTACTTACTGATTTGAAACAAGATAAATTCGGTCTGTCGGTAGCCAGGTGGTTCGACGTGGCTGCTCTGTCTACTCATTCGAATTGACTGCCGCGTTGGAAAGGTGGTTCTAGCCCCAGTCTGAACGATCGATTTTCACTCGCTATCATCCAACCCGTGTTAGGAAGCACACGTTAAAAAGTAAGACCTCGTTAATCCTTAGCTCGCACAAGTTTCGACTTTTGAGGTTTGTCGTTCGTAAGTGTGCAACAGCTGGTTAGCGGAAAAACAGATTTTAAAACAGAAACAGACAGATATATTAATGTTTCATTTTTCTAATCTGATGTTTTCACTGAGGGGAGCGACACAACTTGAATGTAGGAATTTAGCCCCCAAATAAAATACTTTTGGACTGTCACTGTAACCGACTGGTCGGCGGCTTGGCTAGAAAAGTCGACAACTGTTTTTGTGTGTACGTGTACTCTATCTTCAACTTCGAACGTATTGCTTGTGATTTCATGAAACTGTGAGCAGCCTTCCAATTGGAAATACAAGGTTTAATGAAAATTGCGGATTCGTTTGATGAACCGAAAAAGCGGTTGCTTTACTCGAATCAGGGATTGAGAAGTCCACGAATTCATCGAGTTCAGAGTTTCTATATTCTCTGAATCTCATTGCCCGAAAAATGTTATATGGTTCAAATGAACATTTTGAAAGATATTGCTGTGACGAATGAAAATCTTGCTGAAGTGATGATATTGATGAATAAAGCAAACGTTCAAACGTTCAAACGTTCAAGCCAGTCTCCATATACCTACACAGTAGGTTTAATTGACTGACGCCTATCAGAAAACAACTATTCTCCTGACTAATACCACAAGGGCGTTGAAATATACCCGACAGGCGTCACTGCAGGAATCTTCACAGAAAATTTCCTGCATATGCAATTGGCAATACAACTGTCGCCTGTCGGGTATGTTTGTATGAATACAAACATACTCAACAAATTCTAAGACAAATACTAATGACTTCTAATTAAAGTGTATTTATCGGAAATGCCCATAACATGAAATTATCGCTAATTGCTTCTTACCTATTGTTCGATAAGTAAATAGTATTTTCTCGGAAATTGCCTTAATAAATTCCTATAAAGTCGACTGCATTTCATTGTAAAATTTAGTCTGAACTTGAGTTTCGTTGTAAGAGTTTGTTTGTGACAACTGAAATCCATGGCTTCTACAAGCAGGCGTTGTTGTGTGAATAACCCGAACGTTTTTTGCTACACATCTGGCGGGAACATTGAAAAGGTGTTCATTTGGGAGATCAAGATAAATCCTGGGCTCCACATGTAGTGTTGTGCAAAACTTGTTTTGAAAACTTGCGACAGTGGACGAAAAGACAACAAAAATGTTCCAATGATATGGAGGGAACCAAAAAATTATTTTGGCGATTGCTATTTCTGTCTTGTGAATATAAAGGACATTAATCGTAACAATCGACAAACGTGGACATATCCTAACCTGGATTCAGCAATAAGACCAATTCTACATCAGCTTGAGCAGATACCCATTTCAATATTCAACAGCCTACCTACGTAACCAGAGGATAATGTCGAAGCGTTATCTGACGAACTAATAGAGATGATGAAGACGACAGTGATTTTGAAGAGCTTTTGAGTGATTTTGAGCGCTTCAATCGGGAAGAGCTAAGCGACCTCATTAGAGATTTGAACCTTCCAAAGGATTCTTCCGAGTTGCTAGCCTCCAGACTAAAGGAAAAAACCTTCTTCACCCAGACACCAAAATCACATACTACCGTACTAGGGAAAAAGATATTTTGCCTTTTTTTTCTCAGCAAAATGATATGGTTTTTTGTAACAATATTAAAGGACTGTTAGCAAAAATGGGTGTATCGTAGTATACACCAGATCACTGGCGTCTTTTCATCGAAAGTTCCAAACGAAGTTCAAAGTGTGTCCTTCTACATGATGGCAACAAATATGGAAGTATACCAATTGTGCATTCTACAAAACTGAAAGAAGAATATAAAAAGACCTGGTGCTATAGATTATGATACTTGCAAGCCACAGCCATTAAACCTGGAATATAGCTTTGACATATAAAGTGTTTCTTTTCGAATATCCATTTCTGAAAGATGTTTGAAAGGGGTTTCCTATTTTTCCCCTTGTGCAATAAATTCATGTGACCCTCCATCATCCTTTGCGTCATATATTTATATATTATCATTCTCAGCCTTGCCATATATATCCCTCAAAACGAAACAAAAAAGACACTCTGCCCAATATCACAAACACTCATTCCTTCGACACGACGCGGCTTGCAAAATAATATCTGGTGTTGACATTTTCGACAAGCCGACGTTGGGGCGGCATTGGCGGTGTAAATGGAGGCCCGCAACAGCCACGTATGCTGATAAGTGCGCTGATAGTTTGATAGTTCTGCGAAGGGATAATGTTTTCAAGCGTTCAGCTGTTGTTGTTTGAGGATATTGAAACAAATGGGACGGGTTGGGATGAGTTGAAGATGAGGGTTGTTTCGGAAGTTTTTGATATATATCTGTGAGGTATACTGTCTGAGGGAATACATGAAGAGTGTTTCTCAGTGTCATATAAAACTTTGGGGAAGTGGCTAATTCTCTTAAAAAAATTGATGAAAGCAACTTTGTTCAAATGAATTTTTTTTCAACTGAAATGATTATTTTTGTGAATTTGTTAGTAGGCGAGAGTGTGTATGAACGAACCAGTTTTGAAAAAATAAAAAAAAAATAACGTCAGGTGATGGTTATTGAATAATATTGCTTTTTGTAAATAATTAGTTTCATAGTCATGGTTATCCAATCCAAATAAAATGAGATACAATGACAAAAATTAGTAATATGGCGACTTTAACAAAAAAAAGAAAATTGGTTCTTTCAAAGCAACATGTGTATGAAAGAGCTGAGCATATGCTATGTAAGAGACGGGTTCCTTTAACAAAAAAACAGACTTTCAGCAAATGAAAATCACTTAATAAACCATTTATCTGTTATATAAATCTTATCAAACTGTGAAATTGCTTATTTCTGTAAAAGTCGGTTATTTCTCAGTCTCAAATCACAATCTTCCAACAATCTTGAGCAATATAATTTATATTTCTTTGATAATCAGTCTCCATTATGAAATAATCAATTAAGTTTTAATGACACAAGACTCCTCTTTATAAAAAACAGTCTTTCATCAATAACAATTTCTTAACAAACTATTTATCTCTTATAAAACCCCAATCAAATTTGAGCATTGCTTATTTCTATTAAAATCACAGTTACTTGTCAGTTATTTTTTGAGCATCTCAATACAATTATAATTTGAAAAAAAATCATTCTCCTCATGAACTGATTAACTAGAAACGTTTTTGGCAATAGAAATTTGTAACACCTGCCACAAGACGTGTGTGAAAAAATATTACAAACCTTACACTGGTACCATTCTACTATGCTCTTAAAATAATCTCCATTACACACAATACAAACATTTTGATATGTTGTGAAGTAATATCTTATTCTTCAATTCCAATAGATTAATTTCATGAAAAGAAAGTTTTTGGCTTTTTACTACTCCATCTTGATACAAAATAAAAGGATGAGGGAATCTTCCAAAGAAAGGAAGGAAGTAATCAATTTGAAAATAAGTAACTCTATACATGGATGTGTAGATCATGCAAAGGAGTAACTTCCAGATACAAACTGAAAGAAAGTCCTCCTGAAACAGCTACTTTCATATAAACATTGAATTACACGAAAGAAAAAAAATCTTTCGAAACAAATACTTCTATATGAACACTGAATTATACAGAAGATACTTTTCTCTATTCAGTTTGTATTTCAAACATTCGTTGTGAAGCATGAGTTCTACTTTAAATGAGTGGTAACAAATTGCACTTACATGGAACACTATCATCCTCACTGGTATACATCGATGTTTCGCCTTAAGACACTTGCAATAAGGCTCTTCAGTACCAAATTGAATAACATAGAAAATACACACACTCCATTCATAAATTACGATTTTCAATGTCACGGAATAAGCTTGATCTGCTTTTGTCATCGATGACATCGTAATGACATTCATTCACCTATTTGATTTAATCCCAGCCAAGAGGAATCTTATTTGAAATGAAGGGGGTTATATTTTTAGGAGTGATTAATTTTTGGGAAAGGAAGCTTTTGGCTTTCTACTACTCCATCTTGATACAAAAAAAAGGAAAAAAAACTTTTTTTTCCAAAAATTAACCACTCCTAAAAATATAACCCCTTCATTTCAATTAATTTCATCATTTGAGCTTGTTATGAGGAAGCATCTTGCAAATATATGATAGCGCTGGAATCACTGGACTCATCATGTGCTTCGGAACTTAGTTTTATACATTTTATTTTGTTGGCATTTTCTTAACACCAACTTTTATAGGTTAATTTTTCTTCTCTTCTTCTTTGTTTTATTTTTTTCTGAAGCTGAATTGGATCTGTCGGTCACATATGATGCAAGGAACGCATCGTCAAGAAATATGTTAGAATTAAGGAGATATATGCCAGTTTTGATGGATCCTTGAGTAACATTTTGTAGGCTGAAAGCTGCTAAATAGGCATCTCTAACAAAATGCGCAATTTGGTGTATTCAAAGAGCCAGTTTTCGTGCCATGAAAGAGCCGTCTCTTTCGAAGCCTCCATAAGTGGCTCTTCTAAAACATTTTCTCATTAAAGTTGTAACCTCAAAATACAGCTATTTCGCGTAAACATTATAACAGTATTGCTAAATATATGCATAACAATACAACATATCAATTTTATCAACTCATGCTGCACTTTTCTTTGTAAAACAAATTAGGTAAACGCAGACAAACTTACTTTTTTGTCCTAAAATCTTTTATGTGATTTACCGACGAAATTCGGTTTCGCAGAACTGTCAAATGTTTTCGGCTGACAGTTATTCTGTGTTGCCATACAAATATTACAATAAAATTATGGTAGGATTTTGGTAATTCGTAGACAATCACATCGGCTCTTTCAAACCTGGTCCTTTCATACACACTCTCACCTACATGCGTTATTCGTTTCGAACATCGTAGTGGTTCACAGAATATTCCATTCCAAAGCGAGGAGGAATTAAAAAAAGTTAAAAAATGAGAAAATGATTCATAGATAGAGATTTGAAAACAAACATAACTTTTATAGCAAAACGAAATGTTATTTCAATGAATAATAATTCAATTTCAAGTAACAACAATATAACGACCAAAATTTTGCATATCAAAACAGAGATGTTGTATCAATTCAAAACTCGGGCTCTAGGAATCAAAGAAAACGAGTAGAACTCACATCGAGAAGTATAAACTTCAGTCTTCCAGAAATCCATTTTTCAATCGCATTAAAAAAATGCTGTATTTGTTAATGCTCATCTATTCCTTTCATGAGTTGATAACTCATTATGAGCCTCTTCAGGGTTATGATTATTTGGAGCATGTCATTCATAGCAGGCCACACCCAGCTTCTACTTTATGAGAATACCTTATCTATTGGAAAATTTAATCGCGTTTATTCACGCCGTTTTGCAACTAAGAGTCTTTATTTTGGGAAAAAACACAAGCACTTCAAAAAATCTTCAAAGCGCTCTGAGAGTGTTGCCTGTGCGAAAGTAGCGATTCACATTGGATTTGAATAGCTGGATAATGAATCCATTTGGAATAACGTTCTCAGAAAGTTTATTTCACATAAACACAGTTTTCCAAATGGAAAAGTTCTTGAACAGTGAACCTCAAAACAATAACCAGCCACAGTCCGTCGCGTATTTTTGATATGTACTGCATTTGGTGGAATCAAATGTGTCAAGTCACTCGAACACTTTCCCTGAAAGTATTCATAGAAGAGAGACCAATCTCCAACCTTTCTTCGATGTTCCAGGCTACCAAGGTTGCAAGTGATGTTCGCGTCTCCAATCAGGCGGATGGCTGTTTTCTGGATGGAATCCAACAGCTTCAGGATATGCTGGACCTACATACATGAGAACAATACTCCAAAGAAGATTTGATCACAGCTTCATAAAGCATTAAAAGTTGCTGAGGTGTATACAGTTCTCTGGTTCTGAATAGTGTTTCAAGCTTTTGATAATCAGCATTTGCAATTCCAGCGACATGATTGCGTCAAAACATATTGGTGCCATTTTAACCCCCAACAAACTTATCGGAGCAAAAAACGGAATTATCTGTAATGTCATCATTATATCCGGTTCAAAGACATTTATCTTTTTGAATATAATCGATGCCTGAATCGATAGCCAGGCGTTTCGACGTGAGTGCTTTGTCAACTCACTCGAATTGACTGCCGTGGTAATCGGTGGTTCCAGCCCCAGTCTGAACGATCAATTTTCACTTGCCATCGTCCAACTCGTGTTAGAAATTACACGTTAAAAGGTAAGGCTTCCCCAATCCTTAGCTCGCACAAGTTTCGATTTCTGAGGGATGTCGTTCGTAGGGGTGCGACAGCTGGTTAACGGAAAAACAGATTTTTCAAACAGACAGATGTGATATCGAATTGAACCTGGTTACTTTCACCCAATTCTAAATCACTTACGGATCTTCATTGAGATATGCAATCTCCTGCTGTCGGTAAAGATGTGCATCAGTAATTCTGAAATCCAAATGAAATGACGAGACAAGTGTGCTGTCGTCAGCAGAGCAATACATTGGAAACTCGATTTTTTCCAATAAGTCGTTTACATACAATAAAAAGAAGGTTGTTGGCAATATGGAACCCTGGGGTCCACCAGCATTGATGGTGAAAGCATTCGAGAGATATCCATCAATGGCCACTTGCAGGAAATGTTCTTCTAGTGAGTTGTCATACCATTTCGGAACGGAGGTTAAATATCTTGGCATTGTCCTTGATAAAAGACTCACCAGGAACGTTCACTTTGAAAAAGTTTTACAAAAAGTCATGTCTCTATGGACATGTCGAAGGATTCGTGGTAAAACTTGCAGTTTAGGTCCCAAACAAATCCATTGGATTTATGTGATGATTTTCAGACCAATGATCACATCTGGTGCAATTGCCTGGTCGCCAAAGGCTTTACAGCCACACCTCCAGAGGCCACAGAGATCCTTGTAGATCTACCTCCTCTCCACATTCTTCTGGAGGGAGAGGCTAGATAGACTGCATACAGACTTGTGCACATTGCCAATTGCACAAATCAATTTATTGCAGAGTGCAACAGACTGTTGGTTGACACTCACAGCATTCTGGAAATGACCTCTGACTTTATGCCTTCAACTATCAACTACAAACTGCCTCTCAAAGTACTATCCCCGACTCGGACTGTCGGAAGACAGTGTGTGTGTCGCCTCTGTATGGAAGATGATGAAACAGCAGAACATATACTTTGTGCCTGCCCTGCTAGGGACCGAATCAGGTTTTTAGAGTTCGGCCGAGCCGTACTCTTACCATTTGACCTGAAAGACCACTCACCATACAAACTAATCAGCTTCGTTAAGGAGCTGGATTTATTTGGTCCAGTGTGAATAGGTGTGTGCCACAAGAAACTCTTGCGGGTTGCGGTAGAGGCTCGAATAGACCACTCACTGTAGACCTAAACTAACCTAAGCTGTAGAGCTATGCACATAAATAATCCAACAAGCCATAGCATCGAAGTTTGGCCAGCAAACCCTCATGCCACACACGGTCAAAGGTCTCAGAAATATCAAGCGGGACAGCTCTTGACTCTCCATGTTTCTTGATTTCATTATTCCAAATATAGGTGACATATTGTTGATTTTCAAAGTCTTACTGGTGTTGTGATATCCGAATTGATAGAGTTGACATTCTTTGAAGCAATTAAGACATTACAGTCGAGCCTTCTTTTCAAAAAACAAATTGCCTCAATTTTGAGTACTATGAAATTTTAAAACAGGACCAGATGTCGTAACCATATCTTCAGCTCTGTCAGTATCGTATTTACTAATATTAATGAGCATTATTGAGGGACATTTCGACAACAAATCACTCTTCAATATATTTTTGTTTCTGATATATCATTTCCTTTAACCAGCAGATTTTTTCAAAGTTTCACTTTCTACATCAGAAGTTCCTTTGTCATGTAAGGGTTTTGAATAGTTCGGAAAAAGTTATGCGATACCCGGAAAGGAATATCCTAAATAATGAGAGATAATGTGGAACATGATTTTTTTTTGTATTATTTTACTGCAATATCGTTGAGAAAATATACAGTGTAGATGTTCAGTCTTTCAACTTTCAATCAATCAAATATTGGTTTCAAATGAGCCCAAACTGCAATTGTGTCACGTCTGTTATTATCTGAGAGAGTGTAAAAAGATTGAATGTTGACATTATTGAGGTGTCTTGAGAATAATACACCCGAATGTAGTGAAAAATGGACCAAAAATTGCTCAACGGCATCTTATAGTGATAAGCTGAAGAGAAGCAAGATATTTCATTTCAATTTGATGAAAAATGAACATCAGAGTATAGAGTACAAAATTCTTTATCGATCATGAAATTGAAACAGACGAAACTTTTGAAACAACCTATTAACATTTTGTTAGCGCCATCATTACGGTGCCAACTGAACGAAAACATTCAAAATCGAATGAGAATTTTTTTAATCGTATCATCTATGTGAATGTATTCAAAACGAAATGCATCTCATCATGGGGTATATGAAAATCTAGATAGTGATTTCTCCGAAACGAAATATTGCACTGAAAATCTCTGAATGCTTTCTGGTTTAGAAGAAGAAGAAGCAAAGAAATGGGGAACTTTTTTATAGTCTAACAAGAAATTTGACAAATTGGGATTTTTTTTCTTTCTTGAATGACACAATTTTCCTTTATTGTAACCACTTCCTTATGTTTTGTTATGTCTCCATGAGAGACATCTTTATTTTGGACCTCCTGTATCAATAACATACCTTCGATCATCCTGGTTATTCTATCTT
This sequence comes from Leptinotarsa decemlineata, assembly GCF_000500325.1. Classification (NCBI taxonomy): domain Eukaryota; kingdom Metazoa; phylum Arthropoda; class Insecta; order Coleoptera; family Chrysomelidae; genus Leptinotarsa; species Leptinotarsa decemlineata. Next base: position 139,030 of record NW_019290076.1, read on the forward strand.
CACACTCTCCGTACATGCTTGCTCTATATTGCGCGCTTCTCCTATGGAATCCCTCCCCAAAACCGTCTTCGGACAACTCGAACTCCTCTGGTGGCTTACTGCTTCTTCTTGGTCTTCTTTTTACAACAGTTTTCGGCCTCCGACAGGCCAGAATAGTAGCAACTGCAATAATACTCAGAATGAGCAGCACTGCGGCCACCGCCAAACCAACAATGATCAAGGTTAGGTTTTTTCCGGAAGTGGAACTTTCTGGGTCTGGTTTCAGTTGGGTTGTGTCTGAAAATGAGAAGGATTGTAGACGGAGTCAAGAAAATGAATAATGTCTGGGTACAGATATATTGTGAAAAATGCTGAAACGGGTTCATTCATTAGTTTTTCCTACTGATTTTCTCGACAAAATAAGTCCGATATTTTTACTATCATTTCGAATTATCGATGTAAAATTTCGCATAGCTTATGTATCCAAAAATGATTTTTAAAAAATTTGGGAAGAAGTAATATTTCTAGAAATTTCAGTTTTTTTATTTCAATCGAGCAACAGAAAGGTTCGTATGACCGTCTTTCTCTCAGGAAAGTATGCAGAGTATTTGCATATTTCTTCTAAAGCTTCAATACCACAGAAAATTTTGATTGAAATGGGGAAGATCAAATTCCATTTATAAATCCGAAGCTTCGGAAGAAATCAAAATTTTTCTGTGTACCAATTTTGTTCCATTTTGTTCATCTGATAATGTTCTATGAAAAATATCCAAACATTTTTTTCCCAACTGTGATTCCTTGAAATCATTATTTGGAAAATTGTGGATACAATGAATCCACTCAGAATATTCAGTCGATGACGAGAGATAAGCTGTAGCTATAACCAGAATATATCGAAAAAAATTACGGAAACTTTTATGTTAGCCCAGAGAGAGTGAACAGTATTTGTTGTAAACATGTTGAATAAAAATTAAAGAAAATAATTCTTGTTCGAATGGTTAAAGATATTCAAAACATGTATAAAATCTATTTTGTTGATACTAATATGAATGAAATGAAAAATTTCGGGATCAAATGACCCGTATTTTTTCAATGTGGAATAATCTGAAAGTGAAAACTGATAATATCGCCACAACTAATAAACCACTTTTCGTCGATTTTCATTCAGTATTGTCACCATAAAAATTTGCATATTTTTCAGATATTGGAAGGTGAAAATATCCAAAGAAGGTTGATAAAAAATCGATTTTCCTTAAAAAAAATCTTTCGTTCAATAGTTGATATACAACGTTCTTCTTCTGTCACAAGATGATGAATAAAATACAGTTTCTGTCTTATTTTCAATAGTTTCATCCCAGTAATTGTTTCTTTTGAAATAACAAGAATGATTTCGAAATGTTGAAAAAATCAAACCAATTTCAGGGATCCTTTATTGGGATAGAAATTTTATTTCTTTAGTATCATTCATCTGTGTTTCATATATTTGAATCTGCTATATCTAATCTCAATTTGAGGATCAGATAGTGAATTTTTGTCCTTTCAGTATACTGCAAAATATAATGAAGAAATGTATAATGAAATTTACTAACTTTGAACTAATGTCGAACTCATTTTGTTTTTCTATTATATATACTTTATTGTCCAAAGAAAACATCTTGTTGACAAAGGTAACTCTCTGTTCTTAATGATACCGCTCACTACAGATAAATTCTCAAGTGAACATTTGGAAGTCATAATATATGTTTTAGAATTATTAAGGAAGAGTAGATCAGAATCACACCAAAACTTGATTTTTTGTATATCATGAGCTATCGTCTCATTGAGTATATCTATACCTTTACTATGCCACAATATATTGGTGTCGTCATACCCTGTGATTTTTTGTCTGTTTGTGCTGTTTATCTCAAAAGCTGTACACTCCAGGATGTGGAGTGTACTCCAAGTCACTAAGCCTAAGGATTAAGTGGGGAATGGGAAGAAATACCAGCGTGGTCCAAATAGAACTGGCTGATATCTCAATCGCCACAAAAAAAATAACCAGAAAAGGCATTTTTGGCAAAAACATAACAATCTGCACTGATAGCAGACAAGCCCTATTATCCTTGAACAGACAACGTTTTACCTTAGTACTAGAGTACCACCAAGATTTAGCCAAAGCCTCGGTTAATAATCATTATCCTGAGGTGGGTTGAAGGGCACGACAGGAGTAGAGGTAATCGTATTGCCGACTTTTTAGCCAAGGAATCGGCTGGACCAAGAATTTTAGGACCCAGTGTCACCAACGGCCTGATCACACCCATGCTCAATCCCTAAAGAGATGGGATGAAATCAAAGAAAGCAATCTTGCCAGGATCACCCTGGGCGACCGATCAAGCTGGAACCGAAGAAATATCTGGCGATGACCAGGAAAAATCTACGCTTAACAGTAGACTGACAACTGTCAACTGAGGAAACACTCCTACAATATAGGACTAGTGGACACACTGCTATGCAGGATAAGTGAACAGGAAGATAAAACTCTCAGGCATGACCTATGAGAATGTCCGGAGTTATTGTCAATAAGAGAGTGTGTGTTCGGCAAGGCTTGGCCTACACCTGCCGATAAAAAGGAGATGTCCCCCAGAGACCTGTACACCTTCCTGGAAAGGACAGGATGGCGATGACCTAGGAGGACAACTCCTCGGGAGGATGTACAATGGGTCACATGTGGTCTAAGCGCTGTGGGCCTACACTCACCCTCCCTACTCTCGTATCATTCATCTATGTTTCATATAATTGAATCTGCTATATCCAATCTCAATTTGAGGAATATATAGTGTATTTTCAGTAGACTGCAAAATATAATGATGAAATGTATATTGAAATTTCCATACTTTGAACTAACGTCGAATTCATTTATACCCTTTGATTTTTTGTCTTCCTGTGCTGTCTATATCAAAAGCTGTACCAGTGGTGACTACGGTATAGATCAAATCGATTTGATTCAGAATTTCTTTCAATTTCCCAATAATTTTTTTCTCTTATTTCCTGTACATCCCCTTGAGTATCGATCCTGGTGGAAGGGTACATAAAACATCTTGAGAAAAATTATCCAACATCAATGCGGTGTATAGACATTTTTCCGATAAATGCCATAGTTTTCGAGTTATTTGCAAAAAATGGTCCCTACTTTCCAGTGCTTTCGACATATCTGACCTATCCATTGTGCTCTGTATACCGCTAATCAGATCCAACTGAGAGTTCTGTGGGTATATAACACACTCAAAGTTTCCATTGTAGTAATCGCAACGTCTGTATTTCTGTTGTGAGTAACGAACTTGTGTTGTTACCAGTATTTCTGCAATAACTACATGTTTTTAATGAGTAGAGTAGAGTAGAGCAAAGCACAGTGGAGTGGGCACAGTGACATTCTCTATACATATCTTTATACATTTTATGTCCATTCAAAACGCTTTTAAAACAATTGAAAGAATCATGTTAAAACAGAAGTGAAATTACTGTTTCAGAATTGAAACATTTTAAATGAAGAAAAGTATATTCAAAATACATGGAATCATCGAAGTTATTTTAATGTTAGAGACTCAGCTATTTTCGTAAACTCCCCAATGATGTGAAAACAATTACGAACTAGAAATATTTCGATAGTTTATTTCGAATTGTTGAACAATGAATATTTCATGTTGGGATGAAGCTAATTATAACAGATGCAAGTTTGAAGTTTTTTTTGACTTATCGGTAACTTATGCATAAATGGATTCAATAAATGTGCAGATCTCATGGCATAATTATGGTTATCACAATTCTTTCAAAGGTCATTCATGAGTATGTCAATTCGCAATGGAACCGGATAATAATAGGTCGAATATGTTCCTGAAAACCTGCATACGCAAGAATTCCTATAGTTCATTTCTGGCATACACTCACTTAGAGTTACGAATGACCCCATATCAGAATTTCATGAGAAGTAACTGACTGGAATGAAGAATAATACGGCAATATTGAAGTTTATATACCGACAACATTCTTCAGTGGCCCAATAACAAAAAGATCACTTGCAAGTCTTACGTCACACCAGTTCAGACCAGTTCAGTTGATCGTCGAATATAATGCCCGAAAATTTCACATACTTTCCATTTTGAATGCTTGTATTCGAAAATACCTATATTTTGAGTTTCATCATCATTTTGTTTGATGCTATTTGCGGTTAAACCAAGTATCTGATTAAGTTTTGTTGGATTCCATTCCATGTGTTCCAAGAATTCCAAGAAGTATTCAGCAAACAAAACACAATTCTTCAGTACAACATAAATGCATGAATCGTTGATAAAAATTTCGAACCGTGAGGACCTAGATCAGAATCCTGTGGAACACCGTGATATATTTCAGGCAATTCTGATTTTCCCTTATTCGCATCAACATACTGATATCTATTTCAGATTTGAGAATTGGTGAGAAGATCATTCATTTCAAATTATAGCTAAGGCTAACACCGAGTAGATGCTAGAACAACGGTCGGCAACAGGCGAACCGCGGCCCGTTAGCGGACCGCGAAAGGTCGAACATTGGAACATATATACCAAGTATAAAAATCAATATGTAGATAAGGTATACCATACCTTTATTATTAGAAGTAATATTTTTAAGTCACATAGAATTGAAGTATGTATTTATTTTATTTCAAGTTGCCTAGTCAACCTCTTTTACAAGTACCTACCTACAACTGAAATGGTTTTATTAGTTTCCTATCTACCTTGTGTACATGTGTGTTTATGCGCGCTTGCCACTATTTTGTTTTGTTGAATCAAATAGGAGGTTTCTGGCAGAATGGACTGAACAATATTGTTTTACGCTGCCTAATAGGCCTCAAGCGATTCCAGTGTGCCTCATATACAATTAAACTGTCGCTATTGTTGAGAGTTGTAATTTGAAGCGACACTCATTAGCAATTTCACAAAAACATTCCTTTTGGCAGTAAGGCTAGTTTGTTGCATAAGTGAGCAAGAAAAATCCACAGAAGCAGCGCTACGTTTGTGCTGGACACTTAATAAACAGCAGAAACCATTTTCAGATTCTGAGATGGTGAAAAAATGTATATTAGAAGTAGTCACGGCACTTTTAGAAGAAAAAAGAAGTTGTCGCTGCATTTCCAGGTATTCCATTATCAGCGAGAAGTAATACACGAGAAACGGAAATTTTTGCTGCCGATATTAAAAACACTCTTCTTGAACTTCTGTAAAAGGCACCTTGCTACGCCATAGCACTTGATGAATCATATGACATTTTTGATGGTGAACAAATATCTATTTTCATAAGATTTCTTGATATTGCGTGTCAGATTTTTAGATTTACCAATATGGCCGTACTCGAGGAGAAGATTTATTCAAGGTCATTGATGAATTTAATACTAAATCTAACATTAGTTAAGATAAAATGGTGTCGTTGCTTTCAATTGACGGGGCCCCAGCAATGATTGTCAAAGAAGAAGGCGAAGTAAATTGAATCAGGAATAAAAACTCAGGTCTAGTATCGTATTATTGCATAATTCACCAGGCAGCCCTTGGTGGAAAACTCAGTGCCACACTGAACGAAGTGATGGACAGCTTGTTCGAGTTGAATAATTTTATGAGATCTCATTCTGCTCTTCAGCACCGACATTACGCAGAGTTTTTTTCTAACAGCGTATTCTGACTTAACTGCAACACGAAAAAATATTCGTTGGTTGAGTAAAGGTCAAGTTATTGAAAGTTTCTGGCCGAAAAAAGAAGAAGTAACCTCCTTCTTGCAAAACTTAAATACAGAGGGAGCCAGAAATGGAAAATTAATATGTGATATGATACAAAACGTGCCTGCTTTTCATCGCAAGTTGGATATATTTGAAAGAGATATTGCAAGACAAGAGTTCATTCATATTCCGATAATTCTTACAAACTATAAAAAACTGGCTCAATACCGTCGGTGTAATTTCTCACATTAATTTCTGGTTTTGTGTTTTTATAATTCAGAATTAGATTTCAAACCAGTTGTTTTTTCTGGACCTCGTAAAAATTTTCCCACAGTTACCGGACACACTACTTGCCGACCCCCATGCTAGAGTGACCCTCAAAAGTCCAAGTGGGACAGAAAAATAATTTTTTTCATGTTCCATTTTCGTTAATTTCCATCTCCAGTTATCGTCATATATTACACATACTATTCTGCAAATTTTCCCACATAGTTCATCAGTCTCTACTTAATAATTCCCTTTGAGTGCTATTTCCATATTCACTATCATCAGACCTTGGACTGATTTAGCATACTGAATATATGCTTATCCGATAGTGCATCTAAGGAACCGCAGTGTCTTGGTTGTAAATCGATGTTAGATTCATGTTCCATGCGGTGCGATGAGAACTAGTTGGGGTATTGTTTACGTTTGGGTGAAGTTTGATTTATATAGGAAATTGTTCCACTGCGATAACCGAATCTCCAGTAATACTCTTGTGAAGTGAGTTAAATATTGATAGTTCAGGAAACTTGAAGGTTCGCAGTGGAAATATATCCTCACAATTTCTTTCATTTTTCAATTGAAACATTTTGAAAATCCTATTGATTTTTGGTAGATATCGTTCCTCCAGAAATCCAAATATCAAAGGATTGCTTGATTTCGATTTTTTCTAAGGTTTCGTACATCTTGCTGAGAACTGAAGAAGTGAAGAGGTCGATATGCCGATGAGACAACTAGAGAAGAACCATTAATATGGCTAGATAACTTTCATAAATCGTGTTTCTGTTGATTCAGGTAGTCTGGAGCGACAATACCTGTATCTGTATCAGGTAAATTGTCAATAACATCTGATGACCTATTTCTACCTGTCGTCATGCTGTTTGCTATTCTTGAACTCCCCAGAATGGGATTCCATATTCGATTGAGGTTAACCGCTTCTTCTTTTCTGTTGAAATTAAACCTGGTCGGAGTCAATATATTCCGTGTTTCCGAATAGAACTCAGTGGTTTCCTTCACTGAGTGCATGTTCTGCCACAGGCGACTTACCCGTTTGCCCCAGTCTGCAGTTTCTCTCATGCTCTTTCAATCTTTTTCCTATGGATCTGGTGGATTCGGTGGTTCCGCAAGTGCAGGGTATACGATAAACCCTTGCTGTTGATTGTGGGTCCCTTTTGTCTTTAGCCGACCTGAGACTTTATTGAATCCACCTGGTGAGCTTGAATATCGTTTCAAAGTTGCGCATAGTTAGCCAAGTAAAATTTCACGCAACACTTGTTTGCAGAAACAACACAAATGCACGGAGTCATCAACAGAAGCTCACTAGGTGATCACTACCGTACCTGATCATCAGATATGATACGACTGCCTTATAATCCTTTTGCTTATTCACTGGGATATTTTGCAAGATTTCGGAGGCTTTTTCTCGTAGTGCCAGTATAAGAGTTGTTGCTTCATTTTCCACTCATTATTTTCCCCAGTGGCCTCAAATTTTCTGCGACGAACTGACCGTGAAGATTCGCTATCGAAGGTTGGAGATTTAATAAAACTACTGCTAGAAGGGAGAGATGACGTTAACAGTTTGCATTTTTTGACAGTAATCCTTTTCCTGTCCGGAGATCATTTTCGAAGTTCCTGAAAAACTTCTCCAAACTTTTTGTCCTTTCAACCTCTTCATACTTCTCATCGACTGTTTTTCCCAATCCCTTTTTTGTTTCCTGAAATACTTTTCCAAATTCCTCCTGTATAAAATCCTCTACCTCCCTTTTACTCATTTGGAAAGATTTTGAATCCTTCAAAGAATTGCGGTACATCTGATTTTTTTCTGCGTTTCCGGATTTTACTGAATATTCACCAGTAAGTTATGATCATTTTTTCTGCCTCTTTTCTGTTTTTCCAATAGTTTCCAATCTTCTTCTCTTATGCATTCATCTTCTTCTCTTCTACGAATTTCATCCTCAGCCAAGCTCGCTTGTAAGACCTCGAACATTTTCTAAAGTTTTTCCATTTCGTCCTAATCGACACATCATCTTTTCACCAATTATCCCACTTCTGACACCAAATGTTACGTTCTTCACTATGGGTTGATCAATAATTGCCTACACTGAGCAATAATTGAACCTAACTTTACTTTATTTTAAATACAACAAACACTTCAACTAAAACTTGAACTATTATTCGAATGTCTATCCCCTTACCAGATTGCTCCGTGTACCATACTGTAACTTCCATTCGACTGTCTCGATGGACGAGTGGATGGCGCTCATATTTGGCAATCGAAGGCACTGGAAAATTCCTCGGAATTCCATCGATGCCGGTAGCATTCATCTCGCTACATCTAGTACGGTAGCTATTAGCTACGTCACAATTGGTTTATTGCTACCAGTGGCGGCCGACGTTATTTTCTCAAGGTATGATTTACAACAATATATTGAATTTGATATTCTGCTGAAACCTCAAAGAGTCACGTAAGATCAGTCCTAGATTTTTTATATCATCTGAAATCCTAATAACTTCATCATTAATTATCATCTGGTGATTACTTTTTGCGACTGTCAGAATGGATTTGCTACCGAAAACCATGTCTATAGGTTTTTTGCATCTAACATTAGGGAATACCGACTAGCAACTTCAGCAATGTTGCCCAGGTCATTATTCACAGCCACCGCATCGTCACTCATACCATCTATGGGAAACTTGTGATAAAGTTGAATATCATCAGCGTACATATGTATTCCACAATGACTAACAAACTTTCCAAACTGGCTTGTGTATATTGAGAATAGAAGCTGCCCTAAGACAGAACCCTGTGGTAAAAAATAATATAGGTCCCAAAACACTCCCCTGAGGTACCCCGAAAATGACATCGCGAGATGATGAAACTGAATCCTTTATTTTGGTTACCTGTTTGCGTTGTGATGAATAATCAGTCAGCCATAACAAAACAGTTTCCCTGATACCAATACTTAGTAATATGTGGCAATCAATTGTCTCAAAAGCTCTTTTAAGATCTAAAAATACGGCTATGATATAATGTCACTTATCTATTGATTTTTTCCATTTTGATATTGTGACTTGTAATGCAGACTCACATTAATGACGTTTTCTGAAACCTGACTGATATTTTAGTGAAATATATTAGTTTCTAGATATTCAATGAGTTGATTATAAACTGCGAGTTTTTTTTTTCAATATAAGGCAAAGTGTTGATTGGTCTAAATTCCCAGGATTTATTTGTGTTAAGGACTTTCAGAATTGGCACAAGGACACTGGTCTTGAGCTCCTTCAGGAATCTGCCAGTGCTCAGAGATGTATTTATTAAATACAACAATGCATGTTCTATAATCCCTAAAGTTTTTTCAATAAGTTTGCAATTGAGTATTTCACTGCCGTATTTCATTTCCACTCCGTTGATCAATTTAGACAGATCTGCTAACTCCAACACTTTGAATTTCTCGAAAGAGTTGTTAATCGATATAACATTGTATTCATGAAGTGAATTAGACTGATTGATGGTGTTCACAATTTCTTATGCGCTATCAATAAAATAATTGTTAAATGATTCTGCAATATCTAGTTTATTTTTATGGATGACTGACTGACCATTTATTTTAAAATAAATACTATCAGTATTAGTTTTTGGACTTACAAGCTGTTTGAGTGTTTTCCACATGATCCTCGGATTTGACCTATTTTGATCAATTTTATCATAATAGTTATTCTTTTTCTTTGAGTTTCAGTAAATTCACATATTTATTTCGAAGAAATTTATAGTGGTTCCAATTTTCTCCAGTTCTATTATTTTTGAATATCTTGTAAGCCCAATCTCTTTTGTCACAATGTATTTTAACCTCGTTGTCATACCATGGTACACTATTTGACTTCAAAGTGTATGATCTTTTTGGTACAATTGAGTCAACTACTGACTCACACTGACTTTTGAAGTCTTCATAAAATATATCTATATCAACACAGCTCAACAAAAAGTTACATGACATCAAACTCAAGTCAATCCTGTCCATATTACAATCATTGAGGTTTCTGTATGTGTTTGTGATATTTTGTGCTACATTTATATTGCAATTACTCAAACTGACTGTTATTAATGAATGATCAGTTAACTTTGGGGAATCATGAACGACAGTATTAACATCAAAATTGGTGAGTACATAGTCAACAATGGTATTGCTTTATTGAGAACACCTGGTTATTTGAGTTACAGTTTGTTCAATTCCAAGCATGTTCAACATAGTTTTTCATTTTTGTGCAACAATATTCATCACTAAGGAAATTCAAGTTGAAGTCTCCAGCAAATAAACTTCTATATTTGGGATTAAACAAAGTTTCACACATATTTTCAAAATCACTCAGGAATACAGAATGACTGGAATTTGGCGAGTGGTAAAGACAGACAATTATGTAGATTTGTTCATTTGAAGTAACCCTTACAGCTCTACACCAGTATAAATGTTTTATATATCGAAAATTTTATATCTGTTCTTATATACAGTATAACCCCTCCTGTGTCTCTGGACATCAAATCACAACGGACACAATTATAGTTTGGGAGATAAATTTCTGAATCCTCTATATCTCCAGTTGTACGGGTTTTACTTAATAGCACTGAAACAGGATTAAAACATAAGATTCTTACTATAAGCTCGTTTTTATTTGCTAAGATACTCTGAATGTTCAAATAAATGATATCACTATGATACTGTATATTAGGAAGCTTCACTTGTTTCTTGATGTAGCCATCATAGTTTTATTTACTAAAATAGGTTTATTGTCAACATATTTAATTGTTTATGAGAAATCACCATTTTTTTCCATTTCTTGCAGCTGACTCTTCATTTTCATGTAGTATTCCCGATGCCTCTTTGTTCGTAGGTTTGGTAATTTAATTCGGCTGTTTTTTAAAATATTCAAAGTATCTTCTCGTGATTTGAGACTAACTTTGAGTAGCCTAGGTTTATTTTCCATAGTAGAAGTTTATTTCCCATGGTAGAATACATGGACAGACTTTCGAAACCCAGGGTACTATTGTTTTGAAAAGCAGATTTTTTTCGGTAGAAAATACTGAAATCACAATGGTTGGGTAATAATGAGGAGTGAATGAGGACATAAATAGTTTTTCGAAATTAAAATGAAATTCTTCTTTAGCACCGAATAATATCCAAAAAACACCGAAACACGCTGTACAGCATCACCTAACTCAATAGCATGTTGATAGGAACTGACATTCACTTTCCTCAGAAACCAGTTTCATCAGTTTCATTTTGAAAAATATAAGGAATTTGAAAAATTTTACATGTGAGTGTAATTCCCCCGTAAGAATGTATCGTCCGCTAATCATTAGGGAGGGGAAATGTCAAGAATCTATTTAGGTATCGTTTACATTCCCATTCGGTTTCAACCACTCCCAACCATCAAGAGTCCCTTTCCACACGATATACATATATCTTAACGAGTCATTACATTGGCAGATGCATGGTAAAACAAGGGACAAAGCGGTGGAACTGAGCACCAACAGCAGAGCGGTAAACCTTCGATGTCGAGTTTGAAGTGCCCCTTGCAACCCTCCAGAAGAGCGGAAGGTCGCTGGGGAAAAGGCTAATTTAATTAAAGGAGACACTAACAATAACCGAATACGCGTTCTGCATGTCTACAGCAAGAGCTGTAAATGGAACGGTATACACGTGTTTCGTAGGACGAATTATCAGAGAGATTTGAGAATTTTGTATAGGCCAGTTATTGTCCTTGTCATTTCTCTTTCGGATTTGCATGCATCTGCAAAGAAGCAACATGAATTGTTATTAACTGAAACTGAGCGCTCCTACTACCATAGTGAAATATTCAATGCAAACAATCCTGCGAAAATGGCTTAGAATATAGTATCTGATTCGACTAATCGTACGAGAAAACATTCCTTTGATAATATAGCTTGAAACAAAAGTGTACAACTACGGTTGGTAACCGTAACATTTCATGGTGTCTCTCTATTTCAACAGTAATGAGACAAATATAATTCGATTTCACAACTACCAAAAACAATGCGAAACTGTAACAATAAAAACTGATGAAATCTTGATTGAGCCTACTTTATCAGTTGAATTTCTTGGTATTACTATAGACGCTGGTTCAAACTGGAAAGAACATTGTACCAATTTGATTTCAAAATTGAACTCATTATGTTGTATGTTTCGAAATATTAAGATTATTTTGTAACGTAAACAATTATTCGTATAATATCGTGCACAAGTGGCCTCCCGATTACGATATATCATGTTCCTGGGGTGTTTCCACCCGAGCACCAGACGTATTTATTGCACAAAAACGCATTTTAAAAATTATTTGCGATACCCCAAGCAAAGCATCCTGTAGACCGATTTTTAAAGAATGAAAAATTTCAACAATGACAAGTATTTTAATTTTAGAAATGTGTGTATACGTATACACAAATAAAAATAAGTGTACTAGAATCCAACAAGTCCATAGTTATAATACGAGGAATTCCGCTGATTTCCACATTCCCTACTGTAAACATGTCGTATCTCCGAAATCTTCTGAATATTTGAAAGGATTTTAAATAAACTACCTAAAAAAATAGTTAGTTCCGCCAATATTACTATTTTTAAAACTCGCTTGAGAATATGTTTAAAATCTGACCAAACGAATGACAACTCTCAGAAGTTGAGAAACTTGTGCGAGCTAAGTAATAACGAGGTCTTACCTTTTAACGTGTGATTCCTAAAACACTCGACAATGCTTTTTATACATTGGAAGAATTGTTTATTCTTTATATTATAAGTGACTATTCCTATATGTTATATCAATTTGAGGAAAATAAATGTATTAGTTAGTCTCTTCCTCAATACGACAATGGTTAGAAAATATTTTGTTTCAATTTTTTGGCGGAAAATATTAGCAACGGATCCTCCGCCAACGTCTCCTTCGCCAAAATATACTTCAAATTAACAATTATCATTTAAACTAGTATAGTATTTCCAATACCAATTGAAACAATCATATTATTTTTCAGTGGTAGTTTTTCAGTTATTTATTTTTACAATCATAGCAATTGATGACCCCATGAAAAAGTTATCTCGACTGAATTTTTCCACCATGGGTAATTTAAGGTAGTTGATTTCCGAGTCAAAAACTCTAAAATACAATGAAAACACAAATAATCACACCGAATTCTCATCAAACATATTTTTATGAAATAATGGAGGCCAACAAAATTGCTGAAAAAATCAAAATTCTTCTTCGCTATATTCGGATGAGGTGGAATCATCATCGGGTTGAATAACGATCGAGTTTATGGAATTTTGCACATAGAAAAATCAATTAGGATAATCATCATTCAACAAACAGAGTCCACATCGTACCAAAAAACTTTAGGTAACAGCTAACCATTGTCTTCAGACTCAGTATCAATTTGCTTCTCCTGAAGATGCTAACATTGTTAGCGAAACGCGCGTCGAGTGCAAAAATATCAGTTTGGTATTAGGGTAACTGATCTCTGGAAAAAGTTTTCAAAAATCGGTTTGCAAAACCACTCACTACCTCACCTAATCCCACAAACACACGGCACTGATAAAGAAATATTGTGAAACGGACAAAAAAATTGTATTCAGACAGTCCAGTTAGCCGACCCTTTACTCCTCAACTATATTTGATAGCATGTTTACTAACTATCTGGGCGACTAGGGGCCACAGGCAAGAAATGTTTATGACTGTACTCTTATTTTTATTGACGTTCCAATTGGGAATGAATAGACTATATAAAGTTATTCGAAATGCCCGGGTTATTTATACATCCATTAATAATTTTACAATATGCAATGAATGAAAGGAATTGTTTCTGTGTAGAAACTTTGAGACATACAATCTGGTTGATATGGAAAGTTTCCGATAATATGGTTATGAATTTGTCAGTAGCAAATATAATGAGAGATTGCATGTTGCTTTATATATCAGTTGAAATTGATTTCAATTCTGAAATTGGCAAGTCTTTCAATGTTTTGATTTTATTTAATGTTGAAAATGCTTTTGTCTATAAACTACGCAATTCATTATTTCATCTTCGACACGAGACTATAGGAAATGAAGTTAAAAAATAGGTTCTAACAATTTAAGGACTTTTATAAAAACATCCTTCTGATTAATTCAGCCATTACTTGATGAAGACCCATATTAATTTCATGAACTACACCTTACAGAATTACAAATTATACAGATACTCATCTCATTTTTTATCTGATCAATACCGTGGATTGCTGAGGTAGTGCTATCTAGATTGCTACACGATTGCTACCTAGAACCCTCTGAAATATTTTTCAGTTTTAAACATAATCAATTTTTTTTTCAATAAAACCGTATTATAATTTTTTTATTTTTCGAAACGGATAGCCGAATCAGCTAAGTGTTAGAGAACACCACTACCATCACTATTCAAAAGCCATGTTGATAAAATATATCTTCGAACTGTTATTTTTTTCAAACCGATAATATTATGACGATTTGAAATCTAGGCCACTAAAATTGAGTTCAACAGTGATACACTCCTTATTTTACCAGCACAAAAACTGACAGCCATAAAATTTACATCTAGGTGCATGGCTTTCACAGTGTGAATTACTTTCATTGTCTTCATCAAATATGGTTGTTAATGAATATAATTGAATCCTTCACGTCTCCTTAATCAGTTTTCAGATTTGAAGATGGGTAATTAGTTTATTACATGTCGATTCAATGAATTGGTGAAATGTTCATGATGATATTCAAATTTTCAATTGATTCATACCTACTCTGGTTAATTCATTAATGATTGGGTATATGGAACATCAATGAATACTAACAGTTTCACCTACCTTCGTCTTCAGATATTTCAAATGTCACATCCGATTCAACTCGAACATTAGGTAAAACTACAGGGGGTGTACTTTTTCCTTTAGCGTTCTCAGCATACACAGCTACTTGGTATTCTCTTCCTGGCTCCAAACTGTGGAGTCGAAATACAGGGCGTTCGCCTAGAACACGGTATTTTGGAGGCGGAAGATCACCTGTAGACATATTTTAAAATTCAATCTGATAATGGTTTTTTTCCTGGTGAGGAATTTCATCAATTTTTCATTTCTGTACATTAGTTTTGATTACATTGTGAGTGTATGCAATGTTCTAGTGAAATTTCGGAATCGTTATATAACTTTTAATGCAAAAATTAATTGATTTTTTGTTTTGGATTTCGAATTTCACTCAGAATCAACTCAAGATTTTGAATGTTACTCAAGAAAAACTGAGACTAACCAGCATATGGCAACACGCTTTCAAAGGACATTGGAAGATCAGAAATCGGAAAATGTGGAATGAAATCAATAACAGTGACAAATATTTCATTTCACAATGCACGTTGTTTAGTCTCTCAAGTAAAAATTACAATTAGAAAAATATAAGGATTCATAACAAGTATTTTTAACATATCTTCAATAGGATAATGCTTATCAGAAAGGGACCAAGCGACATTTTTGTAGAAATGAGTTTATGTCACTATATGACCCCTTGGGTCATGTTTCTGAACGGATCCAAGAGCCAGATGTGTATTTTCACTTGAATAATGACCTTGCACTGGGATCTAAGTGGATCATTGCAGATACATAATGAATCAGAAACGACCCAAATGCATGGTTCCGATTCGATATTCAACGAAACGAGTTGCAATATCGCTGGGACTCTTCCTTGTGACTCGGTTCTCTTCTGACTATTGTTCACTTCCTAGTTACACTGTCGGTTAGGTTTGTTCATAATCGTTCATGAAGGAATTCACTATTTTTCCACATTTTCACTTATCTGGGGTTGTATTCTCAGGTCACTTATATATTCAGTAATCACCGATCTATATTTGGTGAATGATTATTATCATTAACGGCAACCAGTGTTTTATCGACAGTGTATTGACGGTATATTTTGATCAGAAGTCATGAATCGCGGAAGAAAATTAGTACAGATGGCATTAGATTCCGAAGAAGGAAAAAACAGGAAAGAACCCGAAATTGAAGATGCCAAAAGGGTGAGTGAATTTTATTATTATCGATATTTCCATGAAGTTTTATATCCATAGAATTTTGATGAAACCATTTGTTAGATTTTGACATATTTCTCCTCTTGAAAGAATCTCTGCTGGAGATCGCTACCTTTCACGACTCTTCCATACTACTTGACGAGACACTTAATAATCAGGAAGAACTGTTTGATATCGAAAATATGTGATATGTATTTGAAGACTAAATTTCGAAGTAGAAGTAGAAGTTGCAGATGATCTTGACTGCATTCCCATGCCTGAAAATGAACTTGAAGATGATGGAAACATAATGGAAACTTCCACAGGACGACCGAAGAAGGTGAGGAAAAAAATGTATAGGTCAGACATTTAAGACAAAAAATAAGCTTCAACACAGCAATAAAAACCTGTTCATTCAAAATATTTTATTGAGAATTACGAATGTTCATGCAAGAAGAGGTGTCATACACTTTTTTCAGACGATGACAGAGGAAATATCTTTGATGAATTTCATAAACAAGCGAATTATGATTCACAAACTTCGTTCATTGCAGCCAATATCAAAGAAGAAGACATTGAACGGAAAAGAGGTTAAAATTCCGAGAACCGATCCCATAATAACTTATACCATTCAAAAAACCAGACTTTGTGCAAAACTTTTTTGAAATGAGCTTAAGGATTTCATCTGAGAGAATCAATACTGCTGTTTCAAAATTGAGAGATGGAATCATCAGAGATGGGAGAGGTGAGCAACAAGGAGGCAAAAACATATTTACAGATGCAATTGTCGAAGCCGTAATAAAACATGGAAAAAACTCTACCACTGCCTAACATCCCCACAAACCTAGTTTTCTATAAAAAGCAACTCTGGCTGAACGATAAAGATGTCCATTGTGAAAAAATGGATACTGCTTCGTATGGAAAGAGGGGACACCTGAGTGAGGTTCCAGGAAGTTGGATCTGTACCGAAGAAGTTCATTGAAAATCATCTCATTATTAAAATTCCGAGAACCGATCTCATATTAAGTTATACCATTTATAAAACCAGACTTTGTGCAAAACTATTTTGAAATAAGCTTAAGGATTTCATCTGAGAGAATCAACACTGCTGT
This sequence comes from Leptinotarsa decemlineata, assembly GCF_000500325.1. Lineage (NCBI taxonomy): Eukaryota > Metazoa > Arthropoda > Insecta > Coleoptera > Chrysomelidae > Leptinotarsa > Leptinotarsa decemlineata. The sequence goes on from NW_019290076.1 coordinate 156,164, forward strand.
TTCGAAATTGAGAGATGGAACCATCAGAGATGGGAGAGGTGAGCAACAAGGAGGCAAAAACAAATTTACAGATGCAATTGTCGAAGCCGTAATAAAACATGGAAAAAACTCTACCACTGCCTAATATCCCCACAAATCTAGTTTCCTATAAAAGGCAACTCTGGCTGAACGATAAAGGTGTCCATTGTGAAAAAATGAATACTGCTTCGTATGGAAAGAGGGGACACCTGAGTGAGGTTCCAGGAAGTTGGATCTGTACCGAAGAAGTTCATTGAAAATCATCTCATTTCAAACACAAAATCGCTGAGAATATGGTCAGATAGTTTATTGAAAAGGCAATAAAGATGAATCGAAGGATTTATACTGGTAATGATTACTTACATAAAGATAATGAAGCATTGCCGACATGAAAAACCATTAACCGTAACAGAAATGAAGAAAGAAGACTTTTTGTCGGTACAAGCAATAGAACGTGCAGGTGTTAACAGAAAACAACTCCAAAACAAAGAAAATGTTAGTTGGCTCAAAACCAAAGTTATAAAAATAACAAAAGAAGAGCCTTTCAGTATCTTTTTTAAATGAACTCATAACAATAATGATAAATCAAAAGAAATTAAGATTCAGATTGAGAGTTTGAAAAAAACGCAATCAAATTTCAATTCAAATCTAGAAATGCTTTGGCTAGAAGAACAGAAAATTTTAATTATTATTCATTTCAATCATGAATAAATATTGTCATTTGAAGGTAATTAAGTGAGTGTCTGCAATGTTGCAACTTTAGAAGGTGTTTTTTCGAAACTACACAGATGTCGCTTGGTGTCCTTCTGATAAGCAGGACCCTTTTGGTAATTGAGACACAAAACACATTATCTATACCACATTCAATTACAATCATTCAATGACTTCCTCCATCAAAGTTATATCCAGATGAATATCAAAGTAAATTAATTGGTTTTGAGAATTTAGTTTCAGTTAATTACCTGATGATTAGTCGCTTTGCAAAACGCGTGTTGACAAGCAGTGTTTTAGTTATGACATGGGATTTTTTTTTTCATTAGATTCATTTCACGTCCTAATTCTCACTATCAAAAAATACAAAACAAAAATAGGAAATGTGATATTCAGATAATAATTCTCCAACTCCAGTATCATGAAGAAAAATTCCTCTGTAGTAAAGTTTGTATACTGACCTTGATCGCTGAGGGTTGTTATACCTGCAGGATTGTGAGGAGCGGAAGTGTCTGAAACTTCCAGAACAAAACTTTGATGCAGACCTCCGTCCTTTCCTGCAATACACGATACTTCTAGACCGTCTCCATGTGACGCGTTTCGAAGTGTGCAACTTTTCGGGGATTCGGGAGCCTCTGAAAACATTATGAGTTTGTAAAGAAAAATATTCAAAAATATTCGGGAGTTTGCTTAGTATTGGGACTTTGAATGGGGATCTATTTTCAGTTGGCTGTGCATTGATAGCTGGCTGTATTATAATTATATTATTATTTCTCTCATATTATCATTATTGGAACTATGTTAATGAAATTTATTCTCATTCGATAAGACTGTGAACTTTAAATTTTCTGCTTTTGGAGTAAACGGTATATTCAAAATAGAGACTGACCTTATGAAAAGTGGATATCGAGTCAACTAATCTTCATTATTAATTGGATTCTTTATTACTAATAAAGAGCGGATTGGCTGTCCTTGTTCGTCTTCCACTGCCTGAACCATTGTGCATGTTGTTTTTGGCGAGTGCATTGGCTTGGGATGTGGGGGTTGAGCAAGCTAGCCATCGTATGCCTGCTTTCCTAACTGAATGGCATTCTAACGATGACTTAGTCCTAAGGTGTGTGTATCCATGCCGAGAGGAAAAATGACATTGAGCCTATCAGCTATCGCTACGGAACCTTCGACATAGCGGGCGCCCTCTCGTCGTAGCATCGCCTTGTAACGGTGATACAGGGCTCTGCCGTGATTAACCTTCTTTCTTAAGCTACTCGTTGGACTTTTATGGACAGAGTAAACTTAAAAATACTTTTTGACGCTAAGTTTATAGAGGATATGGATGTCGAGCTTACGACTCCAACTGACCTCCCTGTAAATGTAATTCATGAGCTAGTTTACAGAGGAGATGGATGTCAAGTTTACAACTTCAACTAACCTTCCTGTGAATTTAGTTCAGAAGCGAGTTTACAGAGGAGATGGATGACGAGTTTACGACTCCAATTGTCGTAAACTCAGTTCTGGAGCAACAGCTTCTCAATTCCCCAACTCCTGATCCAATAACTGAACCTATAAATAACATTTGGTGGTGCAGCCAGTAAATGACTGAGGCGTCTCCTCAAGAGCGGGGTACCTTATAAAACCGCCTTGAACCAAATTCTTGAGTGGCATACACAGAATCTGTCTCAGGTGGAGGAATAAACCCCCCATGAGGAGGTTAGCAAACGTTTGCGTTCAAGTGATGATTCACCAAAACCAGAGGTGAAAAAGACTTGGTTTTGGTTTTTGCACGATTGAATCTAAGGCATCGTCAGGTGTTGCTGACGTGCAAAAATCCTCATATGGGAAGGTTGTCGCGGGTATCAAGGTGGGAATCTTGCACCTTGACTATTCGACTACCTCATCAACGATGAAACAGCAGAGCATATACGTTGTGCCTGCCCCGCTGGGGACCGAATCAGGTTTTTAGAGTTCGGCAGAGGCGCACTTTTACTATCTGACCTAAAAGACCATTCACCATACAAACTAATCGACTTCGTTAAGAAGCTGGGTCTATTTGGTCGAGTGTGAATAAGTGTGAGCCACAATAAACCCTTGCGAGTTGCGGAGGAGGGTCGAATAAACTCACTCACTTTGGACCTTACCTAACCTATTGATGAAGGAGCTTGAAGTAATTTTGAACTATTGTATATCTGTTCACAATGGTATAGCTGTACTTAGACCACCTGTCATGATATGATGATTATTACAAATGAGATGCAAACAAAAAAAATCCAAATAGTGCACGAAAAAGTGCACCATTCGGATTTTTATTATATAGTCATTTTCAACTCTGGAAAGATGTGACCTCCAGTGAAACCTCACTTCAGAGGCGATGGGCATGGATGGAACTAACTATTTTGCACGTAATAGTCATTCAGGTCAGCTTCTGCTCGACAACTACAAGGAATTCCACTCAGTCTTTACGTTCCTTGACCGTAACAATTGTATATTTATTACCATTATCCGCCGTCCGTGCTAAATGTTCTCTAGAGAAAACTCAATTTTACTATCAAAACGTATATCTTTGAGCCGTTACTTCAATCTCAGATGCATGGAGAGAATTATTATTGACTAATTTTTTCGACAATGTCTCGAAATGTCTAACATTATGGACAATGACAAAAACGGAAAAAAATTGTTATGATAAGAAACGAAAAAAAGTAATGATGTATCATCCACATATCGATTCGAATCAATTGGAAGAGGAAATTTCCAGAGGACATCAAATAGTTTGACGAATCTAATGTGTGATATATTGGAAGCATTCATGCATTTGGAAAGTATCGAAGACGAAATTCAAGAGACTATGACTGTTACGATGAAAGCAATGCATAATGAGATTTTTTCTAGCATTGGGTGAGATTGGAATATTACGCTACTGATACTGCAGTGAAACTTAGTAGATAACTCTAGGAAATACACTATTATTCATTCAATTTGTCTACTCGAAGGAAAAGTATATAAAAAATAGACCATATTTGAAAATATATTCATTAGTCATATCCTCACGACTCATTTATCAATTTTTTTAAGAAAAAACACAAGCACTACAGGCGCTTTAGGAGCGGGGCCAGTGCGAGAGTACCGAATCACATTGAATTTAAAAGATAAAATCCATCTGGAAAAATGTTTTCAGGAAGTTCATTTCACATGAACGCAATTCTCTGAATGGGAGACTTCTTGAACAGTGGAGTTTTAGGTGTACTGAGCTGAACCACAAAACGATGAGTAGCCACAGTCCGTCGCGTATTTCTGTGTATGCCGCTCTTGGTGGAACTCTCCGCGTAAAAGTATTTATAGATGAGAGACAAATCCCCAACCTTTCTTCAATATTACAGATTATCAAGGTTGCCAGTGATGTTCGCGTCTTCAATCTGACGAATGACTCATTTCTGGATGGAATCCAGCAGTTTCAGGGTATGCTTAGGGTCGGAGCTCCATACTTGGTAACAATACTCCAAATAAGGTTTGATCTGAGCTCTTTGAAGCATCAAAAGTTACTGAGGTGTGTACAGTTCTCTGGTTCCAAACGGAACTGTCTGTCCTGACATTATAATATTCGGTTCTGAGACATTCATCTCTTTGGAGAATACTTGGTTAGTTTCACTTCAATTCGAAATCAATTCTATATTGATATGCAACCTTCTTCTGGAGCTGATGCCAGGACATCAGCCGCAGCTGATGTCCTGGAATCCAAATGTGTAGTGCAGTGTCCCTATATACAGAATCCACTTCATCTATGATTTGCATAGGCGTATTGCCTTTCAAAAACAAATATTTAGTGACAGCTCTATACTCGATTTCGACTATTTTCATAAATATACTCACATGAACCTACACAAAACGAATGTTACATAACAACTGCACGTCCAAAATGGCTGAAAATTTGGTGAATAACTGTCAACAGATGAACAACTATATTCACTAGCTTTTATTAAAAAATGTTGCTCTCTTCATGTTGAAATCGAAAACTTCTCAGACCACCCTAGTACAGTCCAAGCATGTTTTCAAATCTCCCCTATATGTTTTCCTTCCATGTAAACATGAAGAAGTATAAAAAAAGTAGACAGATTGTGACAGTTTCTGATGAACTTTCCTCTTGAATTTTCAAATCGTCAGACTTGAAGTTATATATTTTTCTACCAGCTGCCGGATGTTTCACGTCAGTTATTTTTTCTTTTATGTATGAATTGGAGTGGGTGGTACAACTGGATGAAAGAAGGCTGGGTAAATATCACTACTCATATTGAAAAATCATCGAGATGTTACGCTAGACTTTTTCATTTTCTAAATGACATTCTAGATGCAATCAACTGAAATAATGATGTCGAAGTAATACCTGTCAGATCCGAGCCATATAACAATTTAGAGACAATTAAAAAGTCAGCAGAATCCCTCCATCTATTTCTTTCGGTGCATGTGACTATAAATCTGGGTATTATTTCCGCAAAAAAAAAGTCGTAAGGAAACCTCAGATCCGAGCCATAATATTTTCCTTTTATAGAACATGAAACGCTATAAATTCCACAGAACAAAACCGCGTTTGATAAGTAATAGCGCGAATAAAACTTTCAGTGTTCTTACTGTAATATAACCCCGGAGTTGAATGGGATCATTGATTCTCATTTGGAAATATTGGTAATGAAACAGTTTCATGGGAGTTGTGAATAACATACCATTTGAAATCTCCATTTCATTGTACTATGTGTTTATTCCAAATGAGTTGAAGTGAAACTCAATGAATTTGAAAACGTAATATCCCATTGGGAATATATAATATGTGATTGCAGCAACCACATTCGTGCACTCCTCACTTCAGGTCCTTATATCATTTTATATAATCGCATATATGCTTGTGTTCAACGGCAACTATCTCAACATCAACATGGTTTTGTTACTAAGCGTTCTACTGTTACAAATCTAGTCATTATTACTCAATTTATTTCCGAAGCATTAGATAACAATGGCCAAGTTGATGTTATATACATGGATTTCTCTAAAGCATTTGATGAAATTGATCATGTTATCTTGCTCAATAAACTGATGAGTTTCGGTTTTTCGAATACTGCCTGTCAGCTGATGCAATCCTATCTGACATGTAAAAAACAATTCGTGTCCTATAACGGTTATAAATCTAGAACATATGTAACTTCTTTTGATGTGCCTCAGGGTTCCAACCTAGGTCCTCTCTTGTTTTCATTGTTCGTTATTGACTTATGTGAAAGTTTAGCTTCGCGGAGGAAGTAGGTGATTGTGTAAATCTTCAATATCAATTAGAATTTCTTGTTGCTTGGTGTAGCAATAATGAATTGAAACTCTATGTGGAGAATTCTGAAGTAGTGAGTTATAGTCGGAAAAAAGAGGTTTATATATTCCCATATGTAAGCAGGATTCAGATCTGCTGAGATGTAATGAGATCAAAGACCTAGGGGTAACATTCGATCATAAATTACCATTTGATAGACATATTTCACAAAAAGTTTCAGGATCTCTCAGAAATTATTTTTTCACTGTTAGAAATTGCAGAAACTTCCATAAATTAAAGCCATGAAGCTGATAAATTTGACCTAAGTACGTTCGAAGAAAGAATATGCAAGTATCGTCTGGAGTTCATTATATGAGACTCATAACATATCCTTTGAAAGAAAATCATCTGAAAGAATCATTCGTTCAGGCCAGTCTAAACTCCCTACACAGTAGGTTAATGGACTGACACCTATCAGAAAACAACTACTTCCCTGGCATTAGCCAGGGTATTAGCCGTGGTATTAACCACGAAGGGCGTTGGATTATATCCGACAGGTGTCAGTGCAGGATTCTTCACAGAAGTTATTCCTGCATATGCTATTGGCGATACAACCGCAATAGATTTTCAATAGTCCAACTAAGGTGCCTGTCGTGGAGGTAAAAGGCGCGTTCCTAAAATAAAGTTACTTTCTCATCACTGTTTTTCCATGCCCTCAAATCTCTGATTGGTGAATTCATTTTCAGTATTAAATTTGCAAACATGCAGAGCCGGAGAGGGTTCGCTAGTATTCCATAATGAACTGTATTAAATGCTCACTCCATTTATTGAAGTCAATGCCGTTACAAGCCATGTGGTGCGCATTGTTATCACAACCAATAATGAGCTATGATATATAATTGCCCAATAAGTCTTCATTTGCTGAGGAGAGTACGTTGATCCTTTGATCCAATGTTATGAACTATGTTTTCTTGGATTTTCCTCCATTTTTCATTACCTATTCTCAGCGGATCAAACCTTGTTCTGTTGAGGCATCCTAGAACTTTCCAGTAACCTTCGTAGAGACTTCCTGAGTAGTTGTTGTTGCCAGGCAATCACTTTATTACTCCCTGCTCCTCGGTTTATACTTGTGGTCTCTTTGGTACTCAGAAATATGGGGTATAATGAAGTCCACATCCATGGAGCTCCCTGTATGTTTATGTCTGCAAACTCTTCAACATAACCTGGTATCCCGGAGGCTTCGTTAGAGATACCTAGGCATGAGTAGCATAACACGATTGGATCAGGCCGCTTTCTTGATTTCCTCTCACAACATGTGACGTCGACAGGCATTGATGAAATATCAATAATTACAGTTGAAGATATAATCAGTGCTATAATTGATCCACTTACCTATTTGATAAACCAGTATTTCATATCAAGGTAATTCCCGAAGGAATTCAAGAAGGCTTTGGTAATTCCCCTATTAAAAAAAATCGTGCTGAGATTGATAACTATAGATAGGTCTCTCTTTCATGCTCACTCTCAAAATTGTATGAGAAAATTGTAGCCTCCAGAATAAGGGAGCATGTAGAAATCAACAACATATTATGTATATTACCGGAGTTTTTTCCCAACACCAAATCGTTAGTTTCAACACTTCGACATGTGTTTCGATCACCAAGTGATCATCTTCAAAGAGGAAGATTAAAACTGTTTTAATCTTCCTTGGTGATCGAAACACGTGTCGA